>LR738712.1:433260059-433353441 GCA_902687465.1 Secale cereale | reverse complement strand
CCCACCCCTAGTAGCCCGCTGCCCCCACCTCCTTCCCAAGTGCACCACCACCATCCTCCCTGCCCAAGAACCTTCTTGTTGCAAGATCCATGGCCACGGCGGAGCCTCGGCCGACTACCGCCCGCGCCGCCACGCCCGGCGCCGTCCAAGCTCCCATGCGACCCCTGCAACACTGCGTCGCCATGGACCAATCCCCACAGACCCCCACCGCCATCCCAACAAACTACATCCTCGACGGCGGTGGATCTCCACCACCACGCGCTACCCCAGGCTCCTCGGGTTTGACGTTCGCCGCTGTAGTTGAGTAGGACCACCACTGTGGCCATGAACGTGGAGGCCAAGCCCAGCGCGGCCACGGCCCGGAGCTCACCTCTGGCCTCTTCTAGTCTACCTCTCCGACCATGGCCAGATCCGTGCCCCCCGCGCCGCCCCGAGGTCATCCTCTCTGTCCACTGCTAGCCGGAGACGCCCGGGATCGACTACCCATTAGCAAGCGAAACTAGAGGCCCCTAGATGTCGGTGGATCCACTCAATCCACTCTCTCTCCTCCGCCACTGGAGACGCACGTCCGTGAAGGTGCAGTGCACCATGACTCCCATGTGTAGTGAAGTGGGTGTGTGCCCCTCCTCCCCTTGCAGTCCAGTTGCCCCTGACTTGAAGTGCGCCGGCATGCGTGATGTGGCTCCCGCATTGCGGTTCATGCGTTGCCGTGCAGTTGAGGCCTCTGCGCAGTTCATTGACGACAGCGTGCACTTCCCATTTGTTGAGTGTGCATTTCTAATTTTTTTCGCTTGCAAAAGATGTGCTCTAGTGTAGTTCATTGCTGATGTATCTCAAATGTAGTTTTCAGATGGGTGCTACAAGCTCCCGCACTACTTATTTGATCCATTATGGAGGCAAAAAAGAGATGGCAATAACATTCTTGTTCAGAAGTCCACTTGTGAATTTTTTGTGAACAATTCAGGTAGCAACTCATTACCACTCTATATGAGCTACAATTTGTTTCGTGGGTCTCAAAATTTAGTTGACTACATCAAAACAATTGCAATGCGATTGGTCCTCAGATGTGGTTCACTTTTGAGAGTGATGTTGTTCACTTGCGCCCAACATGAGAACTGTGATTTTTTTAAAGGAAACAACAAGATAGCAATGAGGTTCACTTTGACATATGTCGCGGTTCATTTGCCCTCTTCTTTGCGGTCCACTTTTGTTCATAAAATTGTTGAAAAAAGGCAAAAAAACTCACAAAAAACTGGTGTTGGAAAGTCTACGTCCGACAAAAGAATTCATGAAGTTCACTTGCCCGTGTGATGCAGTGCGGTTTTCAGTTCGAAGAAGTGCAGTTGTCTGTTCGATGCGGTTCACTCAGCGATTTTGCTGTCACGAAAAACAAAGCGTCCGCATTTTGGTAAATAAAAAATCTCTCTTACACTGTAAGGAATTAGAGAGGATGTTCTAAATGAATAAGTTGTACCTCATAGATATCTTTCCAACGGCGTATAATTTGAATCATTCTGATCAATGCTTTGTAACAAAATTGTGAAAACTGCCGCTGCCACTCGTCGTCAGCCGTACGATTTTCCAAATTAACTTAAAACACAATTGTGAATCGTCCATAGCTTTCCAATAACGTATAACAAGCCTCGTTTCGACAAACGGTTGAAAAACTAGAGCGAAAACATTACCAAAAAATTCAAAAACTTAATTTCGTGATTTAGTAAATTTGAAACTGCTCTTAAACCGTATTGAATTAGAGAAAATAATAGATATGAAAATGATGTGCCTCGATATATAATTTGAACGGTATATCATTTCTTCACTCCGACGAGAGGTTTAGAAGAAAACGCGAAAAAGGGTCACTGACATTCGTCGTGAGCTGCACAATTTTCAAAACTGCACTTAAACTATAATGAATCTCGAAAAGTGTTCAACTTGGTGAAATTGCGTCTAATCCATAGCTTCTCAATGGTATATTAAACGTGTCGTTCCGATAAACAATTAAAAACTAGAGCAAAATAGTATCAAAAAACAACGCGTATAGTTTTTCAGACGCGAAGTTCACTCGTCTCTATATTGCAGTACCTTTGCTACTGAAAGTGCAGTGCCCTCTCGTTGAGCATGCATGGCGGAGGTGTTATCAGATTAGTTATTCTGCTAATATTAGCAGAATAGAGCGGATGAATATATATATATATATATTAACTGCTAATTAATTGTCTATTAGCTGGTATTATTCTATTGTGTGTTGTTTTACATGTGCTTACCTCTAATGTGCAATGCTAAATGTTATATATAGCGGTGGAAAATTATTATTTTTGGCTGTTCGAAACGTTTGTGCCATGCAAAGTACACTACACGCTGCTACCTGTGTGGTTATAGTGTTGGCATTGCTCATTTGACACGGCAGCAACACGTATAATATTGCTGGCGTAGGCACCAACGCCTCCACTATTTCTTAACAATGGCACCATGTTGGTGGCGAGGAGCTTCGACGCCAGAAAGGCTGTTTTTGGCATGTCATAGTTATACGTCTCCAACGTATCTATAATTTTTGAATTTTCATGCTATTATATTATCATCCTTGGATGTTTTACAATTATTTTCTAGCACTTTTATTTCATTTTTGGGACTAACCTATTAACATAATGCCCAGTGCAAGTTGTTGTTTTGTGCTTATTTTTTACTTCACAGAATATCAATATCAAATGGTGTCCAAATGCAACAAAACTTTTTGGAGATTTTTTTGGACCAGGAGACCAGAGGGCCAAAGAAGTGCACGAGGGGAGGCTCGTGGGGCCCCACGGTCCACCTGGGCGCACCAGGAGGCCCAGGTGCACCCTAATGGCCAGGAGGGAAAATTCCCTAGGTGTCGCCGTTGCGGTTGATGATGCGATCCATCACTCCTTCCGTGGACAACATAGTGGAACTCTCAATGAAAGCACCAATGTCGGTGTCAAAACCGGCAGATCTCGGGTAGGGGGTCCCGGACTATGCATCCGAGGATCGATGGTTATAGGAGACTGGGGACACGATGTTTACCCAGGTTCAAGCCCTCTCGATCGAGGTAAAATCCTACTTCCTGTTATATTAATATAGATGAATATGAATACAAGAGTTGATCTACCTCGAGATCGTAGTGGCTAAACCCTAAAGTCTAGCTTATAAGGATTTGAGATTCTCTGTTCTAGCCTCTACGGACTAAACCCTCCAGTTTATATACACATCGGAGCTGTCAGGTTTTGTACATGACATCTTGCAGAGGAAGGAAAATCTACACTCGAACCTAAAATTTGCCATTACATGAACACATGAGTCCTATCCGGATACGAGAGATGATATTCAACTATGATCTTCATGGCCCACCAGTCCGGCCCACCAAGAGTTATCCGGGCACATGAGGACCCCTCGATCCAGGAATCCCTCAAGGGAAGGCAGCCACTAGGGCGCTCCAAGTGGCCGGCAGCTGCCATAGGGCGCTTGCCCTGGCCGAACTGCTCCCCTTCCATATTTGTGCATGTGGGAAGGAAAGGGGGTAGGCTGCTTTTGGGGCGCCTCCCCTTTCCTTCCCTCCCCCTGTGGTTCATGGGCAAAGGTGGAGGGGCGCACTATCCCCCTTGTGAGCTGGTATTCTTCCACCCTTTGGCCCATAAGTCCCATACACCTACCGGGGGTGTCCGGAACGATTTCCGGCGACCCGATAACTACCTGGTGCACTATGAAACTCTTCCGATGTCCGAATATCTTTGTACTATATGTCTATCATTACCTCTAGACTATTCCAGAGCTCCTCGTCATATTCGTGATCTTTTCCGGGAATCCGAACAACATTCGTTCATCACATCATATAACTCATATAACACTATATCATCAAAGAACGTTAAGCATGCGGACCCTACAGGTTCTAGAACGATGTAGACATGACTGAGACACCTCTCCGGTCAATAACCAATAGGGGAACCTGGATGCCCATATTGGTTCCTACATATTCTATGAATAACTTTATCGGTCGAACCGTTATGACAACATACGTAATTCCCTTTGTCCATCGGTATGTTACTTGACCGGGATTTGATTGTCAGTATCTCTATAGCTAGTTCAATCTCGTTACCGACGAGTCTCTTTACATGTTTCGTAATACATCATCTCATAAGCAACTCCTTACTCATTATGCTTGCAAGCTTCTTGTGATGTGTATTACCGAGATGGCCCAAAGATAGCTCTCCGATACTCGGAGTGACAAATCCTAATCTCGATACATGCCAACTTAACAAACACCTTTAGAGATACCTATACAGCATCTTTATGATCATCCAGTTACGTTGTGACGTTTTTCGGGGGAAATATACAGGGGTGTGTGTTTTCCCCTGACTCGTGCACGGACAAGCCAAGATCGAACAAAGATGAACAAGAAACCAAGAGGTTCAAGGAACCAGCAAGTAGATTAGAGAAACCAAGGCTGAGCTAGGGAAGCAAGATATCGCTAGCATAAGGGCCTCCCTTGCTGGGAAGGCGAGCCCGGAAAGGGGCAAGGCCAACCCTAGAGGAAAAAAAACCAAGGCGTCCCAGCAGAGCCCGCCGGGACACGCAGAGGCTAAAACCACTTCACCGACCACTCCTCCACGACTCACATCGTCGATCAGTGCAGTGTCAAGCCGCAAAGTGACTGAGTGGCAGCCATTAGCCACATGGCGGCCTATCCCTATAGGGAAACCTGCAGATGACACCCGTCCTATGATGTGTCAAGCAAGCGGGCGCAGAGCTGGCAAGATAGCCCGGCAAGCCTTGTTGGGCAACCGGTGATGTGACACTAAGCGGCACATTTAATGCACACTATCAGCCCGTAGAGTTAGGTATGATAGCACTGTTGCTATCATGTCAGTGCATAATGACTACTTTGCCACTGTGGTGACCTCTTAATATATAAAAGTAGGCCCATGGCAACCGTAGACAGGGTGAGAAAATTGGATAACTCACACACCCATACGCGCGTAGTCGATGCTGCCCTGACGCAACCCTTGCCGGGGAAGTGTACTATGCTCCACCACCTCATTTTCCACCATCAATCCACCAAAGCAGGAGTAGGGTATTATGTCACAATGGTGGCCCGAACCTGGGTAAAATTGCCCGCTTGATCTTTGCCATGTTGTCCCACGCCCGTCTGATCATTTTGCAATGCGACGTCCCCCCATCGAACCAGCAAGGGATCTCCCAGTCCCATAGGTGATCGTGGTTTACCCTGATATATTTGGCGCACCAGGTAGGGGGATCGCTTGCGCGAACCTGAAGGCGTGTGCAACACGTCATCTTCACCGCCGTTTTCATCTTCGGCGACGCCATCGACCATGGCGGCCACGAAGACGCTTGAGTAAAGCAGGGTTATTCCCGCGGTCCATGACTAGCCTCCGCGCCTCGCCGTGGCCCCAGCCACGGCAAAGATCGCCGCTGGTAGCAATGGATCTGCCCCTGGCTACCCGTACGGCATAACCGTCATTCGAGCACTGTTCGGAGAAGGGGCACGAGACGTGCGGACGCGAGCTCCCTCCTCCCCGTCCCTTATCTTCATCAGCAGTCAAGTTGCTTTAGCCCCGGCATCATCAATGTCGAAAATTACAGCGCGCCGCTTGGTACAACATTTCGCCTATGTTGGGTAATCCTTAGCAAAGCGCTGGTATGACTCCGTCCATAGATGCCCCGGCAAGTATACTTCGGCGAGGATGCCTACACCGGCACAGTCCATGCAACTGCTGTCACCAGGCTGACTCGAAGGGAAGGGAGAAAAGAGGGAGGAGGACCAGGGAAGCCCGACACTATGCCCCGATGCCCGCCAATCACCAGAAATGCATATCGATCCCTGCCCGGAACGAGGAACCACCTAATTGCTCTTTCTTGATAACCCACAAGTGTAGGGGATCAGTTGTAGCCTCTTTCGATAAGTAAGAGTGTCGAACCCAACAAGGAGCTATAGGCAGACCAAATATTCCCTCAAGTTCTATCGACCACCGACACAACTCTACTCATGCTTGACGTTTACTTTACCTAGAACAAGTATGAAACTAGAAGTACTTTGTGGTTTTTGTGGGATAGGTTTGCAAGAATATGAATAGCACGTAAATAAAACTAGGGGCTATTAAGATAAAGACACAACTAAAGTTAATATAGCAAGTGTGGAAAAGTGGTGGTAGGAGTTGCGAAATTGCCCCTAAGCAATTGACTACGTTACTAGACCGATAGCAAGTTTTATGTGGGAGAGGCCACTGCTATCATGCCATCCCTTACATGGAATTCTATGCACTTATGATTGGAACTATTAGAAAGCATCCGCAACTACTAATGTTCATTAAGGTAAAACCCAATCATAGCATTAAGATATATTGGTCCCCCTTCAATCCTGTATGCATCAATTTCTACGCTAGGTTGAAGCTTCTGTCACTCTTTCCCTCCAATACGTAGTCCTATCAACATACAACTAACCCTATGGTGTAATCCACACGCGCGCTCATATGATGGGCACTAAAGGACAGCAACATAACCACAAGCAATTTAAATCAATCACAACAATTCACCAATCACTGATAGGACAACGATAATCTACTCAGACATCATAGGATGGCAACACATCAATGGATAATAATATGAAGCATAAAGCACCATGTTCAAGTATAGGGTACAACGGGTTGCGGGAGAGTGGACCGCTGTAGATAGATGGGGGAAGGTGATGGAGATGTTGGTGAAGATGACGGAGGTGTTGGTGTAGATCGCCGTCACACGATGATGGCCCCAGTGGCACTCCGGCGCCACCGGAAGCGAGGGGGAGAGAGCCCCCCTCCTTCTTCTTCTTCCTTGATCTTCTCCCCAGGTGGGAGAAGGGTTTCCCCTCTGGTCCATGGACTCCATGGTGGCGGAGGGGCGAGAGCCCCTCCGAGATTGGATCTGTCTCTCTGTCTCTCTCTGTTTCCGTGTTCCTAGATTCTGTCCCTTCACCGTTTCTTATATTCTCGGAGATCCGTAACTCCGATTGGGATGATTGTTTGACACGATTTTTATCCGGATATTAGCTTTCTTGCAGCGAAAGGAGGGCATCAACCGCCTTATGGTATGGCCATGAGGGCCTAGGGCGAGCCCCCCTGCCCAGGGCGCGCCCCCTGCCTCGTGGCCCACCCGGGCATCGTCTCATGTTGGTTTCGCTTCCCAAAATTCACATATATTCAAAAAAAAGTCTCCGTCCGTTTTTATTCCGTTTGGACTCCGTTTGATATGGATATTCAGCGAAACAAAAAACATGCAACAAACAGGAACTAGCACTGGGCACTAGATCAATATGTTAGTCCCAAAAAATAGTATAAAAGTTGCCAAAAGTATATGGAAGTTGTAGAATATTGGCATGGAACAATAAAAAATTATTGATACGACGGAGACGTATCACTCTTCCGGGCTACGCGGGCATATCTGACACGCGCGGCCCGGCAAAGGAGAAAGAAGCTCGAGATGAAAGCTAAGTTTACGATATCCCGTTTTGTTGATACTTTTCGGAATTTTACGGTCATTTATCCCTTAACTCTAGTGAGCGTTCGTATCGTGAAAGCCCTCATGTGATGGAACCTAGGCTAGCTTCTTTGATCGCACCATCGTCCTATCCAGATCCATGCTCGCAGGTCGAGAGGCTGCATCATGAACTACCCGAGAAAAACCTGCCGAGTTACATCCACGCCAAGATGACTGATAAGGGCCAGATCCTTGCGACTATCGCGGCAATATGATACCGACAGGCATCCAGAACATACATAGGGATCGATCATACAAACGCAAACATACATAGCTCAAAGGGATAAACAAGCATTTAGAATCTAGCTAGAAATATCAGTTCCACGCAAACACGAGAGGTAGAATTACTAAACGCAAAATGTATGTCATGCTTCATTATAGGGCAATAGCAGCCAAATATTTGGCCCATGACTAAGAAGAGCAGTTCAAACATGAAGGACCCTGTCGGACCGGGGCCCAGCTTTCTCCCTGGCGGCCACGATTTCAGCATTCGCCGGTGGCTTCTTGAATCCGTCGTCAACGTTTAGGTCCGGGAGGCGGCAGGCGATATTGCTCAAGACCATGAAGAGGGTGTCATGGGCGAGCTTCCGGGACTCGTCACAAAGCGCTCGGCCCTCCCCTCTTCATGCACTTTCAGCTTCTCGATCAGCTCGTCAAAGAAGAGTCCCACATTGGCTCTTGGGACCTCGTGCTTGCCTACGAAGAAGACTGGGCCATCCATGCCCATCGCCGCAGCCTGAGTACCTAGGCGCCCAGACATGTTTACCAGGCTCCTTATTCAAAGATTACTCACTTGGGGCGCTCTGGAGATGCTTGGTGTTCTCTAAATCCTAGGTCAGCAGCTGTTGGCAAGACTCAAGTGACTCCATGGATCGCTCCAATGAGCTGATCCTCGCCTTCATGTTCGAGATGTTGTTTTTGGCAGTCTCAAGGCCTTGAGTCTTTGAGGAGAGCTGTGACTGGACTTTCGCTAAGAGATTCTCAGTCTGCCGTGCTTCCTCTTTGAGCACCTCAACCTCTTTGGCGCCTCTGGCGAGATCCTCATTCATTTTAGCCACCTGCTTGTCGAGGTTGTCCCTGGTGGCAGATGCAGCAGCCAGATCATCAGTAAGCTTCTTCAGCTGAGCAGCGTAGTCAGCGGCAACAGAATCCAGTGCAGCTCCGTGCTTGTCCTCCGGTTCCTTGGCGCGCTGCTGCACAAGAGTCTCTAGACATTCATCCTTGGCGCAGAGATGGCCTCAAGTTTCTCCTCTCGGAGGGAGATCTCTCGCTCTCAGGCGTCTAGAGATGCCTTGTGATCCGCCAGGCGCACCTCGAGGGCCATGACGTCTTCTCTCGTCATCTGAAGCATCTCCTGATGCCTCATGATCACCTTGAGCTGCTTATCATTCCATCCGCGCAGCTTCAGGCACTTATCCTTTAGCTTTTGAACCACCTTGTTGGTAGATTCACGCCGCTCCTCGAGTGCCTCCAACTTCTGGTGATACCGGGCCTGCATCTCCTTCACACCTGCCGCTATGGATTCCACGAAAGCCAAGTCCATGGAAACGGCGGCAGAGTTGTCGGCCTCTTCCTCTCCCTGATCAAGTGGAGCCAGGAGACGTTGAAGATCTTCATCAAGCTCAGCGTCCGTTGTCAAGGATAGGCAGGGGGCTCCAGCTCTAGGTGACGATAGCACCATGGCTAGTATGCTCAAAAAGGATGGCGGTATCTCAGCAACAGTCCCGGTGGCGGGGAGTGGACCCATGGTCTGGAGTGGGATTTTCATCTCGAGGACCACTCCCCATATCGGAACGTCCTCCGAGGGATGCACCGTTACCGCCAAGGAGCTCTGGGCATCCCCGGCAGCAAGATCCAATCCCTCGGCAGCAGCAAGCCCTGCGGCCTCATCTGTGGCAGCCTTCCTATGCTAGCCTCCACCACCAGCGCGTCCATTTCTTTGGCTTGAAGGGCTGCATACGGAGGGGCCATTGAATAATAAAGAAACAAGTCGGATCAATAAAAGAGAAAAAAGAGTAAACAAAGTACTAGGAGAAGTCTACTGGGCAGAAACCTCCGTTTACCCAGCAGTAGTTGTTGCCGGGCCATGGACTTCGGCCTCTGTCGTGGTCATCCCGGCTGCCTTCCATGCAACCTCATCTACAAGAGGTTCTTCAGAGGTATCTTCAAATCGAGCGGCGGGGGAGACGTGCCCCTCATGGAGAGGCTCATCCTGCGACGCCTCGCTTCTCCCTCCACCAGGGGAAACATGGAGGGCGTCCCCATTGCCTCCGGCAGGCAGGACCAAGTCTCCGCTCTCGGGCCGGGGGCTGGATTGGGGGCTCAGCATGGGGTCCTCTGCATCATCCCCTTCCAAGGCCGAGCTCTCTGCGCCCTTCAATGACCCAAGATGCCGGAGCCTTTTCTAGGGGCGGGGGATGAGGTTTTCCCTGTCCTCCTGCACTTCCCTGCCAACAACAACAAGAGCAAGAGGACAGTAAGTGAAATTAAATTAAGTTATCCATGAAAAGGATAAATCCTCCTTACTCTTCCGCGATGAGCATGGAGTTCAAATTGAACTCCACGGGAGGTGGAGACTCCCGTCTTCTCTTCGGATATGGAGGAGCGGAACTCCCCGGCAGCTTCGGTGCTTGCCGTGGGGCTGGCAGCTCTAGAGAAGACGAGCTCTACGAGGAGCTCGAGCCGGAGTGTGGGCGGGACTCCACCTCTACGTCCACGGATCGCTTGGCGAAGGAGCCCTTGGTCGGGCAAGACGAGGAGATTGACGACCCGACACCTCGACCTTGGTGGCTTTAGTGGTGGTTTTCTTCACCCTCTTGGTAGGTGGGTTGGAGGCCACCACCCCACGAGCAGCGGCAAGCCTGCGGGTGCGCTGTTCGGGGTCCAGCTCGGGGGCTTGTGTCCCAGCCGCTAGCCACTCCTCGAGCCCCACTGGCTCACCAACCTCGTTCTCTTCCACCTCCTTCTCCTCCTCCTGAAGCTCCTTTGCTGCCGTGGCTAGGATATCTAGCCTGGCAAAGATATTCCTGGCATGCCCTTCCCCGGCAGCCCCTTCCGTGGTTTGCACATAACTGCCACCTGGGGAAGAGATCCTGTCCTCAGCTTTCCCCTTGCCCTTCCCTGCCTTTGTGGCCTTCTCCATGTCTGTGAGGCGGACAGCTTTGTCCACCTCGACTCTCTTCAAAATATACGCCACCTCCACAATGGAGGTGTGTTTGTACATTTCAGTCTCAACCCTGGTGGCCTTCTCCACCAGGGTGTTCGACCACTCGAGCTCTTCATCCAGGTGGGTAGTTGCCAACTACTCGACACCCTTTCAACATTATAGTCCAGCATCCACTTCAGTATCTGGTGCCGGGCAGAGTTATTTATTCAGAGGAATGACGGTTGCCGGGAGCTTGAACAGCTCAAAGCGACCAAATAGTTGGTCGCACAACCAGCCATGGCCATAAACTGATAATTAATTGGCCAACCCTGGGAGCAGCCTCATCCTATCTGCAGCGTCACCATACAGCCACGCGGGTCTGTCCCTTTCCTGCAATGGCAAGATGCGGCGGAGAACGAAGTCTGCACCCACATGCTCGATGGTTAGCCCGGCAGCCCTCAGACGAGTGATCCTATTGATTGCCGGCTGCAGCCTCTCCTCGGTGAGGCCTTTGGCGCTCCATTCCCTGCCTAGCTCGACACATTCCTACCGTGCTTCAAAGAACTCGGGGAACTCGTTGTCTTGGATCCAGCACCAATCCCCCCCCCCCTCCATTCTTCCTACCTCTTGTGCCG
The DNA here is from genome assembly GCA_902687465.1 of Secale cereale. Classification (NCBI taxonomy): domain Eukaryota; kingdom Viridiplantae; phylum Streptophyta; class Magnoliopsida; order Poales; family Poaceae; genus Secale; species Secale cereale. Next base: position 433,342,119 of record LR738712.1, on the reverse strand, counting down.
GTACCAAGGTAGGTAATCCCAGACCTTCCTCGCCATGCGTGGCATCCAGCTAATGACTCCAGAATGGTTGACTCTGCTCTCCACCCGTGGAACAAAATAATGCTGGAACTGATCCACATTGGGCGTGACACCAACAAAATTCTTGCACAAATGCACATAGATGGCCATGGTCTCCATTGCATTTGGCGTGAAATCAAGGAGGTGGAACCCATAGATGTTCATGATTCTCTCAAAGAATTCAGAGAAGGGGGGACAGAGGCCACAAACGAAGTAAATGCAGAAGAAACGATAAGAATTCGGCGGGTCTTCCTTCCATGCATAAACTACGGGCGCTCCATTTCCTTTCTCAACGACCCACCCCACATATACCCATACCTCTCTTGAAGGACGGGGCCGCTCAAGTTCGACGGGGTGAAGACGACATCTTCGCTCCGCTTCTTGTTCAGCTCCGCCGCCCTCTTGCTTCCCTCGGTGGCTGCCTCCTTCGCGGCGACCACCTGCTTTTTCTTCCCCGTAGGTTTCTTCTCCATTCTGGCTGCGGTGATCCGGAAGGGAAAGGAATGCGATCGGAAAAGCGGCAGAGGAAGAGAGGAGCAGTCACTCGGCTTGCGGAAGAAGGGGATGGGGGAGCGGGGCATGTGTTTTTCGAGGAAAATATACAGGGGTATGTGTTTTCCCTTGACTCGTGCACGGACAAGCCAAGATCGAACCAAGATTAACAAGAAACCAAGTGGTTCAAGGGACTAGCAAGAAGATCGGAGAAACCTAGGCCGAGCCAGGGAAGCAAGATATCGCCAGGAGAAGGGACTCGCTTGCTGGGCAGGCGAGCCCGGCAAGGGGCGAGACCACCCCTAGAAGAAAAACAACCAAGGCGTCCTGGCAGAGCCTACCGATACACGAGGAGGCTAAAATTGCCTCACCGACCGCTCCCTCGCGACTCACATCATCGATCAGTGCGGTGTCAAGCCGCAAAGTGACTGAGTGGTGATAACTCACAAGTATAGGGGATAACACCATTGGGCCCGGGCATTTTGAGCGTCATATACCCATAATGAGGTATAGCTTGAAAGTGTTTGAATGCATCTCGCCCTAACAGGGCATGATATCCGTTGTTGATAGGAGCCACCTAGAAGGTTATCTTTTTGGACCTATAGTTTTCTGGTGTGCCGAATACCACATCCAATTTAATTTTCCCTGAGCATTTTGCTTCCCTGCTGGGGATAATTCCCCTAAAGGATGTATTGCTCTGCTCAATGCGACCCCTATCTATTTGCATTTTATTGAGCATGTCCTCTGATAACGCACAAGTGTAGGGGATCACAACAGTTTTCGAGGGTAAATTATTCAACCCAAATTTATTGATTCAACACAAGGGGAGCCAAAGAATACTCTCAATTATTAGCAGTTGAATTGTCAATTCAACCACACCTGGAAGACTTAATATCTGCAGCAAAGTATTTAGTAGCAAAGTATTTGGAAGTATCGGTAACAGTGGCAAAAGTAACAGTAGCAGTTTTGTAGTGATTTTAACAGTGGCAGCGGTAAAGTAACTAAGCAAGGAGCAATATGTGAAAAGCTCGTAGGCGTTGGATCGGTGATGGATAATTATGTCGGATGCGATTCCTCATGTAATAGTTATAACATAGGGTGACACAGAACTAGCTCTAGTTCATCAATGTAATGTAGGCATGTATTTCGGATATAGTCACTACAAGGATTCCGGTCTATTGCAACAAAAATTATTGCTACAACTATTTTTCGTTGCAATAATATGCTATATTACAACAAAATTCCAGTTCGTGGTAATAGGATCTACATATTGCCACAATTTTGTTTCGTCGCGCTAAGTACTCATTTTGTTGCAATAGAAGACATGTATTGCCACAAGCTGCATCGGCATTGTAATATGGTAGTGATATTGCGTCAATTCCGCCCCGTTGTGTGAATTGGTCATCTTGTTGCAATAAAGGCTAGGTATTGCAACAAAGTACATCTTCGTGGTAATATTTAGACATATATTGCAACAATTCTGACATGCGGCGCTAGTATTAGATATTGTTGCAAAAACATGGCTTCGTATTGCAACAAAGCATGTATTGGCTGTAATCGGGTGACTTTTTGCCTCATCTGCGTTGCGTTGCAATAATTATTACATATAAAATTATGTGTTAAACAGAGAAATTGAGCAAGGCTGCATACTAGCTATTTTTAATCACTCACAGGCTTCATTTAAATAACTCTTCAGCCACCAATTGAGTGGCATAATAGTTGTATCCCAGCCTAATTTCCAACAAGAATTCATCAGCAGATCATCAACACTACATCAAGATATATATCAAACACAATGCGGTTTGAGAGCTCCTATGTGACGCCTTTTGCGTCAAAGAGTCGACGTGTTGCCGTCCGCGAGGTAAAAAACAGCGAAAGAGAAATGCGCTAGTGCCAGGATTCGAACCTCCACCTCAGTACTAATGTACTCGTGAAGCCAATGCCCTAGACCAGGTGTGGTGTTACATTAGAAGCGCACCTCAAGAAGAAACTGTCTACGCAAAAGTGTAAAACATTCGCAAAAGTTAAAGTCCCAATGAGGGATCGAACTGAAGATCCCAGTTTTCAAAGGCATTTTTTTTTTGAAAAGCCGAACATTTTTTAAATAACGCGAACAAAAATGGAGAATATTTTGAAAAGTGCAAACATTTTATAATTTGTGAACAAAATTTGAAAACTGGAACATTTCTAAATTTCTGGACAAATTTTAAAAACTTCAACCCTGAACAAAATTTGAAAAAGGGAAGCTTTTTCAATTTCTGAACAATTTTTGAATTTCGAAGACAATTTTTTTCAAAAAAACGTGAATGTTATATCAAACGCGAACATTAGTAGTTTTTTTTTTTTACAAATTTTGGGAAAACTCAAACATTTTTCTACACACAAACGAATTTTGGAGATGCGAACATATTTTCTAGTACGGAAACATTTTTAAAACTACCCAAAAAACAGAATAGGAACAAGTTTTCAAATTTCAAAACCAGAATTGGAAACACGAACAACTTTTGCACATGAACATTTTTTGAAACTCCAGAACAAAATTTGAAAAAAATGAACATTTTTCTAAATTTATATTTTTTTGGAAATGTAACATTTTTTGAAACTCCAAACAAAACTTGTAAATATGAACATTTTTTTGAAATATGCGAACAAATTTTGGAACGGGATTTTTTTTTCAAACTCCCAAACAAAATCTATGGAATTTACGAACATTTTTTGAATATGTGAATAAAATTTGAAAACATTAACATTTCATAAATTCATGAACAAATTTGGAAAGCTGGAACACTTTTTGAACTTCCTAAAACATTTTTCAATTGCAAACAAAATTTGAAAACATGGACAATTTTGAAATAGGAACATTTATTGAAACTCACGAACAGAAATTGAAAAAACGAACATTTTTCTTAAATTTGCGAACAAATTTTGCAAAGCTGTGAAATGTTGAAAAATAACATAAAGAAAAGAAACAGAAACTAAAAAAGAAAAGAAACAGAAAAGGAAAAAACGAAATAAATAAACAATAGAAAGCCGAAAAGAACAAGAAAAAACGATACAGGAAAAACCCGGTTCAGGGAACTTTCTAACAGGTACCCAAAACCAGTTGAACGCACAGTGCATAAGTGGGCCGGCCTATGTCGGTCGCTCGCTGCGCTCTCTGTGCGATCGCTCGACAGTTCGCCGCAGCGAGCCGCGAATAGGATTTTCCATGCGGTTTTGTTTTTTAACGCGCGGCATAAAAATCCGAAAAAGGAGTGAACAGAAATCTCTCCACCTCATGGGCCTTGCGTCTTATAGGAGTGTGACGCACAGGGTCCGGAGGACTGGGCTTGCTCACCAGACGCAATGCGGTTTTGTTTTTTAATGCACGACATAAGAATCTGAAAAAAAGGACTGGACTGGGGAACTTGAACTCGGGACCTGGTCCTGCTTAATTACCGCCGTTAGCCAACGGAATAGGTGACTGTTCCCAATCGCAAAATATTTATTAACCCACTGCAGCGTCGAGATTCGGAAATATTTCCAATTATTTTTTAATACTGCCAATAATTTTGAAAGGACAATTTTAAAAAATGCAAACTACATTTAAAATTCCTAACATTTTTGGAAACGTAAAAATTGCTGGAATTCGGAATAGTTTTTGAAGAACATGAATAAATATAGAAATTGCCAAATAGTTTTAATGTGCAAAGTCATTTCTGAAAATTTCGAACATTTCTTGAAACGCAATTTTAGTTTTTAGAAAATGACTATTTTTTAAATAAACTTGAACATTTATTTTAAAAGGGAAATTTTTTAAAGATAAAAACAAAAATTTAAAATTCCGAACATTTTTTGTATTTTCCAACATTTATTTTATATTGTGAAAAAAATAAAAATTGAGAATTGTTTTAGAAAATTATTAGCATTTATTTAAATGATTTTGTTTTGGAAACATGGAAACGAAATTTGAATTTCGGAATAACTTTTGAGGGCTCGAATTTTTTTTGAATTTTTTGAATTTGTAAAAAGAAGTGAAAAAACGAATTAAAAACAATAAAAATAAGAAACATAAAACAAGAAGAAGAAACAAAACTTTATTCGGTGTAGCCAATGGTCTCGTGTTCATCATGGCGTTCACACCGGGTCGACGTCAATTTCAGTGAGCTCATTATGCCACCGTGCCCTTCCTCCTTAGGCCTTGTTCGGTGTTTGGTTAATCCACTCCCCAAGTGGATTGGAGGGGATTGGTGGGCTGGGGGGATTTGACCTAGATGGGATTTAATCCCTGTCAATCCCGCTCATTTGTTATGGAACCCAACAAGCTCTTATGGTCGACATTGTACATCGAAACATTATATATAATTCGATGTAATTATTATTTTTCTCTAAAAAACAATCACTTCACAATATATGTACAATAAATAATATTTTTCTCGAAATGATAGGATTTCTGCATTCATTTATAATAAAAAGGGTTACTCAGTTAATTGGGAAAAACTGAGCGAAAACCAAATTGTTCAGTTAATTATGAAGAACCATACAAAAACAAACACAACCGCTGAGCGGCACACTTAAGATACCCCCACCGCACCGAACCAGCTGATCCCGTCATTGTATGCCAATCGAGACCCCACCATCACAACTTCGACTTCACATCAACAAACAAGGCGTTAGAGAAGACTCGGCTACGCCTCAACCATATCCAAGTCTCTGATATTACTCTCCTCCTCATTGTGTCCGCAAAAGCCTCGATGCCAACACCACCGTCGTCCACTAATCATGCCCACAGCCGACACATGGTTTTCACCAAAGCTCCCGACACCACCTCATTTGCACATCATCTCACAACAACACCCACCTAGCACCACCATCGAGCCAGCTCGTAATTGAAGAAGCTCATCGTCAGAGCAGCCAACAGCACCTTGCGGAGGCCGCCAACCAACAACAACCGCTAGATCCACCAATCGTCGATCGATAGTTGGGTCACCGGATGCAGCACAAACCAATCCTTACATACCGATGACCACGCCGCCATTGATCAGAGATACGATGTCCAAGACCACGAATCACCTTCGGTCCCAGCCGTGACGAGGCTCCCACGCGCGTCCGTCGGAGAACGTAAAAGATCCAATAGTCGCCCGTGCGCCGCAGCTCCATCACTACGAGCCGCTCCAGCACGGCACCCCGGGGCTGCCGCGCTACCCGAGCAGCAACCCTCCACCACGCCGTCGAGTGACCTCACGATGGCAGAACCTCACCGCAGAACCGCTTGTGTCGCACCTACCCGCGCAGACTCACAACGTCCTAGCCATGACTAGAGCACCACGGGGACGCACATACCTTTGTGAGGACCATGTCGTGCCTTACCAGATCGGCCAAAGCACCGGCCACCACCCCACGCCGCCAGGACCGCCCCCGCTGGCTGACTGTCGCCCGCGGAGCAGATCTTGGTGCAAGTGCATTGGATCTGCCTCTTTGCCAGAGGAGAGGACCTTCAACCCGCGGAAACAAAGCACGTGACTTCAACTCGCCGGCACCACACGAGCCTGCCACGAGGATGCCCGCTCCCTGAAGAAGAAGCCTGACGCTACCACTGCCACACGGGCTTTCCCCGGCAGCGCGCCATGGCCACTTGCGAGGAGCGAGGCGGCTGTCGGTGGTGGCTAGGTTCACCGCCTAATGTGTGCTTCTTAATGGCATACATGCAAAAAGTAATAATAGAGCAAGTGTACGATCACTGGCCCCTTTTCTAGTTGTTTTATCTATAACAAAAATAAATTAACATTTTCCTAATTGATAAAAAATAATTTTTCATGAATTTCGTTTGCCGCCAGAAAATATCTCCGCGTGTATATTTTCTCTCACCCATGCCGCCTTCTCCCCACCTATCTCCTAACCATCTAAGGGCATCTCCAATGCTAGGCGCCTATATAGACGCTTATGGTGTGAAAAATATATATCCAGAAAATAAGGGAGGCGCTAATAACAGGCTCTAAGAGCATCTCCTATAAAGCGCCCTTCTCTAGCGCCCTTCTCTTGCAATGGGAGGCCCTAATAACAGGCTCTAAGAGCATCTCCAACAGTGGCGTCAAAACGCGCGCGCGGTAAAGCCGGTTTTTAACGTGCGCGACAAAAAAAGGCGCGCTCCAGCGGCGGCGGGAAAAGCGCGCGCGCCATAGATTTGCCGCGCCGCTTACCGCGCGCCTATAAAGCGCGGCGCCTGCCACGCGCCCTCTCACCGCTCTCTCCTCTCTCTCGCTCGCCACGCGCCCTCTCACCGCTCTCTCCTCTCTCTCGCTCGCCACGCGCCCTCTCGGACGACGGCATCGACTGGGACTGCCTCCTCGAGTCATCGGATGATGACAAGTAGTTTATTAGCTTAGTTATAGTTTAAAAGTTTCAGTCTATCTAGTCTATCTATCTAGTTTATGTATCGAATGTATCAAACTATCTAGTATCGAATGTATCGAACTATCTAGTTTTTTAAGTTTTTGCGCGCGTTTTTTACAGCTTCTGCTGGAGCGGCTCGCGCGCGGTAAACTTCTGCGCGGCTGCTGGAGCAATCGCGCCGCGCGGCGCAAAAACTTAAAAACAACGCGCTGCAAAGTAGGATTTAGCGTGCCGCGCGTTGGGCGCCTGTTGAAGATGCTCTAATTACCAATCTATAATACCTAAATAGTTCATCCCCACTATCTTATTTCTCTTGACATGCAGCCTATCCACCTCAGCAAGTCTGCCACATCAACTTTAAATTACCGGCTTACAGATGGGCCCTACCACCACAGCTGCTCTGCCACATCATCCTCCATTACCGCTTGACCAGCTAACAGAACGACCCTCTGTCCTTCCTTCGATATGACCCTTGCGTTGGATACCAATTAGAAAGAAGGGCCCAGCTCTCGTACCTGAAAGGAAGCAGCCTAGCGCTCGATGCTTTTCTTTGCATCGATGCCACACTAGGCGCTAGGAATAAACTACTGGGATTTCTTGCCTGGCGCCCTGGCCTAGCGCCTCCCATTGAAGATGCCTCCATAGAGGAGCGGCGATCGATCTGTTTGGTGGCGGACTAAGGGAGACTCGGTGGGTGGCGAGCGATTGGATGCGGCGGAGCACGACTGCAGCGATCAGGGCCGCTAAAAGCCATCACCCACCCCGGTATTTTTTATCCGGATTCAATCTGTTCTCCTATCCCACGACTGCAGCGATCAGGGCCGGGAGATTGGGGTGGGCCGGCTGGCCGCCTCGCCGGTTCGATCTCGGATCCACAACATCAACCAGCCCCGCCAACACTCCGCTCTATTCTCCCCCTGATTGCGTCGATCGGCGACGGCGGATTGAAGGAGGCCGCCCCACGAGCGGAGCTCGGATCCACCGCATCAACCCGCGCACGAGCCTTTTCCCACCGATTACAGCAACCAGCGAGCTCTCGGTAATTTTCTCATCGCGCCATCCTCATCCCTCAAGCCCTTAATGTTCAAAAGAGAGAAGGTGAGATCCAGAGTTGTATTGGAGAGGAATTCAGAGTTTCAGTTTTACAAGTCATATCCACACACGGTAACAGCTTTGCCCCTTTAACTGAACTCAGGCACCACACGGCCATAGTGCTTGTAGTTAAAACCTAAAACCTTAAATTGATTCTACTGCCTGCTTGTGGTTAGCTAAAACTTGGAATTGATTCAACTGATTGCTTGTTGTTCTGCTGCCCCATAAATAGTCCCTAACTACTGCTGTCAAAACTGAATAAACACTCAGACTGCACTTGATTTTGACACCTTATGGAGATGTATGGCACTGTGCCAGTGTACTTTTATCTCCACTACTAAATAAAAGAGAAATAAACTTAATATTTGCCTTGCCGCTCCTAATTGATTGCTACCCCTGATGTTAAGGGTCTGAAGCCCAGAAGCATTTTCAGTACGCCCAGAACTTGACAAAAGCGGATACATGGTAAACTCAAGCTGCTCCTATTTTACAAACGTACATCACCATCCATTGAGCCTTAATTTTGAATGAGTATAGTGAACTTTCTGGTTTTCAGAACTATGCCAGCAGCGACAGTAATAGTGTTTTTTGTTCTGAACATTCTGGACATGTAAATTGACTTTCACTTTAACAGTTAGTTATATACAATATTAGTACGTCCTGTGTTTGCATCCTATCTTATCTACATTAATATATTCATTTAAGCTCCAGGAAAGTACATTTGCACATGTAAAATTATTGCATCTTTTAAGGTCCATTTCTAAACAAGTCTAACGAGAATTTGTTTATGTAGTGTTACCATAGGCTGGTGTTCTTTTGGTAATTCATTCAGTTCACTCACTGTCCATCTTTAACAGCTCCAGTTGCTAAAATAATGCCACAAATTCTGGAGAGTGAGAGGGAAAGAAGGGCATATCGGCATATCTTGCGGAAAGGAAACACAAGTGTGAGGCATATTTGAAGGTAAGGGATGCAAGGATTGCAGAACGCAAGGCTGCAGAGCAGAAACCTCTTAGAGACATACAAAGCATAGCTCGCAGCCTTTTATACCCTACTGCCTCTAATGCGCAACCAATACAAAATGCACGAGGTGCCGGTGATCTCAGTGTCTCGGAGCATGAACCAGATGTTGAAGAGGAGGCCCATTTTGCGGAGAGGCTTTGAGAGATGAAGAGGAAGCTGCTCTTACTATGTCCAAAGAAATGGTAATATATTGTGTTGACCTGCTTCTTAAATAATGTGTACATCAATGCACTGATTATGAGTCGAGGGACTAGTTGAGACTAGTCGACAGACTAGTCTATGAGTCGCAACTTGAGTGTTGACTACGAATCTCGTGTAGACTACTTGGTCTAGTCGGGCAGTCGACAGACTAGTCAAGCTATTTGAGTCGAGCGACTCAAAATTTTGAGGGGATAAGTCACCCAACCTGGCCGGAGCTCATACTCGGGCGGCAGCCATGGGCATGCCATGTAGGCGCGCGCAGCCTTGAGACGAGAGAGAAGGAAGAGAGATAGAGGAGAGGAGAGGAGGAGGCATGGAGGTGGTCGGCAGCAGCGGCCGGGCCGGCGGAAGGCGACTGGAGGCGCGGGTCGCGCACGCGTACTCCCGTGTGTGATGGTGCTGGCGGCGGCAATGGGATCGCTCAGGAGCTAGGGTTCCAGTGACGGGAGCTAAGTAGGATGGCCACTTGGGCCCAACTGGGCCAGCTGGGGGGTGTTGTGTGGTGCTGGGCTGGGCCTGGCGAGCGTTGCCTAACACTTTTGGTTTTATTGCATATTGTACTGTTTATATATACTACATACTACTACTAGTTATTAACAATAGTTGAGTACTACAGTACCATGTCGACTAGTCCGGCACTAGTCTAGACTAGTCTCGATTAGTCTATGAGTCTTAACCTCGGAACGACTCGTCGACTCGTCGACTCGTAAACCTTGCATCAATGTGGATTCACTGGCTTTAATTCTGTCTTGCTCGTATCATGTGTATGTCACTCTGCACCATTAGTATCAGAAATAATTGACTAAAGATTGATTCATTTCTGTTCCTGCACTCATTTACTCTCGTACCAACTAATCTAGATGATGCTTTCTCAGTTCACTATCTTCCTATTTGAACTTGTGCTGACATTGCATAATTCAATGTTGCTTCACTTCCTTCTTTTACTTGACTTCTTTGACACATGCACTTGAAGCTTCTTCCGATTGTATTGATATTGTGTAATCCATGATATGAACTTAGGTGTGGCTTAGCATCAAGGCGTCAATGCCCTTAGGTGTTGTAGCGTCATGCCGTCACGCGATCGCTCGACGAACCATAGCGGATGGGCGACGCTGCGCTAGGCTCGAGCTTTACACCTAGCATCATCCATGCTAATCCGATCAGCCACTAACCTCAGCTCCAGCTCAAAGGTAGAGTAGGACGTATAGATGTAGTAAATCTTAAATCTCAGGTGAACCATTGCAAAAATTGTGCTTTTAGGTGGTATCTTCTTTATATATATATTTTTAGTTCTATGTACGGGGGCATTCTGTAGTTGAGAATTCAGTTCATTTAATTAGACTTTATCAAATGTTGACAGCCACAAGACTGGATACGAGAGACTTTGTGTATAGTCTAAGAATGTTCCAATAAGTCGCCCCATCGTCGTATTTTCCCTCCTTTTTTGCAATAATTGTCCATTCCCAATTTTCCATAAACTATTGCCAATGTACTAAGTGTTATTCAGAGATAATCTGTTTTTTTAATTTTGATTGATTTTTTGAAAAGTTTATAACTTTTATTATGTCAAACACACTTCTATTTAGTATATTGTTGCTTAAAATTTTACACGATGATGGTGCATCAGGGTGATTTTAGTTCCAGCTCCGCCCCTGTTTCAGAGTAACATCAAGCGTCTCCTGCTTCAATTGGTTCAACATACAGATTGTCAATATTATTGGGCGTCTCCTGCACTCCCTCTTTTAGATTTGGTTGTTTGGTCTCACACTGAAGCTGCTAGATGTAATGTAGACTCAGGGCCAGAATAGAGAAGAAGCAGAGCAGCTAGACTCGGGTGTGTGTTCAAGGCAAAAAAATGCCCTTTTTCCACTGAACCACCAACACATGCTGGCTCTGCTCTTTTGTGATCTTGTAAGATTTATGTTGCTTACTTGCATTGCTAAAAGTGCACTTCTATTTACAGGTGCCCACTTCTATTTACATGTGCCTACGAAGATGGTTGGCAAAGAAAATAGTAATCGAAACTTGCAAAATATTCTTTTACAGAGCTCTAGTCCTAATAACACTCCAGGTTCAAGGCAAACTGTTATTGCTTCAAATGCACTCATACAAGCTGCAGCAAGGAATTCTTGAATGTTTAAAGCAATGGTAAGTCACAACCTTGCTTTCTCTTCATGTCCACTTGCATTTTATACGTCATTGGCCTTCATAATTAGTTAGCTTCTTCGTCTCTTTCACCACGTGTTGCTACATCGAGTCACAACTTAAACCAAAAATGAATATATGCTAGCTAGGGACATGAACTTAACTGAAACTATAAATTGAGTCACCACTTAAATCAATAGCAGAATCTTTTAGTAGATGTACTTGTGCTTATGCTTTAGACATTTACACTTGTATAATTGTTCTAATACCTTAGTTACATGCTTGCTGACACAGTATTAGTCCAGTTAGTCTGGCGATAGTTCCTTTTAACAATGGCGCTGGAATAATTGTATGTTGTATGTTATGTTCGACTCATTAACTAGAACCTTTTTTTTTATTTCTTGATTGCAGGATCCAAATAACTAGCTGGACTGGACTCTAGATCATGAACAATTTAGTCTTCGCAGTTAATTAGGATGGCTAAATTACATTTGAGTTTCATTTGATGGATATTTGATATGAGAATTATGAATTTTATGAATCTACATACTATACGTATGGTTTTGAATATTGTAATTGAATGACAGTAATTTTTTTACGGTTGCAATAGGCTATTACCCAACACACTTTTGGTTGCCACATGTTAGCACCACTAAAAATAGTGTTGGCTCATATCTCAATCGCTACGCCTACTTGTTTTGTTGCACTAGGATGTTGCAACGGAGCATTTTATATTGTCGCAATAGCTTGGCACCACAATTTTTCCCATGATGCGATAATTGTTTGGTGCTACCAAAGTAATTTTTGTTGAAATAGAGTATCGCCATGGAAAGCTTAAATTGTCGCAATAGTTTCTCACTACAAACATTTTACTTGTTGGGATACCTATTTATCACCACCAAAATAAGTATGTTGCAATTTCCTGTTACGACGACTGGAATATTTGTCGCCATAAGTTAAGGTCACAAGTGCAGTGGGTCGTGGCAACATGTGTAATGCTACGAAAACAAATATTGTTGCCATAGCTTATTGCCACAAACATAGTGGGTCGTGGCAACATGCCTAATGCCACAAAAGCAAGGATTGTTGCCATAGTTTATTGCCACAGTTGACTATTGCCACGGAAGAGTAATGCGCCTCGAAATGGATGTTGTTGGCATAGGTTGTTGCCACAAATATTTATCACAACGAGATATCATTCGCCACGATTCGCTACATGTTGCATTAAAGCTATCTCCACAAATCAAATTGTGGCATCAGGTGAGTGTTGCCACGGGAAAACATGTGGCAACTTCCCGCATGGATGTTGCAATAACACACTTTATTGCCGCAATTGCTTTTTCATGGTAATAGCCTATTACCATGTGTCCAGTCGCAACGATCGCCAACAAACGTCATTTCGTGGCAATAGGTACTTATTGCCACGAAACAACGTGTATTGCAACAAACAATTTTGTTGCAATAGACCCGGATCCTTGTAGTGAGTCATACGTGCTTATGGAAAAGAACTTGCATGACATCTTTTGTCCTACCCTCTCGGGGAAGCGGGGTCCTATTGCAAACTAAGGGACATTAAGGCCTCCTTTTAATAGAGTACCGGACCAAAGCATTAACACTTAGTGAATACATGAACACCTCAAACTATGGTCATCATCGGCAGTGGTCCCGATTATTGTCACTATAGGGTTGCCAGATCGTAACACATAGTAGGTGACTATTGACTTGCAAGATAGGATCAAGAACACACATAAATTCATGAAAGCATAATAGGTTCAGATCTAAAATCATGGCACTCGGGCCCTAGTGACAAGCATTAAGCATGCCAAAGTCATAGCAACATCCATCTTAGAACAGAGTGGATACTAGGGATCAAACCCTAACAAAACTAACTCGATTACATGGTAAATCTCATCCAACCCATCACCTCCCAGCAAGCCTACGATGGGATTACTCACGCACGTTGATGAGCATCATGAAATTGGTAATGGAGGAGGGTTGATGATGACAACGACGACGATCTCCACTCTTCGGAGCCTCGAACGGACTCCAGATCAGCCCTCCCGAGAGAGATTAGGGCTTGGCGGCGGCTCCGTATTGTAAAACGTGAAGAATCTTTCTCTCTGATTTTTTTCTCCCTGAAAATTAATATATGGAGTCGGAGCTGAGGCCGGTGGAGCGTCAGGGGGCACACGAGACAGGGGGCACGCCCCCACCCTCGTGGACAGGGTTTGGTCCCCCTGGTCTTGATTCTTTCGCTAGTATTTTTTGTATATTCCAAAAATATTCTCCATTGATTTTCAGGTCATTTCGAGAACTTTTATTTTTGCACAAAAATAACACCATGGCAGTTCTGCTGAAAACAGCGTTAGTACGGGTTAGTTCCATTCAAATCATGCAAGTTAGAGTCCAAAACAAGGGCAAAAGTGTTTGGAAAAGTAGATACGTTGGATATGTATCAACTCCCCCAAGTTTAAACCTTTGCTTCTCCTCAAGCAATTCAGTTGTCAAACTGAAAGTGATATAGAAAAACTTTGACAAACTCTGTTTGCACTTGTTGTTGCAAATATGTAAAGCCAGCATTCGAGTTTTCAGCAAAGATTATGAACTAACCACATTGAGAATAACTTTCAGGTCTCATGTTTACTCATATCAATGGCATAATGAACTTGCGAGCAATAATAATAAACCTCGGATGACAACACTTTCTCAAAACAATCATAATATGATATAACAAGATGTTATCTCGCTAGCCCTTTCAGAGACCGCAAAACATAAATGTAGAGCACCTCTGAAGATCAAGGACTGACTAGACATTGTAATTCATGGTAAAAGAGATCCAGTCACAATCATACTCAATGTAAATTAATAGCAATACATGCAAATGACATCGGTGGTCTCCAACTGGTGGTTTTTAATAAGAGGATGATGACTCAACATAAAAGTAAGTAGATAGGCCCTTCGCAGAGGGAAGCAGGGATTTGTAGAGGTGCCAGAGCTCGATTTTTGAAATAGAGATGAATAATATTTTGAGTAGTATACTTTCATTGAACATAACAACCGAGAGTTCCCGATATCTTCCATGCTACACACATTATAGGCGGTTCCCAAACATAATGGTAAAGTTTATACTCCCCCACCACCAACAAACACACTCCACGGCTGACCCGAAACAACGGGTTCCATCCATACCAACAACAGCCCTGGGGAGTTTTGTTTAATTATTTTTATTTGATCATGGGACTGGGCATCCCGATTACCTGCCATTTTCTCGTGAATGATGAGCGAAGTCCACTCATCATGAGAATAACCCACCTAGCATGGAAGATATAGACAACCCTAGTTGAAACATGAGCTGTTCGAGCATACAAAATAGAATTTCATTTGAAGGTTTAGAATTTGGCACATAAAAATTGACTTGGAACGACAGGTAAATACCGCATATAGGAAGGTATGGTGGACTCATATGGAATAAGTTTGGGGTTTATGGAAGTGGATGCACAAGCAGTATTCCCACTTAGTACAAGTAAAGAGACTGGGAAGCGACCAGCTAGAGAGCGAGAACAGTCATGAACATGCATTAATATTAATCAACAATAAGTGCAAGCATGAGTAGGATATAAATCACCATGAACATAAATATCATGGAGGCTATGTTGATTTTGTTTCAACTACATGCGTAAACATGTGCCAAGTCAAACCACTTGAATCATTCAAAGGAGGATACCACCCTATCATACCACATCACAACCATTTTAATAGCATGTTGGCACGCAAAGTAGACCATTATAAACTCCTAGCTAATTAAGCATGGCATGAGCAACTATAATCTCTAATTGTCATTGCAAGCATGTTGCATTCATAATAGGCTGAATCAGGAATGGTGAACTATTCATATTTACAAGAAAAAGATAGGTTGAGTTCATACCAGCTTGTATCATCTCAATCAGTTCATCATATATCGTCATTATTGCCTTTCACTCGCACAACCGAACAGTGTTGATAATAATAATAGTGCACATGCATTGGACCAAGCTGGAATCTGCAAGCATTTAATACAAGGGAGAAGACAAGGTAATATGGTTCTTGGTTAAATCAATAGTAATACATATGAGAGCCACTAAACATTTTCATCATGGTCTTCTCCTCTTGACCCCCAAAAGGAAAGAAAAGAAACTAAAACTCTTTACACGGGAAAGCTCCCAACAAGCAAAAGAAGGACAATAAATCTTTTTGGGTTTCTTTTAATTACTACTACTACAAGCATGGAAACTAAACTAGCTAAAAGCTACAACTAATTTTTTTTGTTTTTCTTAAGGTTTTTCTAATACACAAGAAAAAGACTTAGAAAAGAAAATAAACTAGCATGGATAGTACAATGAAAAAGTATGAGCACCGACTACTGGAACGAGTGTGTGAACATTAATGTAATGTTGTTGAGAAATACGTACTCCCCCAAGCTTAGGCTTTTGTCCTAAGTTGGTATATTGCCACGGATCAGAGCTACTCTCTCCGGTGCACAGAGGTGTGTCTTCTGGGTGACACTGGTTGGGAATCTCCTCCGGATCCCACGGATAAACTGGCTGCTAATAAGGGTCAAGTGATGGCTTCGGCTTAGGTTCCGAGGCCTGGGCCAGGCTCCAGTAGGCATAAACAGCATCTGGCTAGACGAGGTATGTGCCTGAAAGTAAATCAAACAAAGAAGGTGCAGGCAAGGTAATAATCTCACAATACTTTTCATCAAATATCAATTTATACTTAAGCAACTTCTTCTTATCTTTAACAACAAAATCATGTGCTATCATACTCTTATAATTTGGAAAAGCAGGGGGCAGTAACTTCTCCTCCTTCTCATAATGCCTAATAGGTATTCTCAAGTGTTTAGCAAGGCTGAAGAAAAGATGCCTCCTGAGATGGGGCCCTTTGTACGGTTCAGACTTAATCGTTTAGCAACAACAACACCCAAGCTAAAAGTTGTATCTCGAAACAAAGCATGGCGCAAAACAACAATATCAGGGGCACTAAGGTTCCCACTGTTCCCACGACCAATTAAGCATCTACTAGCAAATATCGCAAAGTAGCATAGAACAGGAAAATGTATACTAGTAATTCTTGCCCCTGAAATTTTCCTTGTTTCCCCTACAGCGATTATATCAATAAACCCCTCCACATCCTTACGATGTGGTTCCTCTAAGCTACCCGCAAAGGGTATCTTACATACTTGACAAAATTAGTATAATGGCATCTCCCTAACCTCATCATATAAGTGAAACTCCACTGAAGGTGGTGATTTCTTAGCATGGAAATAGAAATTTTCTACGAAAATATTTGTGAGTAAGAGATACTGTTCGCGCTGGTCGTGTAGGAAGTCAGTGAGGCCACCATTCTTAGCCAAGTAATAAAAGTATTTATAAATCCCGGCGGCTTCCAAGAACTCATTGCAAGGTCATACACACGCCGAACTTCCGCAATGCGAGGAAGATTGTATGTGTGCTTTTTATTCTCCTCCTTCTGCTTATTCTTTGAGCTTTGGCTAGAAGAGCCTCTCAACAATCTCCTCATCATTTTCTTCCTCTGAAAATTTCTGAAATTTTTAGTGAACCAAAATAAAAGTGAACCAAACTCAACAAGATTGATAGCAACTACTCCCACAAGTACCTAGAGACTATATCATGCATTAGAACTACTTTTGACCACATAAATTTGATATGCAAGCCCAAGAACAGGGTCACCTAAGCAGCAAAAATTTGCAATAAATAAAGCACTAGAACAAGAACTAATTGGACCAATGGAGGAGTCACATACCGAAGAACAATCTCCCCAAACAGTTTTGTGAATGGAGCTTTGAGAAAGGAGATAAAAAATGGCAACAAGATGAGTGGAATTTTTTTATTGAGGAAGATGAAGTGTGTGGGTGCTGGAGTAAGTGGAGGGGGGCCACGTGAGTCCCACGAGGTAGGGGGGCACGCCTAGGGGGGTGGGCGCGCCCTCCACCCTCGTGGCCAGGTGGTGTGGCCCCTAGATGTGTTCTTAGTGCCAACTATTCTTTAATATTCTTGAAAAAATCATATTCCATTTTCAGGGCATTTAGAGAACTTTTATTTTCGGGGTACTTTTTTATTGCAAGGATAACTCAGAAAACAGACAGAAAATACTATTTTTTTTCTTTATTTAATCTTAATAACGGAAATTAAAAAGAGGGTAAAGAGAGTTGTACTTTCTAACTTCTTCCATCTCATGCTCATCAAAAGGAATCCATTAACAAGGTTGATCAAGTCTTGTTAATAAACTCTTTCAGAATAACATGAAATCAGAGAATTTTCGATAACACTATGTTACCTCAATGGGGATATGCATGTCCGCAACAATAAGAATATCATATTTCTTCTTGACAGTAGGAAGAGGAAATCCCAAACCTCCAATAATAATCGTTGAAATTTTTCCAATAGAATTGATACTGTGGACTTGAGGTTGTTTCCTCGGAAAGTGTACCGTATGCTCATTACCATTGACATGAAAAGTGGCATTGCCTCTGTTGCAATCAATAACAGCCCCTGCAGTATTCAAAAAGGGTCTACCAAGGATAATCAACATACTGTCGTCCTCCGGAATATCAAGAATAACAAAGTCCATTAAAATAGTAACGTTTGCAACCACAAGAGGCACATCCTCACAAATACCGACAGGTATAGCAGTTGATTTATCGGCCATTTGCAAATATATTTCAGTAGGTGTCAACTTATTCAAATCAAGTCTACGGTATAAAGAGAGAGGCATAACACTAACACGTGCACCAAGATCACATAAAGTAGTTTTAACATAGTTTCTTTTAATGGAGCAAGGTATAGTTGGTACTCCCGGATCTCCTAGTTTCTTTGGTATTCCACCTTTAAAAGTATAATTGGCATGCATGGTGGGAAACTTCAGGTATCTTTCTTTTATTTGTAATAATATCTTTCATATACTTAGCATAAGGATTCGTTTTAAGCACATCAGTCAAACGCATACGCAAAAAGATAGGTCTAATCATTTCAGCAAAGCGCTCAAAATCCTCATCATCCTTTTTCTTGGATGGTTTAGGAGGAAAAGGCATGGGTCTCTGAACCCATGGTTCTCTTTCCTTACCGTGCTTCCTAGCAACGAAGTCTCTCTTAGCATATCGTTGATTCTTTGATTGTGGGTTATCAAGATCAACAACAGGTTCAATCTCTACATCATCATTATTGCTAGGTTGAGCATCATCATGAACATCATCATTAACATTATCATGTGGTTCATGTCCTGTGATGGCCTGGCTTATTAGGGATGATAGACTACTCATATCAATAAGGAATTCCTTCTTTTCCAGGAGCCCATTCGGATAGAACTCTAAAGTTAAGCGTGCTCACCTTGGAGTAGTCTCAGGATGGGTGACCGACTGGGAAGTTGCTCCCAGGTGTGCACGAGTGAGGACAAAGTGCGCATAAAAGACTAGTATTGATATGTGAGGCCAGTCTAGATCCCGCCAGGAGTAACGACCACCGGCGGGTGTGTCCGAGGCGTTACAAGTTGGTATCAGAGCAGACCCTCACGGTTACACGGATGTTTGCGGACAGTTTGCAGTCATGTTGTCCATGACGTTTGGGACCCGTCGTGGCACACGGCATGGCACATGTGCTGTCCTGGAAGCACAGACGGTTGTGCCAAGAGGGAACGTTCCTGTGGCCCGACGAGGACGTCGGTTCCTCTGAGTGAGGGTGTATGTGATGGCCTGGCTTATTAGGGATGATATACTACTCATATCAATAAGGAATTCCTTCTTTTCCGGGAGCCCATTCGGATAGAACTCCAAAGTTAAGCGTGCTCAGCTTGGAGTAGTCTCAGGATGGGTAACCGACTGGGAAGTTGCTCCCGGGTGTGCACGAGTGAGGACAAAATGCGCAGAAAAGACTAGTATTGATATGTGAGGCCAGTCTAGATCCCGCCAGGAGTAACGACCACCGGTGGGTGTGTCCGGGGCGTTACATGTCCATTGCCAAATTGTGTTTCAGCATCAGAAATAGAGATATCATTGGGATTCTCAGGTGTGTCAACAACAGGTTCACTAGAAGCATGCAAAGTTCTATCATTTTTCTTTTTCTTCTTCTTAGAAGGACTAGGTGCATCTACATTAGCTCTCTGAGAATCTTGCTCAATTCACTTAGGGTGGCCCTCAGGATATAGAGGTTCCTGAGTCATTCTACCCCCTCTAGTCACGACTCTAACATCATTATCATTTTTCTTACTATTTAATTCATTGAGAAAATCATTTTGTGCTTTAAGTACTTGTTCTACTTGATTGGTAACCATAGAAGCATGTTTACTAATGAGTTTAAGTTCACCTTTGACTCTAGACATATAATCACTCAAGTGTTCAATCCTATAAGCATTACATTTCAATTGTCTACCAACATTAGCATTGAAGTTTTCTTGTTTAATAATAAAATTGTCAAACTCATCTAAGCATTGGCTAGCAGACTTATAGTGAGGAATATCACCTTCATCAAATCTATAGAGAGAATTTACCTTTACTACCTGTGTCGGGTTATCGAGACCATGTATTTCTTCAATAGGTGGCAAATTCTTAACATCTTCAGCTTTAATACCTTTTTCTTTCATTGATTTCTTTGCCTATTGCATATCTTCAGGACTGAGAAATAGAATACCCCTTTTCTTCGGAGTTGACTTACGAGTTGGTTCAGGAAGTGTCCAATTATTTTCATTAATCAGCATATTATTCAATAGCAATTCAGCTAGATCGATAGTTCTTTCCCTGAAAAAAGAACCATCACAACTATCCAGGTGGTCTCTGGAAGCATCGGTTAGTCCATTATAAAAGATATCAAGTATTTCATTTTTCTTAAGAGGATGATCACGCAAAGCATTAAGTAATCGGAGAAGCCTACCCCAAGCTTGTGGGAGACACTCTTCTTTGTTTTGCACAAAATTATATGTTTCCCTCAAGGCAGCTTGTTTCTTATGATCGGGAAAATATTTAGTAGAGAAGTAATAAATCGTATCCTGGGGACTACGCACACAACCAGAATCAAGAGAATTAAACCATGTTTTAGCATCACCTTTCAAGGAGAAAGGAAATAACTTAAGGATATAGTAGTAGCGAATTTTTCCCTCATTGGTTAATAGGGTGGCTATGTCATTCAATTTCGTAAGATGTGCCAGAACAGTTTTAGATTCATAGCCATGGAAAGGATCAGATTCAACCAAAGTAGTTAACTCAGCATCGACAGAGAAATCATAATCCTTATCAGAAATACAGATAGGTGAAGTAGCAAACGCAGGGTCATATTTCATTCTAGCATTTAAAGACTTTTCTTTCAGCTTAGCTAACAGTTTCTTAAGATCATACCAAACATTGCAAGCAAGAAAGTCTCTAGCAGTTTCTTCATCTATAACATAACCCTCAGGCACAATAGGCAATTCATATCTAGGGGGAGAATCTTAATCATCACTTTCATCAATATTATGAATTTCATTAATTGCATTCTCTCAAGCCCTAGCAGTTTGATCATCAAGAAATTCACCTAGTGGCACGGTATTATCAAGCATAGAAGTAGTTGCATCATAAGTATCATGCATAACGGAAGTGGCATCATCAAGAACATGCGACATATCAGATTCAATAGCAGGTGTAGGTGTCGCGAATTTACTCATAATAGAGTGTGAATCAAGTGTAGAGCTAGATGGCAGTTCCTTACCTCCCCTCGTAATTGAGGGATAAATCTTGGTTTTTTCGTCTGTCAAGTTCTTCATAGTGATCAATAGATATAAATCCCAAGTGACTCAAAGAATATAACTATGCTCCCCGGTTACGGCTCCAGAAAATAGTCTTGATAACCCACAAGTATAGGGGACCCCAGATCAGCCCTCCCGAGAGAGATTAGGGCTTGGCAGCAGCTTCGTATCGTAAAACATGATGAATCCTTCTCTCTGATTTTTTTTCTCCCCGAAAGTGAATATATGGAGTCGGAGCTGAGGTCGGTGGAGCATCAGGTGGCCCACGAGATAGGGGGCGCGCCCAGGGGGGCGCGCCCACACCCTCGTGGACAGGCTGTGGGCCCCCTGGTCTTGATTCTTTAGCCAGTATTTTTCATACATTCCAAAAATATTCTCCGTTGATTTTCAGGTCATTCCGAGAACTTTTATTTCTGCACAAAAATAACACTATGGCAGTTCTGCTGATAACAGCATCAGTCCGGGTTAGTTCCATTCAAATCATGCAAGTTAGAGTCCAGAACAAGGGAAAACATGTTTGGAAAAGTAGATACGTTGGAGACGTATCAAGTTACAGCCATTAGTCACATGGCGGCCTCTCCCCACAGGAAAAACCTATAGCTGACACCCGTCCTACGACATGTCGAGCAAGCAGGTGCGGAGCTGGCAAGATAGCCCGGCAAGCCTTGCCGGGCAACCAGTGATGTGACACTAAGCGGTGCATTTAATGTGCACTATCAGCTCACAGAGTTAGGTATGTTAGCACTGTTTCTATTATATTAGTGCATATTGAATACTTTGCCACTCTGGTGACCCCTTAATCTATAAAAGGAGGCCCATGGCAATCGTAGACAGGGTGAGAAGATTAGATAACTCACACACCCATACGCTCGTAGTCACTGTTGCCCTGAGGCAACCCTTGACAGGCAAGTGTACTACGCTCCACCGCCTCATTTTCCACCATCTATCCACCAAAGCAGGAGTAGGGTCTTATGCCACAACGGTGGCCCGAACCTGGGTAAAAATGCACGTGTGATCTCTGTCGTGCTGTCCCACACTAGCGTGCTCTTTGTGCCACACGACGTCCCCCCGCCGAACCAGCAATGGACCTCCCGGTCCCATAGGTGGCCGTTGTTTACCCCGACAACGTTTGATAGCACAAAAGGCATTACTCAGGTATCCAGGAGTTTCATGATATCATAGTCAAAGGAATATGTATTTGACATCAAGAAAGCAATAGCAATAAATTGTATGATCAAATGCTAAGCTAACGGATGGGTCTTGTCCATCACATCATTCTCCTAATGATGTGATCCCGTTATCAAATGACAACACATGTCTATGGTTAGGAAACCTTAACCATTTTCGATCAATGAGCTAGTCTAGTATAAGCTTACTAGGGACACGGTATTTGTTTATGTATTCACACATGTATTTAAGTTTCCGGTCAATACAATTCTAGAATGAATAATAAACCTTTGTCATGATTTAAGGAAATATAATAATAACTATTTTATTATTGCCTCTAGGGCATAGTTCCATCAGTCTTCCACTTGCACTAGAGTCAATAATCTAGTTGACATCGACATGTGATTAATACCCACAGTTCACATCGCCATGTGATTAATACCCAAAGTGTTTACTAGAGTCAATAATCTAGTTCACATCGCCATGTGATTAACACCCATAGTTTACATTGACATGTGATTAATACCCAAAGAGTTTACTAGAGTCAATAATCTAGTTCACATCGCCATGTTATTAACACTCAAAGAGTTCTATGGTACGATCATGTTTCGCTTGTGAGAGAGGTTTTAGTCAACGGGTCTGCAACATTCACATCCATGTGTACTTTGCAAATTTCGATGTCTACAATGCTCTGCATAGAGCTACTCTAGCTAATTGCTCCCATATTTAATATGTATCCAGATTTAGATCCAGTGTCATATGGTTTAGTGACAAAGCTTGCATCGACATAACTCTTTACGATGAACCCTTTATCACCTCCATAACCGAGAAACATTTCCTTATTCATCTAAGGATAATTTCTATCGTTGTCTAGTGATCCACTCCTGGATCACTCTTGTACCCCCTTGTCAGACAAGTGTCAACGCACACATCAGGTCTGGTACACAGCATGACATGCTTTATCAAACCTATGACGGAGGCATAGGGAATGACTTTCATTCTTTCTCTCTCTTCTGCCATGGTCTGGCTTTGAGTCTGACTCAACTTCACACCTTGTAACACAGGCAAGAACCCTTTCTTTGAATGATCCATTTTGAACTTCTTCAAAACTTTGTCAAGGTATGTGCTTTGTGAAAGTCCTATTAAGCATCTTGATGTATCTCGATAGATCTTGATACCCAATATATAAGCAGCTTCACCGAGGTCATTGAAAAATTATTATTAAAGTACCGTTTTATGCTATCCAAAAATTATGTATCATTTCCAATCAACAATATGTCATCCACATATAATACCAGAAATGCTACAGAGCTCCCACTCACTTTCTTTTAAATACAGGCTTCACCATAAGTCTGTATAAAACCATATGCTTTGATCAACTCATCAAAGCATATATTCCAACTCCGAGATGCTTGCACCAGTCCATAAATAGATCACTGGAGCTTGCACACTTTGTTAGGACCTTTAGGATCGACAAAATCTTCTGGTTGCATCATATACAACTCTTATTTCAGAAATCCATTTGCTAACATGATTTTATAATCATAAAATGCGGCAATTGCTAACATGATTCAGACAGACTTAAGCATTGCTACGGGTGAGAAAGTCTCATCGTAGTCAACTCCTTGGACTTGTCGAAAACCTTTAGCGACAAGTCGAGCTTTGTAGATAGAAACATTACCATCAGCGTCCGTCTTCCTCTTGAAGATCCATTTATTCTCAATGGCTTGCCGATCATCGGGCAAGTCCACCAAAGGCCATACTGTTCCCATACATGGATCATATCTCAGATTTCATGGCCTCAAGCCATTTTCCGGAATCTAGGATCATCACAGCTTCTTCATAGTTCGAAGGTTTGCCGTTGTCTAACAACATGACTTCCACGACAGGGTTACCGTACCACTCTAGTGTGGTACGTGTTCTGGTCGACCTTCGATGTTCAGTAGTAACTTGATCCGAAGTTTCATGATAATCATCATTATCTTCTTCTCTTGTTGGTGTAGGCATCACGGGCACGGTTTTCTCTGATGAGCTACTTTCCCATTCGAGAGAAGGTACAATTACCTTATCAAGTTCTACTTTCCTCCCAATCACTTCTTTCGAGAGAAAACTCCTTCTTTAGAAAGGACCCATTCTTAGCAACAAAGGTCTTGCCTTCGAATCTGTGGTAGACTATGAAGATGCACTTCTCCGATTTGGGTTTGAGCTTATTAGGTTGAAGCCTTTTGACATAAGTGTTGCAACCCCAAACTTTAAGAAACAACATCTTTGGTTTCTCACCAAACCATAGTTCATACAGTGTCATCTCAAAGGATTTTAGATGGTGCCCTATTTAACATGAATGCAGCTGTCTCTATTGCATAACCCCAAAATGATTAAGGCAAATCGGTAAGAGACATCATAGAATGTACTATATCTAATCGAGTACAGTTACGACGTTCGGACACACCATTACGCTGTGGTGTTCCAGGTGGCGTGAGTTATGAAACCATTCCACATTGTTTTAAATGAAGGTCAATCTCATAAATCAAATATTCTCCTCTGTGATCAGATCGTAGAAACTTTATTTTCTTGTTACAATGATTCTCTACTTCACTCTAAAATTATTTGAACTTTTCAAAATTTTCAGACGTGTGTTTCACCAAGTAGATGTACCCATACCTACTCAAATTATCTGTGAAGGTGAGAAAATAACAATACCCGTCGCGTGCTTCAACACTCAATATATCGCATACATCGGTATGTATTATTTCCAATAAGTCATTAGCTCACTCCATTGTTCCAAAGAACAGAGTTTTAGTCATCTTGCCCATGAGGCATGGTTCGCAAGTATCAAATGATTCATAATCAAGTGATTCCAAAAATCCATCCGCACGGAGTTTCTTCATGCTCTTTACACCAATATGACCTAAACGGCAGTGCCACAAGTATGTTGCACTATCATTATCAACTTTGCTTCTTTTGGCATCAATATTATGAATATCTGTATCACTACGATCGAGATTCAATAAACCATTTACATTGAGTGTATGACAATAGAAGGTTTTATTCATGTAAATAGAATAACAATTATTCTCTAACTTAAATGAATAACCATATTGCAATAAACGCGATCCAATCTTGTTCATGCTCAACGCAAACACCAAATAACAATTATTTAGGTTCAACACTAATCCCGAAAGTATAGGGAGTGTGATATGATGACCATATCAATCTTGGAACCACTTCCAACACACATCATCACCTCGCCCTTAACTAGTCTCCGTTTATTCCACAACTACTATTTAGAGTTACTAATATTAGCAAGTGAACGATATCAAATACCCAGGGGCTACTACGAGCACTAGTAAGGAACACATCAATAACATGTATATAAAATATACCTTTGTTCACTTTGCCATCCTTCTTATCTGCCAAATATTTGGGGCAGTTGTGCTTCCAGTGAACATTACCCTTGAAGTAGAAGCACTAAGTCTCAGGCTTGGGTCTAGCTTTGGGCTTCTTCACAGGAGCAGCAACTTGCTTGTTGTTCTTCTTTAAGTTCCCTTTCTTTCCCTTGCCCTTTGAAACTGGTGGTCTTATTAACCATCAACACTTGATGTCCTTTCTTGATTTCTACCTCCACCGATTTCAACATCGTGAAGAGCTTTGGGAATCGTTTTCGTCATCCCTTGCATTTTTATAGTTCATCACGAAGCTCTAGTAGCTTAGTGATAGTGGCTAGTGAAATCTGTCAATCACTTTCTTATTGGAAGATTAACTCCCACTTGATTCAAGTGATTGCAGTACCCAGACATTCTGAGCAGATGCTCACTGGTTGAGCTATTGATCTCCATCTTGTAGGCAAAGTACTTGTCAGATGTCTCATACCTTCTCAACATGGGCATGAGCCTGAAATACCAATTTCAGCTCTTGAAACATCTCATATGCTCTGTGGTGTTCAAAACGTTTTTGAAGTATCGGTTCTAAGACGTATAGCATGGTGCACTAAACTATTAAGTAGCCATCATATCGAGCTTGCCAAATGTTCATAACATCTGCATCTGCTCCTGCAATAGGTCTATCACCTAGCGGTGCATCAAGGACATAATTCTTCCTTGCAGCAATGAGGATAATCCTTAGATCATGGACCTAGTCTGTATTATTGCTACTATCATCATTCAACTTAGTTTTCTCTAGGAACATATCAAAAATAAGGAAGCTACATCACGAACTATTGATCTACAACATAATATGCAAAGACATTTTGACTAAGTTCATGATAAATTTAAGTTCAATTAATCAAATTACTAATGAAATCCCACTTAAATTAACATCCCTCAAGTTATCTAAGTGATATATGATCCGAATCAACTAACCTATGTTCGATCATCATGTGAGATGGGGTAGTTATCAATTGTGAACATCTCTATGTTGATCGTATATACTATACAACTCATGTTCGACCTTTCTGTCTCCAGTCTTCCGAGACCATGTCTGTACATGCTAGGCTCGTCAAGTTTAACCCAAGTATTCCCCGTGTGTAAAATTTGGCTTACACCCATTGTATGTGAACGTAGAATCTATCACACCCGATCATCACGTGGTGTCTCGAAACGACGAACTGTAGCAACGGTGCATACTCAGGGAGAACACTTTTATCTTGAAATTAAGAGAAGGGATCATCTTATAATGCTACAATCGTTCTAAGCAAAACAAGATCCATAAAGGATAAACATCACATGCAATCAAAATATGTGACATGATATGGCCATCATCATCTTGTGCTTTTGATCTCCATCTCCAAAGCATTGTCATGATCTCCATCATCACCGGCTCGACACCTTGATCTCCATCGTTGCGTCGTGGTCTTCTCGCCAACTATAGCTTCTACGACTATTGCTAACTTATAGCGATGAACTAAAGCAATTACATGGCGCTTGCATTTCATACAATAATTAAGAGACAACCATAAGGCTCTTGCCGGTTGTCGATATTACAAAACATGATCATATCATACAATAACGTATAACTCATCACGTCTTGACCATATCACACCACAACATGCCCTGCAAAAACAAGTTATACATCCACTACTTTGTTGTTGCAAGTTTTACGTGGCTTCTACGGGCTTCTAGCAAGAACCGTTCTTACCTACGGCGAAAACCACAACTAACCTTCTTCATGGACCGGTCGTAGTCTTATTTGATTCAACTAAAGTAGGAGAAACAGACACCCGTCAGCCACCTTTATGCAAAACAAGTTGCATGTCTGTCGGTGGAACCGGTCTCATGTACGTGGACATGTAGGGTTGGTCCTGGCGCTTCATCTTACAATATCGCCGAATCAAAATAAGACATTGGTGGTAAGCAGTATGACCATCACCGCCCACAACTCTTTTTGTTCTACTGGTGCATATCATCAACCCATAGACCTGGCTCATGATTCCACTATTGGGAAACATTGCATGAAAAAAATACTACGCACACGCAAGATCTATCCAAGGATATGCATAGTAACGAGAGGGGAGAGTGTGTCTATGTATGCTCGTAGATCGTAAGCGGGAGCGTTTAGTAAAGCAGTAGATGTAGTCGAACTTCTTCACAATCCAATGGATCAAGTACCGCACGTGCGACACCTACGCGTTCACCACACGTTCAGCTCGGTGACGTCCATGCCTTCTTGATCCAGCAACATGGCGAGGTAGTAGATGAGTTCCGGCAGCATGACGGCGTTGTGATGGTGGTGATGCAACTATCTTTGCACGGATTTGCCGAGACCTACGAAAATATGACCGAGGACGAACTAGAGGGAGAGGGGCGCCGCACACGACTAGGGAATCTTGGTGTGTGTTGCCCCTCTCCCTCCGTTCATATATATAGGTGGAGGGGAGAGGTGAGGCAGCCCCTAGGGCGCCCCAAGTGGCCGGCCGTTATCCTAGGGCGCCTACCCTGGCCGACCCCCCCCTTCCATATTCATGCATGGCGGGGAGGAAAGCGGGGTTGGCTGCCTTTGGGGTGCCTCCCCTTTCCATCCCCCCCTTTGGTGCATTGATACGTCTCCAATGTATCTATAATTTTTTATTGTTCCATGCTTTTATATTATCTATCTTGGATGTTTAATATGCATTTATATGCTATTTTATATGATATTTGGGACTAAACTATTAACCTAGAGCCCAGGGCCACTTTATGTTTTTTCCTTGTTTTTGAGTTTCACAGGAAAGGAATATCAAACAGAGTCCAATTGACCTGAAAATTTTACTGTGTTTTTATGGACCAAAAGAAGCCCACGGAGTGCCGGAGATGGACCAAAAGAGCCACGAGGCCACCACAAGGGTGCCCCCCTAGGGCACGACCCATACCTTGCCGTCGCCTTGAGGGTCCCCTGACTTGTCCCCGACACCAAAAATTCTTATAAATGGGGAACTTCCGAAAACAAACCTAGATCGGGAGTTATACCGCCGCAAGCCTCTGTAGCCATGAAAAACCAATCAGGAGCCCATTCCGGCACCCTGCCAGAGGGGAAAACCATCACCGGTGTCCATCTTCATCATCCCAGCGGTCTCCATGACGACGAGGGAGTAGTTCACCCTCGGGGCTAAGGGTATATATCAGTAGCTATGTGTTTGATCTCTCTCTCTCTCTATCTCGTGTTCTTGATTTGGAACGATCTTGATGTACCGTGAGCATTGCTATTATAGTTGGATCTTATGATGTTTCTCCCCCTCTACCTTCTTGTATTGGATTGAGTTTTCCCTTTGGAGTTATCTTATTGGATTGAATCTTTAAGGATTTGAGAACACTTGATGTATGTCTTGCATGTGCTTATATGTGGTGACAATGGGATATTCATGTGATCTACTTGATGTATGTTTTGCTGATCAACTTGCGGGTTTAGTGGCCTTATGAACTTATGCATAGGGGTAGGACACGTTTTCGTCTTGACTCTCCGGTAGAAACTTTGGGGGCACTCTTTGAAGTTCTTTGTGTTGGTTTGAATAGATGAATCTAAGATTGTGTTATGCATATCGTATAATCAAACCCATGGATATTTGTGGTGACATTGGAGTTATCTTATCGGATTGAATCTTTAAGGATTTGAGGACACTTGATGTATGTCTTGTATGTGCTTATATGTGGTGACAATGGGATATTCATGTGATGTACTTGATGTATGTTTTGGTGATCAACTTGTGGGTTTAGTGATCTTTTGAACTTATGCATAGGGGTTGGCAAACGTTTTCGTCTTGACTCTCCGGTAGAAACTTTGGGGCACTCTTTGAAGTTCTTTGTGTTGGTCTGAATCGATGAATCTGAGATTGTGTGATACATATCGTATAATCAAACCCATGGATACTTGTGGTGACATTAGAGTGTCTAGGTGACATTAGGGTTTTGGTTGATGTGTGTCTTAAGTTGTTATTTTAGTACGAACTCTACGGCTGTTTGTGACACTTATAGGAATATCCCAATAGATTGATCAGAAAGAATAACTTTGAGGTGCTTCCGTACCCTACAATAATCACTTCGTTCATTCTCAGCTATTAGTGACTTTGGAGTGACTCTTTGTTGGGATTGTTATATGATCTAATTATGTTATCATTGTTGAGAGAACTAGCACTAGTGAAAGTATGAACTCTGGGCCTTGTTTCCAAGCATTGCAATACCATTTGTGCTCACTTTTATCATTAGCTACCTAGCTGTTTTTATATTTTCAGATTATAAAAACCTATATCTACCATCCATATTACACTTGTATCACCATCTCTTCGCCGAACTAGTGCACCTAGACAATGTACCATTGTATTGGGTGTGTTGGGGACACAAGAGACTTTTTATTATTTGGTTGCAGCGTTGTTTGAGAGAGACCATCTTTATCCTACGCCTCCCACGGATTGATAAACCTTGGGTCATCCACTTGAGGGAAAATTGCTACTATCGTACAAAACTCTACGCTTTGAGGCCCAACACGAGTCGACAAGAAGAAGATTGTGTAGTAGACATCGAGCTCTTTTCTGGCACCGTTGCCGGGGAGGTGAGTGCTTGAAGGTATATCTTTAAATCTTGCAATTGAATCTTTTAGTTTCTTGTTTTATCACTAGTTTAGTCTATAAAAGAAAGCTACAAAAAATGGAATTGAGATTACCTCATATGCTTCATCTTTTTAATGTCTTTCGTGAAAATGATGGAAAGGACAATTGTGCTCAATTATTAGAAGGAGAAGTCAATAAAATGTTTGGCAATAAATATTTGAATGATGAGCATGATTTCAATGTTGTTAGTATGAATTATTTGAAAATCCATGATGCTGATGATATGCAACGCTACAAGCTTGGGGATGCTATGTTCGATGAAGATGATATTTTTAGTCCCCCAAGTTTTGATGAGAAAATTTATTATGATGAAAGCATGCCTCCTATTTATGATGATTATTATGATGACATGTATGCTATAAAGAACTAGATGATTCTCCGCGCGTTGCCACGGGACTTTCTACCTTTCATATGCAGCTTAAAAAAGCACACATAGTATGAATGAAAAATGAAATATGACATCAATTAGGGATCCAATATGGATTTAATGTTTACATTTGAAAATTTGAATAAATGTGTTGTTTACAAACAACAAACATTTATCATTAACATGCAAGCATTCCTTCGGGTTGGCCTGAAAGAAATTGAAATAAACATACTTTGGGGGAAATAACTGGAAACACATCAAGAATGGAGTCTTCATAGTTTGGTTACCACTCCATCAAGATCGCCGATGGGTGAGCGGAGGTTGCAAGATCTTCTGGTCAAACTGAGGCGCGATATTGAGGTCACATGTGATTGGACAACTGGAAACTTTTAAGCATGAATTATATATCAAAAATTTATGTCTCATAGGTCAAGGAAAATATTCTGCAGTGTACGATAATTGCTTGACAATCTGATATAATCTTTTTTTATATGTTTAATTAATATTATCCATATCTATTAATGATTAATTTATTTGTATAATAAAGAATTCCTACTGCTCCATTCAAACTAAATTATGAAACTCCAACCGAACCCTCCTTGTACCAAACCATCTTGTTCTGGTATAAGACATGAGATTGATCGCACAATTTTGCAACAACCCAGTAAACGAACATATAAACATGGATCCTCGGGAAGTTTGGATTGCAATAATATGAACGTTCATTCATCTTTTAGCATAACTACCAAAAGCATGTACAAAAATAATAAACAAATAATGTGGAAACCAATAAAAATGGATCCTTGGGAAGTTGGTATGTCAAATAATATGAACGTTCATTTATCTACAACATTACGCACAGAATGTATGGCAAAAATATTAAACAAATCACGTGGGATAAACTTAGTCTAATAAAGTAGAAAGATAGTAGAGGAAGATTAGGATGGAACCATGGAGCAATTAGAGGATTAGGATGGAATCACGTGTCATGATATACATGAGTATTTCACCTTGTCCAACACGTTGGTGGTGTCATGGAGGCGGCAGCAAGCAAGATACAGTCAACGGAGATGGTCTTGAAATTCGTCACATGCACGTGGATTTACCCGCACCAGTTTTTATTATCACAGATCGATCTACATACCACTTCGGATTCTCATGAACACACTGTATATGTTAACTACATCACATGCGCTCGATCACCAAATTAAAATAAATACCAAGAGGGGGAGGAAGAAGACAGTGAACTGATTCATATATATATATATATATATATATATATATATATATATATATATATATATATATATATATATATATATATATATATATATATATATATATATATATATATATATATATATATATATATATATATATATATATATATATATATAGTTGATTGATCCAGCAAGATAGACTGGAATAATCTCAATGCCCTTACAACTTACATGTCGATGCCAATGAGCCGATCAACCCACGTGAGCAAGCAACAAAACATAGTTGTGCAGCGGCGAGGACAACATTCAGAGTAGACGTCCTCGACCTCACGCTTGTGGAAGCTGCAGTCGCAGCCGCACATGGTATGGAGGAGCACCACAGCAGTGCCCGACCATGACCTCGTGCTTGTGGAAGATGAGGTTGCAGCCGCACGCAGCATGGATCGGCGAGGAGGGCGGCCATCGCCATGAATTCGCGGTAGCTGTATACGGGCATACACATTGATGCCAAACGCGTAGTGCACCACCTTGCCGTCCTGTTGAGGAATAAGAATATTCTAGCAGTGGTGGAGGGTATAGGAAATTAGGAATAGAACAAATCGGTTGCTTAAAAGGAGGAACATCTCTATCTGTTACAATCGTTTCCTTAAAAGGAGGAACATCTACTATCTGTTAATCTTCCATTTGTTTTCGGTGGAAGATGAAGACGAAGTAGATCGGTTGCCGGAGATTAATGTAGCCACGTAATTAGTTGGTGGGTCGTGCAAGGAATTTGAGGGGAGGTTGGAAGCGGAGATTGAGAAGATGCCCGGTTGTTTGCGAAAGCCAAAGGGAGGACGACTCTTGGGTTACAAAGGCCTCTTCGGTTTACAGACAATCAAATCATTTATTTTTTGTAAAATAATGTGACGTGGTGAGATGCATGCTGAAAATAATTAAGAGAAACTGATGATGTGGCAAGGGTTCTGAGATCGATAGGCTGCATGTCAAGAGAAATATGATAGTGGGGATGAACTATTTAAGTATTATAGATACCAATAACCATGAAACTGTTCATTATGATTTTAATCAAGTATCTCATGATAGTTATTTTGTTGAGTTTGCTCCCACTTGTATTCATGAGAATAAATTTTCTTATGTTTGGAGTAGTAAAATTTCTATGCCTGTCTATCATGAAAAGAGTGCTTTATGTGATAGTTATATTGTTTAATTCATTCATGATGCTACTCAAAATTATTATGAGAGAGGAACATATGCTTTTTAGTATTGCAATAATTTCAAGTTTCCTCCTTATGTGTTGAAAGTTTCGAAGTCATGCTTGTTTTGCCTTCCTATGCTAGTGATTCTTGTTCCCATAAATTGTTTGCTCACAAAATCCTATGCATAGGAAGTGTGTGAGACTTAAATATGCTTTTCATGCAATTCATGATGCTCCCTTTTATGTTTCAATTCTTATGTTTATGTGAGAATCATTGAAATCTTCATGCTGAGCTAAAAAGGCGTTAAAGAAAAGCGCTTGTTGGGAGACAACCCAATACTTTTATCTACTATTTTTTGTGTTCACATGATTAAGCTACTGTAGTAATCATGTTTTATATCTTTCATTTCAATAAAGTTCCAAGTAAAGCCTTTGGGATAGTGTGGTTGATAGTTGACTTGATTCTGTGCAAAAACGAAAAGTTTTGAGTCCAGTGCATAAAATCCAATAAATCAATGGAAAGTGAAAATTATCTAAAAAAATTACACATGATTGATATACAAATTGCCTATGTTGTTCTAAATTTTTAGAGTTCCAAAAGTATGGTGGGTGTCCAGATTTCTACAGACTGTTATGTTTGAAACAGATTCTGTTTTTCATGTGTTGTTTGCTTATTTTGATGAATCCATGAGTAGTATCGGAGGGTATGAACCATGGAGAAGTTGGAATACAGTAGATATAACACCAATATGAATTTAGAATGAGTTCACATCAGTTCCTAAGTGGTGGTTTGCTTTCTTATACTAACGTAGCATAATATTTTATGTTGAGTTTTGTGTTGTGAAGTTTTCAAGTTTTGTGTAAGGATTTTATGGACTATGGAGTAAGGAGTGGCAAGAGCCTAAGATTGGGGATGCCCAAGTCACCCCAAGGTTATATTCAAGGACAACCAAGAGCCTAAGCTTGGGGATGCCCCGGGAAGGCATCCCCTCTTTCGTCTTTGTCTATCGGTTACTTTACTTGAGGCTATATTTTTATTCACCACATGATATGAGTTTTGCTTGGAGCGTCATTTAATTTTTCTAGATTTGCTTGCTGTTATTTAGAATAAGTTTTAGTATCTTTTTTTTCAATAAAAAAGGTAAGTATAGCTTTGACCATGCTTATTTTGCAAGTATATATGTTGTTGTTTGAAAACAGAAAGTTTTCTATCATTGTCTGAATTCATATGGATAGTCAGAATGTGATAAACTCATGATTTTTTTTACAAAGTTAGCATTAATAAGTTCTCTGTGACATGCTAATTTTTCAGAATTTTTAGAGCTAGGCAAGTATGAGAACAATTCGACTCTTTACAGACTGTCCTGTTTAGATAGATTGATGTTATGTTTGCATTGTTAGCATGTTTAATGATTCTATTTGAGGATCATAGTATTAAATATGCACAGGAAATTAGTATGCAATGTCAAATTATAATTTTAGTGATTTGCTACAATATAGAATGTTAAGGTTTTGAGTTGATTTATACTAACTTATCTCACGAGTTCTTGTTGAGTTTTGTGTGGATGAAGTTTTTTGAGATTTAGGGAAACCGCGACATGAGAGGAATTAAGGAGACACAAAAGCTCAAACTTGGGGATTCCCAAGGCATCTCAATATAATATTTTAAGAAGTCTCAAGCATCTAAGTTTGGGGATGCCTGGTTGTCATCCCACCTTTCTTCTTCAACATTTATCGGTTAGTATCGGTTTAGCCTAAGTTTTTTGCTTCTTCACATGATATGTGCTATCCTTGCAATGTCATTTTATTTTGTTTCCTTGCTGTTTGAATAAAGTACTTAAGATCTGAAATTCTTAAATTAGAGAGGGTCTTCTCATGGCTAGTTAATTATTCGACTACTCATTGATCTTCACTTATATATTTTTGAAGTAGTTTGTCAGTTGCTCTAGCGCTTCACTTATATCTTAATAGAGCATGCTGGTGGTTTTATTTTATAGAAATTGTTGAACTCTCATGCTTCACTTATATATTTTTGAGAGTCTATAAACAACATGGTACTTTTCTTGGGTTATGAATTTAGTCCTAATATGATGGGCTTCCAAGGGAGATATAATAAAAACTTTCATATAGAGCATTGAATCTAGGAAAAGTTTGACTCCTTATAATTGCGGTGAGATGTTAAGATGGTAATATTAGAGTAATGCAAGTGTTAGTTTGTGAGGTTAAAGAAATAATAGTGTTAAGGTTTGTGATTCTCGTAGCATGCAAGTATGGTCTCCTAACTGTGTAACTGAATTGGAGCGCTTTGTATATTTAGTGTTTGTCTTTGCATGAAGGTCGGGGGCGCGTGATGGTTAACTCCTACCAACCTCCCCCTAGGAGCATGCGTCGTAGTAATTTGCTTCGAGAGCTAATAAATTTTTTCGCAATAAGTATGTGAGTTCTTTATGATTAATGTTGAGTTAGTTGATTATACGCACTCTCACTCTTCCACCTTGCTAGCCACTCTAGTGCCACGCAACTTTCTCCGGTGCATAGAACCCTCCTTATACCTTCCTAAAAACAGCCACCATGCCTACCTATTATGGCTTTTCCATAGCCATTCCGAGATATATTGCCATATAACTCCAACGTCTCGTTTATTATGACACGCATCATCATTGTCATATTGCTTTGCATGATCATGTAGTTGACATAGTATTTCTGGCAAAACCGCTGTTCATATTTTTTATACATGTCACGCTTGGTCATTGCACATCCCAGTAGCCGGAGGCATTCATATAGAATCGTATCTTTGTTCTAGTATTGAGTTGTAATATCGAGTTGTAAGTAAATAAAAGTGTGATGATCATCATTATTAGAACATTGTCCCATGTGAGGTTATCAAAAAGAAAAGAGTCCAATGAAGCCCAAATAAACAAAAGAGGCCAAAGAAGCCCACCAAAAAAAGGAGGCCAAGAAGCCCAAAATAAAAAAATGAGAGAAAAAGAGAGAAGGGACAATGTTACTATCCTTTTTCCACACTTGTGCTTCAGAGTAGCACCATTTTGTTCATGATAGAGAATCTCCTATGTTTTCACTTTCATATATTACGAATGGGAAATTTTCATTATAGAACTTGGCTTGTATATTCCGACGATGGGCTTCCTCAAAAGTCTTCATGAGCAAGCAAGTTGATACACACCCACTAGTTGTCTTTTTGAGCTTTCATACACTTATAGCTCTAGTGCATCTGTTACATGGTAATCCCTACTCACTCACATTGATATCAATTGATGGACATCTCCATAGTCAATTGAGTTGCCTAGTCGACGTGAGACTTTCTGCCTCCTTTTGTCTATTACCACCTTCTATTCCACCCATAGTGCTATGTCCATGGATCACGCTCATGTATTGCGTGAAGAGTTGAAAAGGTTTAAAAAGTAGAGTATGAAAGCAATTGCTTGATTGGCACTGGGATAGGCATGATTTATACTTTGTGTTAAGAAGAGGGAGCATAAAAGACTATATGATTTTGTAGGGATAACTTTTTTAGCCATGCGATTTTTGAAGCTTTGTAGATTAATTTTTAGTATGGTTGAAGTATTATTGTTTTGATATTGATAAAGTTTTATTTTGAGCCTTATGGATATGAATATTCATGCCACAATAAATAGTATTGCATTGATAAATATGGTAGGTAGCATTCCACACCAAAAATTCTTTTTTATCATTTACCTACTCGAGGACGAGCAGGAATTAAGCTTGGGGATGCTTGATACGTCTCCAATGTATCTATATTTTTTTATTGTTCCATGCTATTATATTATCTATCTTGGATGTTTTATATGCATTTAGATGCTATGTTTTATGATTTTCGGGACTAACCTATTAACCTAGAGCCCAGTGCCAGTTTCTGTTTTTCCTTGTTTTTGAGTTTCACGGAAAAGGAATATCAAATAGAGCCAATTGACCTAAAAATTTATGGTGAATTTTTCTGGACTAAAAGAAGCCCACGAAGTGCCGGAGATGGACCAGAAGAGCCAGAAGGCCACCACAAGGGTAGGGGGTGCCCCCCCTAGGACGCTCCCCCTACCTTGTCGTCGCCTCGTGGGCCCCCCTGACTTGTCCCCGATGCTAAAAATTCTTATAAATAGGGAAACCTCCGAAAATAAACCTCCACATCAAAAATAGCCACTTAAAACCAATCGGGAGCCCGTTCTGGCACCTTGCCGGAGGGGGAAACCATCACCGGTGGCCATCTTCATCATCCCGGTAGTCTCCATGACGAGGAGGGAGTAGTTCACCCTCGGGGTTGAGGGTATGTACCAGTAGCTATGAGTTTGATCTCTCTCTCTCTCTCTCTCTCTCTCTCTCTCTCTCTTGTGTTCTTGATTTTGGTGCGATCTTGATGTATCGTGAGCATTGGTATTATAGTTGGATCTTACGATGTTTCTCCCCCTCTACCATCTTGTAATGGACTGAGTTTTCCCTTTGATGTTATCTTATCGGATCAAGTCTTTAAGGATTTGAGAACACTTGATGTATGTATTGCATGTGCTTATATGTGGTGACAATGGGATATTCATGTGATCTACTTGATGTACATTTTGGTGATCAACTTGTGGGTTTAGTGACCTTGTGAACTTATGCATAGGGGTTGGCAGACATTTTTGTCTTGACTCTCCGGTAGATACTTTGGGGCACTCTTTGAAGATCTTTGTGTTGGTCTGAATAGATGAATCTGAGATTGTGTGATACATATCATATAATCAAACCCATGGATACTTGTGGTGACATTAGAGTGTCTAGGTGACATTAGGGTTTTGGTTGATGTGTGTCTTAAGGTGTTATTTTAGTACGAACTCTAGGGTTGTTTGTGACACTTATAGGAATAACCCAATAGATTGATCATAAAGAATAACTTTGAGGTGCTTTCATACCCTACAATAATCTCTTTGTTTGTTCTCCGCTATTAGTGACTTGGGAGTGACTCTTTGTTGCATGTCGAGGGATTGTTATATGATCTAATTATGTTATCATTGTTGAGAGAACTTGCACTAGTGAAAGTATGAATGCTAGGCCTTGTTTCCAAGCATTTCAATACTGTTTGTTCTCACTTTTATCATTAGTTACCTTGCTGTTTTTATATTTTCATATTACAGAAACCTATATCTACCATCCATATTACACTTGTATCATCTTATCTTTGCCGAACTAGTGCACTTATACAATTTACCGTTGTATTGGGTGTGTTGGGGACACAAGGGACATTTTATTATTTGGTTGCAAGGTTGTTTGGGAGAGACCATCTTCATCCTACGCCTCCCACAGATTGATAAACCTTAGGTCATCCACTTGAGGGAAAATTGCTACTGTCCTACAAAACTTTACGCTTGGAGTCCCAACACGAGTCTACAAGAAGAAGGTTGTGTAGTACACATCATGCGTGGGAAATGGTGGAGGGGCGCACCAGCCCCCTTGTGGGCAGGTGTGCTTCCCCCTTTGTCCCATAAGGCCCAGACACCTACCGAGGGTGTCCGGAACCCTTTCCGGTGACCTGATGACTACCTGGTGCACTCTGAAACACTTCAGGTGTACGAATTTGATCATCCTATATATTGATCTTTACCACCAGACCATTCCAGAGATCCTCAACATGTCTGTGATATTATCCAGGACTCCAAACAACATTCGGTCATGACATCATATAGCTCATATAACACTATATCGTCAACGAATGTTAAGCGTGCGGACCGTACGAGTTCGAGAACTTTGTAGACATTACCGAGACACCTCTCCGATCAATAACCAATAGTGGAACCTGGATGCCCATATTGGTCCTACATATTCTACGAAGATCTTTATCGGTCGAACCCTTTGTCCGTCGGAATGTTACTTGCCCGAGATTCAACCATCGGTATCTCTATACCTAGTTCAAGCTCGTTACCGGCATGTCTCTTTACTTGTTCCATTATACATCATCTCATAACTAACTCCTTAGTCATTATGCTTGCAAGATTCTTGTGATGTCTATTATCGAGAGGTCCCAGAGATACCTCTTCGATACTGGGAGTGACGAATCCTAATTTTGATCCATGCCAATTCAACAAACACCTTTGGAGATACCTGTAGAGCATCTTTATGATCACCTAGTTACATTGTAACGTTTGATAGCACACAAGGCATTCCTCGGGTATCCGGGAGTTGCATGATCTTATAGTCAATGGAATATGTATTTGACATCTAGAAAACAATAACAATAAAATGTATGATAAAATGCTAAGCTAAAGGATGGGTCTTGTCCATAACATCATTCTCCTAATGATGTGATCCCCCTATATAATAACAAAACATGTCTATGGTTTGGAAACCTTAACCATCTTCGATCAACAAGCTAATCTAGTAGAGGCTTACTAGGAACACGGTATTTGTTTATGTATTCACACATGTATTTAGGTTTCTGGTCAATACAATTCTAGCTTGAATAATAAACATGTATCATGATTTAAGGAAATATAATAATAACCATTTTATTATTGCCTCTAGGGCATATTTCCATCAGATGCAGGCATTATTCAGTCTACTAAGTGATGCATATATAGATGATCATTGTCTTGGATATCATCATAACTATCCACTTTTCAATACATTGTCCAATAGTAATTTGCTTACCCACCGTGTGCCATTTTCTTGAGAGAAGCCACTACTGAAACCTACAGCCCCCGGGTCTATTTCTCATCATATACTTGCAGATCTATATTACTATTCGTGTTTTGCACTATTTGCCTATTTTATTTTCAGATCTATATTATCAAAAACCTAAAAATACCTTGATGCATTTTATTTGCTTTTATATTATTTGCATCTATCAATCTATCTATTTATCATACTACCTTACCCAAAGAGGCATTGACAACCCCTCTACGCGTCGGATTGTGAGGATTTGTTGTTTGTGTGCAAGTGATGCTTACATAATTTGCTTGGTTCTCCTACTAGATTGATACCTTGGTTTCATAACTAAGGGAAATACTTACCGTCGCTGTGTTGGATCATCCCTCTTCTTCGAGGAATTTACTGACGCGCTTCACAAGTAGTAGGAAGAATTTCTGGCGACGTTGTCGTGGAGGATCAAGTTAGATCTATCATGTTCCCACACATAAACTTTCGTCTCTTTGCAATTTACATTATTTGCCATTTGCCTCTCATTTTCATCTCCCCCACTTTGCTGGCATTCTGGGATCGGGGGTACCCAGACTTGCCTGCCTGCGTCGACGACCCGGTACGTCCCAGCTGCAGAACCCCAAGGGAAAGACCCTCAGGAGGGCCCCTGGCCTCGCGAGGAGAACGACATCAAGACCTCCCCGTGGGGCAGCTTCCCGAACCTACCTCCTGAGGAGCGGAGATCTCTATGCAAGCCTCGGCCTCATGAGGCTCAATATGATGTGAGCAATGACGACCAAGGCCAGGAAGGCCCCTACGGGCGCAGTCCAGGACAGTTCCTTGCTTCGTGCAAAGGGGGCAAGGGCGTACGTAGGTTCCCAAGGGATCCCCCAAAGGTTTTCCATTTTGGTGCTAGAAGACGAAGACCACGAGCTCAGCAGGACGGGTGTCATCGCCGAGCCCACCACTGTTTCACGACCAGAAGCTTTGCAGGCGAAGACCACCTTTAGTCAGGATAGGATGTATTGTTGCCCCCCTTCAAATTTGACCATTGTGGCAATCCTTCTCGCCTTCTCCAAGGGAAGAGGACCATGGACAATGCAAATATAGGCTAGTCTCCTCCGTAGAGAAGGATGGAAGCCACCAGATCATGAGTCCTCCTGAGGCATCAGTCTTCTACTAGTTCATCCTCAGCCTCCTCGTGAGGCCAATCTACCATAAAGAAGGAGTTCGGTTTTACAACGCAAGGTGGACGGAACCTGGGTAAATCTTTGTGTTCATTCCTCTCCCGCTCACACTAACTCGACGAGACCAAGCCATAGGGCGATGAGCTTGAGGCAGTGGACTAGGATTTCATTCACGCCCAAAGGTCAAACC
Source organism: Secale cereale (assembly GCA_902687465.1). Lineage (NCBI taxonomy): Eukaryota > Viridiplantae > Streptophyta > Magnoliopsida > Poales > Poaceae > Secale > Secale cereale. The sequence goes on along the minus strand of LR738712.1, from coordinate 433,300,924 downwards.
TTGTTTTGGGTATGCGGAGCTCTGATCCCGACATTGGGCGCGCCGGGTAGGGGCGTGTCGAAATCCTTCGTTCGCCTCCAATTCATCTCCGATTTGTCGCTCCCATGGCCGACGCTCTCCATGTTCGCGTTGAGCGCCGGGCTGCGCGTCTCACCCAAACAGCGCCCGTGGGCCATGGTAATCCTCGCCGCTCTGCCTCTCTCATGGCTAACGCCACCATCGACCCTGCTACTCACGAGCAGCAAGCCTCTTTGCTGCCACCATCCATGCAGCGTGATGGCCACACCGCCACGCCTTCCTTTACTCTGGACCTGCGCCACGTGCACTGGCCGGTCAGATTCAGGTCGGCCCTGCCCCCGCACTATGATAGCACAATGGACCCCGTGGTATTCCTTCAGCTGTATGCCCAGAGCGTTTTGACAGTGGGAGGTGACGACAAAGTCATGGCAAACTGGCTCCACCTGGATCTCCCAGAAGTCCCCCGCGCTTGGCTCAGCGGGCTCCCCGAGGCCTCGGTGTCCTCTTGGGAAGAACTCTGTGGTCAGTTCATGGCGCACTTCGAGGCTCCAGGGCCCCATGCGGTCGCTTGTATCCTCGGCGTGTCTCAAGCGCATGCGTCCGGTCGCATGCCAAACAGCTCTTCCGCCGGGTGAGCTCCATTCAGCCTCAGCCCGAGGCCCCACGGGGCCTTGTGCGGCGAGAGGCCGCCATCACCTTCGACTCCGAAGATCATCCTAAGTATGTGACTACCGCCAGGGCGCTTCCCATGCTCTGCACGCCCAACATCAGCAATGTCTCCGTCACCAAGACCCTCATCGATGGTGGCACTAGTCTCAATGTGCTCTCTATCAAGACCTTCAAGATGCTTCAGGTGCCTTATGATCAGCTTATGCCCACCAGGCGGTTCTCTAGGGTGATGAATGGCTTTGCCGCCCCTTTAGAGCAAGTGCGCCTCACTGTCACCTTTGGCGAGCGCGACAACTACCGCACCGAGCTCACCGACTTTGACGTGGCCCATATCGGCCTTCCTATTAATTCCATCTTGGGGTACCCCCCTCTCGCTGAGTTCATGGCGGTGACCCACCGGGCTACAACACCATGAAAATGCCAGGCAATGGCGGTATCATCGTGGTGACTGGGGACACAAAGGATGCGATCCGAGCACTCACGCTCGCCTACAGGGCCGTGGCGGCCTCACAATGTCACGCCCAACATGCAATTCTATCCCGATCACATTATAACCTCGTGATTGGGGCACAAACGCATTTCGGGTGCTTAGCAAGATGGATATCATTACAACGTACCATTACATAAATAGATGAGGATACATACAAAAGGCAAACAATTGCCACATGAATACAACAACATCATACACAAGACATTCGACTACGGATGAAACACATGAAAAGCACAACGACATCCATTCAGCTATCCCAGGCTGTCGACCAGGAACCTATCCCAAGATCGACGAATAAGAAGAAGAAAGAACTCCAGCACAAGAAAACATCGCTCTAACATCAGGCTGTCGCATTACCTGTACCTCCAACTATTGTTTGAGTATATGTGAGCCACGAGGACTTAGCAATCCCATTACCATGGGTATCAAGACTAGCAAAGCTTAATGGGTATGGAAAGGATAAGTGGTGAGGTTGCAGCAGCGGCTAAGCATTTGTATGGTGGCTAACTTATGATTTCCAAAGTAAGGTGAGAAGCTACGCAATCAGTCGCAACTAGTAATGTTCACTAAGTGATCCTGAACTACCTATGAGTCAAACATAACCCCACTGTGTTCTCTTCCCGAACTTACTCGAAAAGAGACGATCGCGGTTACTCACGCGGTTGGTGTGTTTTATTTCAGATCCTCTGTCAAGTTCTCTACAACCGGATATTAACAAATTCCAATCTGCCACATAACCGCGGGCACGACATTTGAAAGTTCAAAACCCTGCACAAGCTCTCACGATCAGCAGAGGTAAAACCTCCATCTTGGGGGCGACCCGATCAGACTCGGAATCCCGGTGTACAAGACATTTCGACAATGGTAAAACAAGTCCAGGAAGACCTCCTGGCATGCCGACACCCTGATAGTAGCCGCACGTATCTCGTCTCGGGCCACGACCGGATGGTACAAGCTATGAGTAAAGCCAAAACCTTGGGTTTCCCCGTGGTGGCCCCACAAGCTGCCCAGTTTGGGACGAACACCATCAGCACTAGCCCCTGTATTAAGTTGAATAACGAACCTCGGGTAGCGCTAACTCCCTATGCGTCAAATTTATTATCATTTTTTAATGTTGGGCAAAATAAAACCAAAGTTGGGCCTTTTTTGAGGAGTTTATTCAAAGCGAACTATCGAGGGGGCGGCCATAAACCCCAACCGCGTTAGGAACACAAAATCAAGGAACCAAACACCGGTTTATCAGAACCTAAGGCGGCATGAGTGGAACAAAACACCGAGCAAAAGGCCAAGCCTTCGACCCATTACCAAGTATATATGTGCATTAATTAAGTAAGAGATATTGTGATATATGTGCATTAATTAGCATCGAGACAACTAGCATAGCAATAATAGTAGTGATATACAAGGTGATAGTGATCTTTCCTGAGATCCCACTAGGAAGAAGATCGAGTCCATGAAGAAGACGAAGCCACGTTGACGAACCAAGCATATTCAAATGAATCCTGACTATCGCAATGAAATAGGAACTAACGAGAAGAGGCAAACAACAATGTAAACACACAACACTTAAACAAGATATGATGCTCAACCAAGTATGATGCATGACAAAGCTATATGATTCTAATCATGGCAAGAGATTATGCAAACAAGAACATCAGACAAAGCAAGTTTAAATGAGGCCAGAAACAACATATAACAATTCCGGTAATTCCTTATGCAAATTTCATAATTGGTCCAGATATGAACAAACCTTATGTTAGAGTTGTTAAACAAAAATTTAAGATGCACCATGATGATCTACATGATTTTCTATTCAAGTTACATATAAAGTTCATTTACTTCAGAGTTACGGCCTAAAAGATATGAGCAAAACAAGTTAAGCATGGCATTGGTGCGAAATGCATTCAAACATCAAGCACAAATACTCAAAACATGGTTAAAACATGATATGATGCATCTACATGCAAAACCAAGCAAGTTTCATATAGAGCATGCTCCAAACGGAGCCACGGTTCAACACATACACATGAAACAAGTTTAAAGGACAAGATGTCCAAAACAGCGACTATGCATATTGGAAATGTCAAATAAACATGCTACAAGAACAAGATTGGCACAAACATGGCATTCACTTGAAGTACAAGTAAAAAGATTCAACATCAAGGTTCAGGTTCATAGGCATCAAGGTTAACCCAACATGACCAATGCAACAATCAACTTTATAACACTGGTTAGAACTTGGTGAAGAACAAAGCATATACATGAGGAGAGTTAATATGATGACATGTTGGAGGCAAGAAATAATTAATCTACAGTGCAAGAACATGGCATCAAAAGGTATAGCATTCTAGTACATATCATGGAGCTCAAATAACACAACATGGCATATACATGGGAGCAATAGGTTCATGGCATTCATCAAAACAAGATGCAAACATGAAATAGCAGATTGTCAGACTTGGAGAAAATCCAGGAATGCAAAACTATAACATTATGATGTTTAATTTGGAGGGACATAACAGCAAGCATAGCAATTCTAATAATCAGGAAAAGGGCATGAACATATATTAGAGATGACATAATTCCAATATAACCAAAATAACAACTCAAAAGAAGCATAGGTTGATTACAATGAGCTTTGCCAAATGGAACATGATGTTGACAGGCTGACAGATTAATCATGATGACAACTTGAGAGCAAGAAAGAGACATGCTACTGCAACTTATAATTGCAAACAAGGGCATGGATGGATATAGCATAACATGGTTTTCATAACATGCTCACTTGAAATCTCCAAATATGCACAGATTTGATAGTAGCATCAAGCAAACATGGCATCACAATATAATAGTTTCAGACTTAGCAGTTTTCAACAAGTGTAAGAAAAACAACAACATTATCTTAGCATGTTTGCAAGCTTGTTTCTCTCACATCATGGCCAGCCATGGCATGAAATAAATACCAGCATCAAGAAGACATAAAAATGAAGCAGATTAATGTTGGCACAATGCCCATATCACACATGCAATTATTCACACGAAAAAGACAAACGGGCAACATATAACAGTTTTCTGCACTTAACAGCAACATGCACTTTTGCACAGAGATTAACATGTCAAAATGCATCCTATTATGTATGCAAATTCAACCATCATGTAGAGCACTCTAAGATGAACATTTTGATATATCATACACAACAAACAGATTAACATGCACAAAGTTATGACCTCACAAACATGCACACATGAAGTTGCAGATCCGGGGACTTTGTGGAAAACAATATACCCTCGGGAAACTGGACGGGATGGTGCGGGATGGAGGGATCCGGGATGGCGCACGCATGTTTGGTTCGGTGAACTGGTGGATCTGGTCCAGGCGACCGAATCCGACGATGGCGCGAGCTCCGGCAAGGAGGAGGCCGGCGAGGGGCACGTGATGGCGGATGAGGCCAGAAGCGGCGACTCCGGCGGCGGGCGATGAGCTGCGTCTCGGTGACGGCGTGAGACAGCGGGGCGGCGCGGTCTAGTGCGTGGCAGAGCACCATGAGGTGGCGGTGGGCGGCGACGGCGACTCGGGCGCTTGGGGCGCGGGCGCGCGGGGCAGCGCGGGGTCCGGCGAGCGGGGCGGCTCGGCGATGAGGTGTGGCGGGATCCGGTGGACGGCGGACGGCGGCGAGCGGAAGGCGATGCAGCGGCGGAGCAGGGGAGGCACGCGACCTGCTCGGGCCCAGATCCGGCCCAGGGCAGGTCGGTTGCGGGCTCGTGCGGGCCAGCGGAGGAGAGCGGTGCGGGGGTGACATGGCGGCCTCCGTTGGCCCGGAGCAGCGGATGGGGAGGCGCTGGCCCGGTGGCTGGCCAACAAGTGGCAGCAGTGGAGTGGCTGGGCATAGAAAACGAGGCGCGAGGGAGGCTGGAGGTTATGGAAGGGTAGGGTTAGCCCAGATTTCGGGGAAGGGGGTGTTTTAATAGGCAGAGGGGGCTAGGAGATGAGTTTTTCAGAGTGGTTTTCATCCACATGATCGTGATACGACGACGAACAGCATGTAGAGGAGTTAGTTGGGCTATTGGGCTGGTGTGGAGAGGTGTTGGGCTGCAAAGGGAAGGAGGGAAAAGGGTCCGGTTCGTCTCTGAGTACCAAAACGTCCGGCGGTTTATGCGGTTAACCATTGGGGCATCAAACGGCCTCCAAATGGAATGAAATTTGGCAGACGGTCTACCTACTTTATAGTGAGACCACACACCAAGTTTCACCCCGTTCGGTGAACATTTTCTGGCCACTTATGAAATAATATTTCAGAGGTTCGACAGGCGTGTGCGAGTGTGTCTGGACTCAGAACAGACAACAGAGAGAACTGGAAGATGGCAACTACGAACGGATGCGAGTTTTGAAAAGTATGCAGATGAAATGCACATGATGACATGGCAAAGTGCAACACGCAAGTGAATGACATGGCAACGACCGAGAATAAGAGGAAGACATCTGGCGCATCGGTGTCAGGGTGTCACAACACTCCCCTACTAATAGGAGATCTCGTCCCAAGATCTTAGGAACGAGACGGAAGAGGAATAGAAGAACAAAGTTGCTTCGTGGAGAAAAGAGTGAAACCAAAGAATCTTGAGAGGTTGAGCAACTCGAAAGAAAGAATACAACGGAGATGAACAAGATTGAGAAGCTCCGTTACAAAAGAGGAACATGGAACATTATGACAATCTTGATGGTTGAAAGACAAGAACAAGAGCTTAAGGAACAAGAATGACTTTGAAACCACTTCGGTTAATAAGATATAGAAAAGTAATTCGAACGAAGGGATTTGGGCAGCACACTAGCTGAAAATAGAAGGAATAGAACATAAACATGAGAAGATGGAATAATACTTGACGAGAGAAACAACACAATGCCATCGGATCAAATTACGAATGGAATGTGAAGAAAGGAGAAAGAACAACATCTTCTAGTGCAAATGAATTCGAAAGAGTGTCTTTAGAAGGAATGATCGAATGGAGTTGTTGAGAAAATCAACAAAAAAATAATAAGCTTGTTGTGGACTTATGGAAAACATCTCAAAACATGAGGTGAACTTCTGCCACTACCAAATGATTGATTTGATGATAAGAACGACGAATTGCAAAACTCCACTTCAAAAAAATACAGAGAATTATTTGCTCCTCGAGATTCAAGAAGAAGAATACTTGAGCTACTCCACAAGAATTTGATGAATATTTGAAGAATGGATTAAATAATGGTGAACCACCATGAAGAACTCTGATAACCAAAGGATGATGAGATAGAAATGAAGGATGGAAAGAATAAGATTAAATCCTTGCGATGATTTAGATGGAGGTTCTGACAAGATAGTCGAAGAAACTTTCAACTCCTGAAAAGAAAAGATGAAAACACTTGGGATTAGAATTTTTTCATCATGAACAAATTCCGAAGGAAATGATTAAATCAACTTGATGAAGACAAATAAGAATTATGTTATGCTTATCCTTCACCAATTAAATTGATGAGAAGCAATGGATTTGCATACTACTTATTCGCGTTGGAAAAGATTATGGGGAGATATAGGTCAAACTTGAGATAGTCTTCATGAACCACTGGTAGGATTAGAAAGAATGAATGAATTGATATAATAAGAACATATCTAAAAAATCTTAACTGAACCACCGTGGGAAATGAAAATGAATGAAGAGGAGAGAACAAATCGCCAGAAAGAGAATTAGAAAACGAGAACTTGAGGGAATTTAGATACAAGAGAACGAAGAGATTACGTATTCTTAAAGAATACTTGAACGAAGCACCGGAAGAATATGGAGATGAACGAAGAGGCATCAACTAAGAAGAGTTGGAGGATGAAGTTGAAAACCGATTACGAAGATATCTTCTGAATCGTAGCCTTTGGAGGAATAAGATGGAAAGAATTCATGAAATGCTCCGGATGGGAAAGGAAAAGAATTTCTAACGATGAAACAATTTGAGGGGATACCATGAGGCTAGAACCATGAATCTTTGAGAGAATGGACAAGAATTAGAGTAAAACTCTTCCTTGGTCTTCAAATGTTGAGAATGACGACGAGGAACACCACCAAAATTGTTGAGATACTCTGGAAGAATGAAAAGACGAAGGTTGAACCAACGTTGAAAATAATTTGAAAACGATCTTCGGAAGGCATGTGACTGATGGAATCCATCCTTACTTCACACTTGAAAAAGAATTGGGAATCACTCCGGATAATTAGAAGAGTCGGGTAAGATCCTGGGAATAAACCTGTGGGTTAGGGCCCACCAAAAAGAAAACACCGTTGGAAAGGATCGAAAGGAGGTGATGCACCAGAACATTTGAAAGACTCGATTGAGGTGACAACCTCGAATAAATTGGAACACTGACGAATCTCCTGAGATGTCTTCAAAACTCCGGAACAATTAAATGGCGAGAGGCGAACGAGCAAGGGGAAACATCTGAGCCGACAGAAAAGAATATGAACTACCGAAAACTTGAATTGAATCCACGGGAGAAGAAAAAGAGATGAAGAGTGATGAACTAAACGAGAATTCACCAATTGAATAATTGAGGAAATAAAGCGAAGGCTTCGCAAGAGTAGGATGGATACTTGATTAAGGACTCCAACTCTGAGAAGAAAACGGGTGGGCGGGTGTGAAATAAGGAAGACAACTTCGGACGACATTGATTCCCCGTCCAAGAAAGAATTGAGGATTGACCTTGCAAAAGGTGAAGAGGGTCGAAGCAACTCGAGAAGAAGTGCGCCGGATGAAAAGAGCTGGCATCACAACGAACGAAAACTAACTGCATGATCCTAAAAAAAATTGAAGGGGGAGAGTAGTAATTCAAAACACCTACGTCAAGATTCCTAACCAGAGCGACAAAGGGGTGAGGAGTAAACAGAATTCCAACTCTCCGATATAACTAGACTCCAAAATAGTTTTGTGCTAGAATCGACAATGGTGAGACTATGATCAATCGATGGGGCTCCTATGGCCGGTCGACGCTCTAATATCAACTTGTCACGCCCAAAGATGCGATTCTATCCCCGTCACGTTATAACCTCGTGATTAGGGCACAACCGCATTTCGGGTGCTTAGCAAGATGGATATCATTACATCGTACCATTACATAAATAGATGGGGATACATACAAATGGCAAACTATTGCCACATGAATACAACAACATCATACACAAGATATCCGACTACAGATGAAACACATGAAAATCACAACGAGATCCATCCTGCTATCCCAGGCTGCCGACCAGTAAACATCGCTCTCATGTCAGGTCGTCGCATTACCTATACCTGCAATAGTTGCTATGGTATATGTGAGCCATGAGGACTCAGCAATCCCATTACCATGGGTATCAGGACTAGCAAAGCTTAATGGGTATGGAAAGGATAAGTGTTGAGGTTGCAGCAGCAGCTAAGCATTTATATGGTGGCTAACTTACGATTTCCAGAGTAAGATGAGAAGCTACGTAAATGGTCGCAACTAGTAATGATCACTAAGTGATCATGAACTAGCTACGAGTCAAACATAACCTCACCGTGTTCTCTTCCCGAACTTATTCAAAAAGAGACGATCACAGTTACTCACGTGGTTGGTGTATTTTATTTTGGATCATGTGTCAAGTTCTCTACAACCGGATATAAAAAAATTCCAATCTGCCACATAACCGCGGCCATGGCTTTCGAATGTTCAAAACCCTGGATGGATGTCCCAACTTAGCCCATCACAAGCTCTCACGATCAGCAGAGGTAAAACCTCCATCTCAGGTACAACCCGATCAAACTTAGAATCCCGGTGCACAAGACATTTCGATAATGGTAAAACAAGTCCAGCAAGACCTCCCAGCATGCCGACACCCTGATAGTATCCGCGCGTATATCGTCTCAGGCCATGACCGGATGGGACTAGCTACGAATAAAACCAAAACCTCGGGTTTCCCCATGGTGGCCCCGCATGCTGCCTAGTTTGGGATCAACACCATCCGCACTGGCCCCCTGTATTAAGTTGAATAATGAACCTCAGATAGATCTAACTCCCTATGCGTCAAATTTATTATCCTTTTTATTATGTTGGGCAAATTAAAACCAAAGTTGGGCCTTGCTGGAGGAGTTTTATTCAAAGCGAACTGTCGAGGGGGCCTCATAAACCCCAACCGCGATAGGAACGCAAAATCAAGGAACATAACACCAATTTATCGGAACCTAAGGCGGCATGAGTGGAACAAAACATCGAGCAAAAGGCCAAACCTTCCACCCATTACCATGTATATATGTGCATTTATTAAGTAAGTGATATTGTGATATTCCAACATATCCATGTTCCAACAAGGAACAAACTGCAACTTCACTTGCAACTAGCAATGCTATAAGAGGGGCTCAGCAAAGCGGTAACATAGCCAAACAATGGTTTGCTGGTTTGGTGAAAAGGTTAGAGGATGTTTCATGGCATATTGGGAGGCTTGATAAACAAGTGGTAGGAAGCGCGACATAGCGATAGCATTGAGACAACTAGCATAGCAATGATAGTAGTGAGATCCAAGGTGACGATCATCTTCCCGGAGATCCCGCTAGGAAGATGATCGACTCCATAAAGAAGACGAAGCCACGTAGACGAACCTAGCTTAGTCGAACAAATCCTTGCGATCGCAACAAAACAGGAACTAACGAGAAGAAGCAAATAACAAGGTAAACACACAACACTTAAACAAGACATGATGCTCAACCAAGTATGATGCATTAAAAGGCTACATCATGCTAATCATGGCAAGAGATGATGCAAACAAGAACATCACACATATCAAGTTTAAATGAGGACGGAAACAACATATAACTATTTCGGTAAGTCCTCATATGAAAATTTCGAAACTGGTCCAGATCTGAATGAACCTTATGTTAGAGTTGTTAAATAGCAAGTTAAGATGCACCATGATGATCTACATGATTTTCTATTCATGTTATATATAAAGTTCATTTAATTCGCAACTACGGCCTAGAAGATATGAGCAAAACAAGTTAAGCATGGCATTGGTGCAAAATGCATTCAAACATCAAGCACACATACTCAAAACATGGATGCGTTGGGGCTGCAACTGGGAAAACGCAGAGGCATACGTCGACTATATCTTGGTTAAGTATCACAAGGCGACATCCCTAATCGAGGACCTGGAAGAAACATTCACCAAGCTGCGCAAAGTGGACCTGAGGCTCAACCCCGAGAAGCACGTCTTCGCGGTTCCGTCCGTCAAGCTGCTCAGCTATCTTGTCTTGCACCGAGGGATAGAGGCTAGCCCAGAGAAGTTCAATGCTATTGAGAAGATGTGCCCACAGACCCTCAAGGAAATGCAGAAACAAGCATAATTTGTGACTTCCTTGGGGCGTTTGATTTCCAAGCTTGGCGAGTGCACGCTGCCGTTATTAAAGCTTATGAAGAGAAAGGGCCCCTTCGAGTGGACTCCTGAGGCAGAAGGGGCCTTCGAAGGCCTCAAGAGATACCTCACAAGCCCGCCCGTCATGGTGGCTCCCCGCCATCGGGAGCCCTTGGTGCTCGACTTGGCGGCCACTACACACTAGGCCAGTGCGGCGCTCGTCGCGATTCAAGAGGAATGCGCCGGCTCCCAAGGGCCCTCGTCACCTCTCGACGACGCCTTCGAGGGCTCCGCCCCCTCGTCGCTGAACGATACCCCTGGGGCCCTCGCTTCACCCATGGGGCAGGTTGCCGATGATGCCCCCACACCTCCACGAGCATCCGATGTACTTCATCAGCATAGTGCTCAAAGATGCACGCGCACGGTACCCGATGCCGCAAAAGCTCCTCCTCGTGCTCCTGGTCACCTCGAGGAAGCTGCACCATTATCAAGGTCATATCTGCGTACCCCTTGGAGAGGGTGCTCCACAGCCCCTAAGCTGCTGGCAGGGTCACCGAATGGAATATCGAGTTGTAGGACTTCCAATTGGAATTCAGCATGACCAGGGAAATCAAGGGAGCGGCGCTCGCCAACTTTGCGGTGGAATGGACAGATGCACACGACCAAGAGCAGCGCGGGGATAGGCCCTTGGCGCTAGGCAAAGAGGCGCCAGATGGCTGGATCATGCAATTTAATGAGGCGTTCGCGCGGCAAGGTACAGGAGCTGGAGTTATGCTCGTTTCACCAACCAATGACAAGATGTACTACACCGTCCAGCTTTGCTTTCAGCACTGTGAAATGGTCTCCAACAACATCCAAGAGTATGAGGGATTGATCGCCGGCCTCAAAGCCGTGTTCGCGCTGGGGATCAAGCTCCTCAACATCAAAGGTGATTCTCAGGTCCTCGTTAACTTCTCCAATAAAGAATACAAACCAAAGGACGAACACATGGCGACATACTTGGAGGAGGTACATAGAATTGAAAAGCAGTTCTTGGGCTTCAAATTGCAGCACATCCTGAGGGGTGCGAACAAGGAAGCGGACGATATTGCCAAGAAGGCATCGCGCCGTGAACCCCAAAGTCCAGTCGTCTTCAAGGAGCGGCTCTTTAGGCCGTCAGCCGCGTCCCCAACGACAGGAGTGAGGCTGCCTCAGGAGGAGCTGCCTCCCGCCCCGACCACGGGTGCCCCGACCTATGGCCCGACCTCAGGGGCCCGACTTCTCCTCGCGATGATGCCTCAGGAGGAGAGCAGCTGTATCCACGAGTTTCAGGCATACCTGCTGTCGGTGTCAAAACCGGCAGATATCAGGTAGGGGTGGCCAAGTTGTGCGTCTAAGGATCGATGGTAACAAGAGCCTGGGGACACGATGTTTACCCAGGTTTGGGCCCTCTCTATCGAGGTAATACCCTACTTCCTGCTTGATTGATCTTGATGAGTATAGGATACAAGAATTGATCTACCTCGAGAACATAATGACTAAACCCTAGAAGTCTAGCCTATGTAATTGTGATTTTGCTAGCCTCTACGGACTTAACCCTCCGGCTTATATACACGCCGGAGGGGGCCTAGGGTTGTACAAAGATAACTTGGTGAGGAAGGAATTATTACATCCGGACATCTCTGTTGCATATATGCATACAGAGGAGTCATATCCGGACACGGGGGATAACCTTCTGCTTTTATCTTCACGGCCCATCAGTCCGGCCCAACTTCAGTAGCCCAGACACCCGAGGACCCCTAAATCTAGGAGTCCCACAGTAGCCCTTGAACTTGCGTTCAATGACGACGTTGTATCCAGCTTCATGTCTTCGGTCTTCCAAGGCAGGTTCTTCTTTGGTACAAATGACAGATCATTTCTGACTTTGATACTGCGGCATGTTGATTCCTTCCTGTCGTCGCCTCAGCTTCCACGTGTCAGACGAATGCGAACAGTCAATGTGCTTTTTACAAAAAAAAACGTGGCTGCGTGGGGATGGTGTATATTTAAAGAGATTGGATCTCAGATGCCATTCCACACCATGCAGAAACCCTTAGAGCCAGCCATGGAAAATACACCCAACATGGCCAGCGCTCCCGGCTCCTCGTCACGCCCCCACGGCCCTTAAGAAGGCAATTGGGAAAGTTACTTAGTATCTCATGTCCATCTGAATAGACTTCAGACGGAGGGATATCTCCCTCCCACGGATCTAGTCTCCGTTTCGGCTAGATTAACCTCGATAGATGGTGAAGCCTTGGCAGAAAAATTCCCCAACCCCACTAAAGAGGGGCGGGTGTGCTTCGTCTCCTTCCTCTTGAGAGGCGTAGGATTTCTAATCTATCCTTTCCTCAGAGGTTTTCTAGAGTTTTATGGGCTCCAACTGCACAATCTCACGCCAGGCTCTATCCTACATATTGCGGGATTCGTTGCTCTTTGCGAGCTATTTTTGGGCTGTGAGGCTCATTTCGAGTTATGGATGAAATTATTTTTCCTCATCCCCCACTCCCAAAAGGGATCCATATTCGAGGTGGGCGACGCCGAAGTGTGGTACATAGCAGGGACAGGTTACCTGTCTAGCACTCCTAAGAAGGCATCCGAAGAGTGGCCCTCGGAGTGGTTTTATACTGAAGACGTTGTTCTTCCGGACCTAATACGACAATGTCTTCCCGAATTCTCCAGCTCTCCTTTCAAGAAACCCTTCAACTGGCGTCCCCGAAATCTCAAGGAAGAAGACATTGCGGAGATTAAGAGGCTAGTCAGTAAGATTAGAGTACTTGCCCACTCCAAACTCTCGATAATTGAAGTAATGGCTATTATGATAAAACAATGCGTCCAGCCACTTCAGTCCAGAGGGTTTCCCATGTGGCATTATAACGGGCAAGGCAACGCCTCTCACTGCCTACACGAGGGTCCGGATACCCCTGCCGCCTTGGCCGCCATCTTAGCCGATCTCTATAAGGGGGCAAAGGAAGACTTCGTCTGCTTGAAATGTTGTGAAGGCTTTTGTATGTATAACTCCATCGACCGGGTGAGTTTTTTCGATTACTAGCTTTATACAATCTCTTTTCCGAGATATGCCAACCGAACTAAATCCGGCTGTTTCCAACAGGAATGGAGGAAGGTGATCGAGGGGGTTTATTACCCCGCTCCTCAGCCAGAGGATCACGTTCGCGACAAAGATCCCTGATTTTAAGAAGATTCGGACATATTCATAGAACTTACTGTCGGGACCCTGACTTAGAAGCCGAGATCACCGAGTGCACGTGTACAGTGATCCCAGAGGTCAATGCTCACTGAACACACAGAAGCTGAATAACAAGTGTCTTACATCCATACATATCGTCTTACACAAATTAAGGCCATTATGGCCAAGTCTTACATAGGTAAAGCCTCACGGGCTGATTAGCAAATAACTTAAGTAGCAGAAGTCTTCCTCCTTGTCTTCATCTGTCTGGGCCCCCTTGTCACTTGAGGGTGTGGGGGAGTGGAGGAGTTGGATACGACGGTGCTTCGTCGGTGGTGCAGGGAAAAGCTTACGATATTCCCTTGCCGTCATCGGGCGTCGCCGAGGTGGTTCTTCATTCTTGGAAGATACATCCTCGGAGGGCCTTCCGCCTCGATATGCGATAGCGGACTGTCCAGAAGGTGCTCCTTCCTTCTTGATCCTATTAGTCTTCTCTTGAGCTCGACGAAGAAGTGCCTTGGTCTTGTGAAGTTCTTCTCGAAGCTTCATTGATTCCGAGGCCAAGTCTTGTGCCAAGTTGTTGGCACATAGACTGAAGTAGGTCTGGAACCGAAACGAGAGTCCTTCCTTCAGTGGAGGGGCTAGTGCGCTGCTTTCTTCTTCGCCTTCCTTCCGGTAAGGCAAGAAGCGAGTTGTCATCTTGGCTGCCATCTCCGGAAGAAGCTCACGGAGACGGGTTAGTGCCTTGAGTGCAGCAGCCTCGACAACAAGAGGTAGTGTTGCCATCTGGGGTCCCTCGAAGAACCAACTTGTGGGAGGATCGTTTGCCTTCACGATCACTTCCACATGGTACTCCACCTCAGTGTCGCTAACCCAATGCTCAAGGTAGGTGAGGATGGGCGCTCGGTGGAACTGACACTCCTGGAGGCTATCCTCGAGAAGTAAGGGAAACCCAGTGGTCAGGTGCTCTTCGGGTACAGCGGCCATCTACAAAGGTGGAATAGGAGGGTTAATAAGCTGATGAAATCTCAGGTTTAGAAAAGAAGAGAGGTTCAGAAGGTTTTTGAAAAAGGGTCTCATCTAACTAACGCCCATGCTAACTAAGGCTCCCTATAGTCAAGATGGCTCTGATACCAGCTCTGCTGGGACCCCGACTTAGAATCCGAGATCACCGAGTGCACGTGTACAGTGATCCCAGAGATCAATGCTCACTGAACACACAGAAGCTGAATAACAAGAGTCTTACATCCATACATGTCGTCTTACACAAATTAAGGCCATTATGGCCAAGTCTTACATAGGTAAAGCCTCACGGGCTGAATAGCAAATAACTTAAGTAGCGGAAGTCTTCGATGATAGGTAGAACCCATGCCATCTGCCTTAAACCTACAGGCATTCTGACTGGGATAGCGTCCTAGTTCGCATGTTCGTCTCCAAAGAACTTTTCCTCAAATTCCTGTTCCTCCGTGCTTGGCAAATTAAATAACCAGTGGCAAGCCAATGAATACTTTGAATGTACTCGCAAGCAACCCATGATGTGGTTCAAAGTAACAGTGCAATTGAACAATAATGAGCAATCTAGCAATGGCTAGAATAAATATTCTATCATCAAGTGTATGCATCAACGAGCTCACGTAACCTCGAAAAAAGGTTACCAATATCAACATGAATAAGATTCAACTCATCGAGTCAAGTCACCACCTTGACTCGTCATTCACACACTTTCACCGATGAAGTAAAATTCTGGACATAGTTTAAGTAGCACCACCCAACTGTCCATGACCGTGGACACGGCTATTCGAATAGTTTTACACTCTGCAGAGGTTGCGCACTTTACCCACAAGATCCGGGAAGCTTTCGTGTCACCCACGATCCCGCAGTACCTCAAGTACTCGGGGGAAGCACCCGGTCATTATCTTTCCTTAGACGACACTAACATAGTGTCCACTCGTTGGTACACGGCCCTCGGGTACAAACAATAGATCACGGGACTTGCCCTAATTTCAATGTCACGCGTACCCGAAGGGACCAACGATGTGTTCGGTGCCCTGTAAAAACAGTCATGGTCATCTATCCAAGCACGACCCCGTCCGGGGAAAGACCTCAAGTCTTCCCGTCACTAGTAATGCGGGCACCATGCTAGTATCGACCTAAGTAATCAATAAAGCCCCGTCCCATAAGGGGTAGTGTGGTTGCACATGTTTGGTTGGGACGGTAGTCACACATAAATCTAATCCATTATTTCACCCATGCACAAGATTTTACCGGCACATCACTTCTTCCTCAAGTGATGTCCTAACTCAACATCACCCTCGGGCATTAGGGGCACCCGATGGGGTTTATGCAAAATTTCAACCACAAAGGTTTCATGTCACACATGCATCACTAAGCATTACTACTAACTATTTGCATGTCATCTAGCATATAGCAAGATCAAGAGCAAGCATGCATCATGTGGTGGTTCATCTAGGTCACCACCGTAACTCTATCATCATGCATTAGAAACAAACGGGTCCCGAAGAACAAGTATATCATGGTCAAAGGGCTGCTTGCCTGGATTGACTTGGTTCTGAAAGTCTTCAAATCCCTCTCCTTCTCCTTCATCAGCAACTTCGTCAAATACGGTATCTATACGTCGCATAATAACAACGGAAAAATAAGACCACAAATAAAACAGAAAAATCAAAGTGCTCAGAAAAATGTCAACATATTTTTGTTAAATACTAGAGGGAAATCTAAGATGGGGAAAATTCTTAGTTGGAGTTTTGGAGTTACAGAATGGAATCTAGGGATTTTTGAACATGAGTTTTATTGCTCAAATTTGAATTTAAATTTGAATAGAACAGAAAAGTTTCATAGATATGTGTGAAAGTGACACCATTAAATAGGTTGGAATATTACAAGATTTTAGGAGTTGGAATCATTTCATTTGGACTAATATTCATTTCTGTAAAATTAATTGAAGTTTTACAGAAAAGAAAAAGAAGAAAAAAAACCATGTGCAACTGGGCCAGAGTGGCCACAGTGCACGGCCCAGGGCATCCAGCCTAGCCGCTCGGGCGCCAGCGTGGGCACGTCAGTTTTTCAAACCTGACGGGCGGGGCCCGGCGGTCAGCGGCTGTGAGGGGAGGGAGAGAGGGTTGAGGATGACAGGCGGGGCCCACCTGTCATATTCAACCTCACGGCCACGGCCACGGCGAGCTCACCGGCGACGATTCCAGCCACGGCGATGGCAACGGAGGGCAGGGATGGGTTCAGCGACGAGTAGCGGAGGTAGTGGTGGTGGTGCGGCACGCCGGGGAGGTCGGGTTCGTCGGCGGCGAGGTGGGACGGCGGAGGGTCGTCGGGAAGCTGCTGGCCAGCTCGTTTCCGGCAGCTGCAGAAGGGGAAAATGGAGGGGAACGCATCAGTGATGCATGGTGGTTCCAAATCGGGCAAGAGAAAGGACGGAGGAGGCCCGTAATGCGAGATCGCCGGCTTCCCGACGCGGCGGAGCTCCGGTCGATCCCAAGCATTGGGTCTCTTCGGGGATGAACTAGCAGTGCTGGAGGACTAAAGAGGATGTGGTGAGGCTGTTAGTGCTGAGTGAAGGGCTCGGGGGGTCCTATATATAGGGGAACGACGAGGTCCCGTGGACCTGTGCGCCGGCGAGCTGCTGCTCGACGGCACAGCGCACGAGAGGCGACGGGAGTGTGTCTGCGGAGTTGCTGGACGAGCCCTACGCCCATTAGAGGAGAGAGGAGGAGCGGGGAGGCTTCCAGACGAAGCGCGCGTGTGAAGCCGAGGAGTGGACATCGCGGGCGGCCGGTGCGCGTGTGGCGACGGCCACTGGAGGGCGCAGGAGGAGGGGGACAGCACCGGTGGAGGCTGCGGACGTCGAGGCGCGTTGGGAGGCGCGAGGGGAGAGCTCGAGGCTGTCGGGGGCACGCGATTGGGCGAAGCTACAGTGCGTGGGCACACTGTAGCGCGTTCTGGAGCGCCCTTATCGCATGCCATGGCATGCCATTGGCCCTCTGGACGCGTCCACCGTGTCTGGGGGGTCCAGGGTGATGCAAGCACTACGGAGGAGGCTTTGGATGCTCTGGAGATGCTGTGAGAGAGAAGAGGAGTTGGTGACTTGGTAGAAAATGGCTGTCCAGCAGGGTGAACTAGGGTTTTTACCCCTCAATCATGGAGCTGGGGACTTGGGGGAGTTACTGGAGGTAGATAGTAACTAGATGAAAGTGTGGTAGAAAGTTGAGGCCAAGGTAAATGGTAAAAGTGACCAAGAAGAGGGTTTTAGTAATTTGGCAGAAGGTGTTGATCAGTGTTTGGTCAAGCAAATGATCTCCACTTGCCATGACACTTAACATGATTGAATGCTATAAGAAAATAGGGTGCTTCACCAAATCTGGGCTCATTTGAAGAAACTAGCCAATGTAACTTTGGTGAACCCTAGAAATCAACAGAAATGGCTTCATCTTGTTTGAGTCAAGCTAATCATCTCCCCTTGATGCACCACTTGGTGTAGTTTCCTCATTTGGGGTATTCATCATGCCCACAAAGTTTGAAGCTCCAGGTAAAAAGTTGGTAATGTAAAGTTGTTCAAATTTGCATTTGAACAGAAAGGGTTTTGGGGTGTTCTGATCAAGTTGTTCTACTCCAAATCTTGTGCCATTTGGTCTAGATGCCTTATTAGGCATTTCTAGCATGTGCACCAAGTTTCAGAGCATTTGGACAAGTTTGGAAATATAAAGTTGCTCAAACTTCAAATATGGACAGAATGGTTATGAAGGGCTTTGAAGATGTTATCTTGCTTCCCAAGGCATGGGACTTGGCAAGATCATGATATATGTCATTAGTGACATGATAGAATTTCCCTGGAATTTTTGGAGAATATTTCCTTTGTAAATATTTCAAAAGCTTGAAATATCCAGAAAGTGTTTTAGAGGGATTAGCCCATTATTTTGAACAGGACCAAGTGTTGAAACTCTTATATATGGACAATATATTTCCTATGAGTTTCCCTGAATTTTGGCAAATATTTTTGAAATAGTTAAATAATTTTTCCCTATTAAAGACCATTTCTGGCCTCAAGAAAAAGCTTTTAAATAAAATAGGAAAATAACTTTTAAAATTATACTTTTGTGGTTTCTGGGAGTCCTATGACAACTAGGTCTCAAATGTACCTTTTGAAATAATTTTCTCACCCTAAATCAAGCACTTGCAGTGCAATTCTCAATTCAGGGGTTTTTGGAAAACTAAATTTATAAAATACATTTTGGCCAAATTAATTTTGTAAGAAAATTCTATACTGTTATATAACACTTGGCATGATCATTGGGCAGAAGTTTTGGGTGTGGAGATGAATTCTACAAGAGGTAATAGTTGACTTTATTGAGCACATGAAAAGCATATGAAGAAAAACTCAATTCCAAATGAAAGCCAAATGATGCCAAAAAATTTTGCTGGTCCAAATTTTCATGCTTCATTGATGCAAACAACATGATACAAAATGCAGGGTGTGACAGACCTACCCCCCTTACAAGAATATCGTCCCCGAGATTCCTAAACTAGGTCTTAAAAGAGATCGGGAAACTCGGATCTAATATAGTTTTCACGTTCCCAGGTTGCTTCTGCTTCGGTGTGCTTGCTCCACTGGACCTTGAAGTACTTGATGGTACGGCTTCGTGTCCGCCATTCTGCTTCATCCAGAATGCGGATAGGCTTCTCGCGGTAGGTCAAATCAGGCTGTAGATCAATGGCTTGGTGATCAACATCCTTGTAGAGATTAGGCTTGTCTGGAACTTGGAGACATTTCCGGAGTTGTGACACATGGAATACATTGTGCACACCGGATAACTCGGGTGGTAGTTCCAACTGGTAAGCCACTTCTCCTCGTCGTGCAGTGATCTCAAAGGGTCCAATGAACCTTGGTGCGAGCTTCCCCTTGACGTGGAAACGCTTGGTTCCCTTCATAGGAGTTACCCGCAGGTACACATGGTCCCCGACATGGAAACTCATGTCCCGATGGTGAGTGTCATCATAGCTCTTTTGCCTTGACTTGGCTGCCTTCAAACGCTCTCTGACTAGTTGGACTTGCTCTTCTGCTGCGCGGAGAATATCCGGTCGAAAGACTAGTCCTTCTCCAGTCTCTGACCAGTTGAGGGGTGTGCGGCATCTACGTCCGTACAACACCTCAAATGGT
This sequence comes from Secale cereale, assembly GCA_902687465.1. Lineage (NCBI taxonomy): Eukaryota > Viridiplantae > Streptophyta > Magnoliopsida > Poales > Poaceae > Secale > Secale cereale. The sequence continues at coordinate 433,280,974 of LR738712.1, read as the reverse complement.
GCCATCTGAAGGCTCGACTGATAACTGTTGTTATAGGAGAACTCGGCAAAAGGGAGACAATCTTCCCACTTGGCTCCATACGCCAAGACACAGGCTCGGAGCATATCTTCGAGAATTTGATTTACTCGTTCTGTCTGACCTCCGGTCTGTGGGTGAAAAGCCGTGCTGAAAGATAACTTGGTTCCCAAGGCTTCTTGGAACTCTTTCCAGAACCTTGAGGTGAACTGGGTTCCTCGATCTGACACGATCTCCTTGGGAACGCCGCGAAGACTTGCGATTCTGTCGATGTAGAGAGCTGCCAGTCGGTTGCCATCATAAGTGGTCTTGACAGGAATGAAATGGGCCACCTTGGTCAAATGATCGACTATGACCCAGATAGAGTCATGTCCTCTATCCGACCTTGGTAATCCAGTGATGAAGTCCAATCCGACTTTATCCCACTTCCACTCAGGAACCTTGAGTGGCTGAAGCAATCCAGCAGGTCGCTGATATTCAGCCTTGACCCTTTGGCACATATCACACTTTGCAACATAGGTTGCAATCTCTCTTTTCATCCTGTGCCACCAGAATCTTGCCTTCAAGTCTTGATACATCTTGGTTCCTCCGGGGTGGATGGAATATGGAGTGTCGTGGGCTTCTTGCAGGATCAGGTTCTTCAGTTCTGTGTTGTTTGGTACGCAGATGCGGCCTTTGTACCAAACAATCCCGTGCTCGTCTTCAGATAATCCTGGAGCCTTGCCTAGCTTCATCTTCTTCTTGATGCCTTCAATGCTCGCGTGTCAATCTTGTGCCTTCTTGACTTCGTTCATCAGGGTCAGTCTGACTTCCAAATGATCCAGAAATCCAGGGGTGACCAATTCCAAACTGAATTGTTCGAACTCCTTAAACAAGGCTGGCTGCCTTTCTTGAATAACGGCATTCAAAGAGCAAGCCTTCCTGCTTAAGGCATCGGCCACCACGTTAGCCTTCCCGGGGTGATATTGAACACTGAGGTCATAGTCTTTGATGAGTTCCAACCATCTTCGCTGCCTCATGTTCAATTCCTTTTGGGTGAAAATGTACTTCAGACTTTTGTGGTCTGTGTATATCTCACACCGTTTCCCTAGGAGGTAATGCCGCCATGTCTTCAAGGCGTGAACTACTGCCACTATCTCAAGATCGTGAGTAGTGTAGTTCTCCTCATGAGGTCGTAGCTGCCTGGAGAGGTAGGCTATGACTCGGCCTTCTTGCATCAGAACGCTTCCCAATCCGGTTCGCGAGGCATCACAATATATCACGAACTCCTTGTGAATATCAGGTGTTGCCAGGACACGGGGCGGTGGTCAATCTCTTCTTGAGTTCTTGGAAGCTTTCTTCGCATTTTGGCGTCCACTCGAACTTCTTGTCCTTCTTGAGGAGCTGATTCATTGGCCGTGCAATGCTAGAAAATCCTTCCACGAATTTGTGGTAATAGCCCGCAAGTTCGAGGAAGCTTCTGACTTCCTAGACGGTCGTTGGAGATTGCCATTGGGTCACAGCTTCGATCTTCGCGGGATCAACTAATAATCCTTCTTCGGTCAAGACATGACCTTAGAATCCAACTTTATGCAGCCAGAACTCACACTTGCTGAATTTGGCATATAGTTGGTGCTCCCGAAGCTTGTCTAGGACCATCCTCAAATGTTGCTCGTGCTCTTCCTCCGACTTCGAGAAGACAAGAATGTCATCGATGAAGACAACAACGAACTTGACCAAATATTCCATGAAGACTTTATTCATGAGATACATGAAGTAAGCTGGGGCATTGGTTAACCCAAAGGACATGACCGTGCACTCGTACATGCCATATATGGTTACGAATGCCGTCTTCGGAATATCTTGGGGTCTACTCTTCAGTTGGTAATACCCAGATCTGAGGTCGATTGTCACACCCTGATTTTCATACCACTTTGCTTAAGCTTATTTTCATGTTAAAAATGTGGATTTACAAAAACTTTTGAGTGTTTTTGACTTTGCTTGATTTGACTTTTGTCTGCTGTTTGCGAGTGCTCTAAAAATCAAATAAATCCTCCAACTCATATACTTCATCTCCTTGACCCAAAACCTTTTCCCAATGATCATGCCATGCGTATAGACCAGTATAGAATTTTCTTATAAAAATATTTTGGCCAAATGGTATTTTCTAAAATAAGTTTTCCAAAAACCCCTGAATTGAGGTTTGCATTGCAAGTACCTTATTTAGGGTGTGAAAAATCTTTCAAAAAGTATATTTGAATCCTATTAGGTATAGGACTCCCAGAAACCACAAAATTATAATTTTAAAGGTTATTTTTATATTTTATTTAAAAGCTTTTTCTTTAGGCCAGAAATGGTCTTTAATAGGGAAAAATTATTTAATTATTTCAAAAATATTTGCCAAAATTTAGAGAGACTCATAGGACATATATTGTCCATATATAAGAGTTTCAACACATGGTCATGTTCAAAATATTGGACAAATCCTTCCAAAACCCTTTCTGGATATTTCAAGATTTTGAAATATTTAGAAAGGAAATATTCTCCAAAAATTCCAGGGAAATTCTATCATGTCATATATGACATATTTGATGATCTTGCAAAGCCTCATGCCTTGAAGATCAAGGAAACATCATTTAGTCCCCTCAACACCATTCTGTCCATACTTGAAGTTTGAGCAACTTTACATTGCCAAACTTGTCCAAATGCTCTCAAATTTGGTGCACATGCTAGAATGGCCTAATAAGGCATCTATGCCAAATGGCACAAGTTTTGGAGAAACATAACTTGGTCTAAGTGCCCCAAAACCCTTTTTGTTCAAATGCAAATTTGAACAACTTTACATTGTCAACTTTTTACATGGAGCCTCAAACTTTGTGGGCATGATCCTAACCCAAAATGATGATGCTACACCAAGTGGTGCATCAAGGGGAGATGATTTGCTTAACTCAAACATGGTGAAACCATTTCTGTTGATTTCTAGGGTTCACCAAAGTTACATTGGCCACTTTGCCCAAATGAGCTCAAATTTGGTGTAGGGGCCTAATTATATGTGACATTAGATCCTGTTAAGTCCCATGTCAAGTGGAGGTCATTTGCCTCCCCAAAACCTGATCAAACACCTTCTGTCCAATTACCAAAACAAGTGTTTGGACCCCTTTTACTTTTTCCCTTTACTTCAAATTTCTACCACAGCTCCCCCTGATCATCATCTACCCCCAGTAACTTCTCTATGGCCTCAGCTCAATCATTGGAGGGGGTAAAACCCCAATTCACACTGCTGGACAGCAGTTTTCACCCTCTCCTTCACCTCTCTCCTCATTCCAGAGGCTCCCTAGAGCATCCAAGACCTTCACGCCTTTGTTTACTATCCCCTAGCACTGCTGGACACAAGAGGACACGCCAATGACACCTTGTGCATGCCATGGCATGCAGGGTTCGCGCTCTGGAGCACGCTACAGTGCCCTGGCGCAGTGTAGCCACCTCCAATCAGGGGCGTCCGACAGCCTTGGGCCTCCCCCTCGTGTCCCCCGAGGTCAACTCGACGTCCGCGACCTGCAGGACGGTTGGCCTTATCCTCCCCGGCCCTCCTCCTCTCTCCACGAGCTTGCCCGAGCATGTCCATGGACGAAGCTCACGGTGCACTGCGGCTGCGCTTATATAAAGCCTCCCCCCGAGCGGCCTTTGCCTCTTCTGGACCCTCCTCTCTCCCGTGCATCTCCTAGACATTCCCCCTCTTCCCCTAGTGCTCTCTTTGCCCCTCCATGGCCGTCGAGCCGCCGTCGGCCTCCTCCCAAATTGGCTCCCTGTGGCCTCCTCCTTCTTTGCTGACCACTAGGAGGGAAACGGCCACTGGAGTGCGAAGCTGCCCGTCCCCTCGCCGCCCCTTGCCGTGCCCCGTGGTGTCCGCTCCATGCCATGGCCGGTGCAGGAGGTGCTCCGGCCCCTCCCCTGCCGCCCCAAGGGACCTCCGCGATGCGCCGTACCCTGGGGGCGCCTCCGGTGGCCGTAGCTTCGAGCGGGATGGCCTGTGCCGCCGGGGACGGGCGCCGGCGTCGCGCGGCCCGAGCCTCCCCTCCCCTCTGTTGCGGGAGCGGGAGGAGGAAGAAGACCCTGCGGGGGGGGGGCCCACCTGGCAGCGACCCGGCCAGCAGGGCCCAGCAGTTTGAGTGGAGGCGGCCACGGCGCAGCCCGCCTCCCCCGCCTCCCCCGCGCGAAAGCGCATTCCCCGAAAGCCGCCTCCGGCGTGGCCCCCCTGCGCGTGTGCGGCCGAGCCGCTGGGCCGGCCCGCGAGCTATCCCTCGCCCTGCACGCAGTATAGGGGTAAACCCTTATTCCTTTTTCTTTTTCTTTCTTTATCCAGTCAACTTCATAAATGCTTAAATAATTCATTTGAACTCCAAATTGCATGATTCAAATTTCCTATGGCTCCATAAATCATGCTCTATCACATGGTGCAACATGCACATTATTCCAGAAACATTTCTTTCACAAATATTTATCAAATGCCCATATTCCATTTTCTGTGATGAACTTTAGAAAATCACAGAGAGCTCATTTTTTATCCAAATGGAGTGATTCAAATTCCTAGATGCTTGTCATATCCAAACTTAGTTTTGGAACATTTTTATTAATACTTTCTGTACCCCACCAAATATTGAGCCATTTCTTCATATTTATCAGCTTTGCAAAATCCTAGGAAATTCATTTGAATTCCAAATCCAGTGAAACCAACTCCTAGATGCTTCTAAAATCATGACTTGATGATGGGTGCCTTTGCTCATCATTCAAGGGAATATTTCTGTATACTTCTTTCAAATCCATAAACCCCTTGATTCCATCATATTGGAATGTTCCAAATCACCCATTGATCCAATGCCTATGAAACCACCTTGGTCATTTCTAATATGACCACAGGTATCCTAGAAAAGTCCAACTCCTATTTTTTTAGAGCACTTTTATTGTTGCTTTGATTGTGTTGCTTATTACGATTGTTTCCATCGTTAGTTGACGAAATAAACGAAGTACTCGGAGATGGACCAGAAGGTTTGAAGACTCAGGAGAATAAGGCAAGCAGCCCTTTGACCATGTTCAAGAAACCTTTTTATGCATGTCTCATAGCACCTTATTATTCAATGCATCGGAATCATGTTGAGGTGGAAACCACTTTGGTTGCTACCCCTGTTACTTTACTGTTGAAACTTGCATCAAACATGACCCTACCTTCCTATGAGGGTTATGTGGGTGGGAGTAGATAGATGTATGCTATAGTAGTTGGCTACGCAAAATGGGTCGGGGTTATGCATTGAGTGAAACAAGTGTGGTCTGACATACTTGCAAATGACCCAGTGGGTGCCACGAATGCCCCTGGGAGTTGATGAGGAGCTAGGGCACTACTTGGTGAGAAGTAGTGTGCCGAGGCTTGACGGAAGTGTTGTTTACATAGATGGATTAGATTTATGTGTGACTACCATCCCAACCAAACATGCGCAACCACTCTACCCTTATATGGGAAAGGGCATTATTGATTACCTAGGTTGATACTAGCATGGTGCCCGCATTACTAGTGACGGGGGTGACATGAGGTCACTCTCGGGACGGGGTCGTGCTTGGATAGGCGGCCATGACTGTCTTTACAGGGCACGGGACACACCGTTGGTACCCCGTGCTTGTGGTATGTGATGAATATGGGAGCGAGGCTCCAAGAATCTTGAGATGTGAAATGTGGGGCACGGGGCTGTTACCAATTGAGTGGACTCCATATTAGTGTCGTCTAGGGACAGATAGTGAGCGGGTGCTTACCCCGGGTACTTGAGGTATCGTGGGTCGTGGATGACACGGAAGTTCCTCGGATCTTGTGGGTAAAGTGTGCAACCTCTGCAGAGTGTCAAACTATTCGAATAGCCGTGTCCGCGGTCAAGGACAGTTGGGTGGTGCTACTTAGACTATGTCCATAAGTTTCTGGGAAACAACACGATTCAGAGATATTGTTGATGTGATTGTGAGAAAGTCTCAATGAGCTTGAACATGAGTTGATTACAACTCTTTCTCGATATTGATGTCTGTGACCTCCTGATACTTGTTACAGACACATGCATATCCATGTTATATGTTGATCATACTAGCATATGAAAAACTAGCTTTCCGCAAAACTACCAATTTAGAAGTAGAGCCTTGCATAAATTATTCTGTTATCACACTTGGGTTGCTTGCGAGTACATTCAATGTACTAATTGGCTTGCCACTGGTTATTTTATTGGCCAGGCAGGAGAGAACAGGTTATGATGAAGATTTCTTGGCGACGAGCATGCGAGCTAGGACGCTTCCCAGTCAGAACGCCTGTAGGGTTAAGGCAGATGGCATGGGTCCATGTTGTCATTGAAGATTTCCGCTGCGATGATATACTCAAGGCTCGACCATAATGGTCCTATTTGTGTAACACGGTATGTAAGGATGTAAGACTCTTGTTATTCAGCTTCTGTGTGTTCAGTGAGCATTGATCTCTGGGATCACTGTACACGTGCATTCGGTGATCACGACTTATGAGTCGGGGTCCCCACAGAGCTGGTATCAGAGCCATCCTGACTGTAGGAAGCCTTAGTTAGCATGGTCGTTAGTTAGGGTAAAACTATTTTCAAAACTACTACTAGTTTTCAAAACTATCTATACTTCTCTTCCCTTCTCAGTTTTTCGAAAACTAGGCTATACTTGATCTCTTCCCCTTCAAAACCTTGGTCGCTAAAACCCTTATGCCCTGACCACTGGATTTTCTGTAATCCTCGTGGAGTGCACCTTGCCGAACACTCACCCACCACTTTTGCACACAAGATTGGTGACACCACGACAAGACGATACCAACAGAAACTACAACCTCGATAAGTGAGGACATGAAGACCCAGAAGATCGTGGTACCCTTGACAGTGTCCCAAGAAGATGCAACATTGGCCTATGATGACCAGGGTATAGGTTATGCAAAATCATGATATGCATCGCTAATAGAGTAATCCTGTCACTACCGTTGTTGTATCAGCAACCACCGGTGGATGAGAACCTTGCCATTTGGTCCGCCTCACTATAGTGAGCAGGAAAACGGTTCTCTTCGTCCCCCGCTCTTGGTGTCGATGTTTCCATCAACAAAACCGACATGTTGGACCTTTATTATGCCTTGTTATTGTCATTGCACATGGATTGCCTACCTGGTACACTTGACGCCCCAGAAGGCACCAGGAATCATCATGATTAAAGAGACAAGAGAATACAAGCCAACGCCAGCTACAAGGAGGCACCTTCACCACGTCACCTCATCAGGCGATAAGTTGTTGATGATTCTTTAGGTTTAACCCGGATCGTTCATCAAGCAACTACAGGGACGTAGCAACACCCGAGGAAGCTTAGAAGACTGCACGAGGCACAAGTCACGGCACTGAGTCCGAGAACCCCTAGGGTAGGATGAGTCGTGTACCCCCTATGCGCAGTCGAGTCCATATGATGGTTCGAATAGAACCATGATTGTGTGTTGTTTGCTTTTATTTGCTTCTGTTTTGATATAAGTCGCACTTTTGCCCCAGGCAACAAGTGCATGGCTATATCACCTTCCCTGCCTTGTTTCTTTTGTTTCGGCCTCTTTGCACCTGTTTGTTGCACCTGCACTATAGAACCCCCTTTAGGCATTTCCCTCCTCTACGCTGCTTCTTCCCTCTATTCTCTCTCTCCCCAACTGAAGACCTGCAAGACAAGATGCACCAAGGATTCTACCTCGGCAGCCATCTGGCACTGAAGACTTCTGCTGCAACCTCCATGGCCAAGAGTAGCCCCGTAGAGTTATGTTTAACCCTCCAGACCAGCAACCCCATTCCTAGACCCTTTGAGACTTCACGAGATACTCCAGCACGAACCCTTAACCATGTGCCTAACCCATGGTAAAGTGAGAGAACCAGTTAAGCCTTTATAACCTTGCACAACACTAGGTTCGTAAAGGAGCTAGTGGACACGATGAGTGAGCATATTTACATCCTAATATAGCACGAGGTCTGACGATGCCATAGATAGACCGGTTCGAGGATATTGGATAGATGACTTGGTGGTTTATATCAGTGACTTCGAGGAATTATCTGAGACCCTGGTGGATTATGAGGTTTTCATATTGGTGAGATCATGACTTTGGGGAAGCATGTAGGAGTACCCGTTAGACATGAGATTTGGATTTATGTAGGTGACTCTGGTCGGTATAATGCTGGATATGTCTGCATGGTTCGGAGTGAATTGGATTTAGACCGATGATCTTGATCATGATACCATGCTTCTCGGTGGACGATAACCTGGGAGATTGGATTATTTGTCGGAGTTGATTTAGGGATCTATATAGTCGTGATATTGGAGTTTACTTGACCCGGATGATGAGAATTTGGTGGACATACTATCGTGATGCATAATCCTTTCAAGTATTTGGGTATCGTAGGGATTTGAGATCTTGTGGAACACCATAGATATCGGATTTGTAGAATTGATGGATTATGTGATGATTGATGGAATTACCGGGCTATTAGAGGTGATCGATAGGAAGGAAACAAATCTTGGAGTGGCATATGACGTGTTTCCTTAGAATAGAGATGCATTATCTTGAGCCTTGCAAGAATAGGTTGAGTGCTTGGATTGTGGAGTTTAATTTAAGCTCAGCAGCATGTATGATCTACCTTTGGATTTTAGAGGTAGGCATACATATAGATTTGGGGATCATAAACAGTATAGTTTTGTTAGACCGTCTCTTGAGAGTCATGAGGATAGGTATGGCATGAGTGATGATTGAAGTTGGTCTATGCGAGAGGCCGCTTTTTCCGTTCGGAGTACTAGATAGAGCTATTGGCATCTCAGAAACTGTGCTTAAGGATAAGATGATATAAGTTCACTCACTCACTAGAATCCTTGAAACCCTTAAGCCCCACCGAGCCACAACCGAGTCAGATTCTGACCACGGGCCTTCGCTCTAAGTCAGGAAGGCCTCTGCAAATACTCAACCGAGACCACCACCAATACCCCAGCCTACCTTGCGTACCCCCATAGACCTCATGGAGTAAGTGGACAAGTTGGGTAACATCATATTTGATGACCTACTTGTCTGCCCGAAGACAAAGAAGAGACGGACAGCTGGATAGAAGACATTTGAAGACCGCCCTGTCAAGAAGGAAGATCTACACCAACCACCGTCATCAAGAAGAAAACTTCCGCGTTGAAGACCGGGCGTATCTGCAAACCACTCCTCTCAAAGGAGCCGAGCATTTCCGTGTCGAAGGAACGCTCACACCAAGATGTATCAAGACTTGAAGGCACGATTCTGGTGGCACAGGATAAAAAGAGAGATTGCAACCTATGTTGCAGAGTGTGATGTGTGCCAAAGGGTCAAGCTGAATATCGGCGACCCGCTGGATTGCTTCAACCACTCAAGGTTCCTGAGTGGAAGTGGGATAAAGTCGGAATGGACTTCATCACTGGATTACCAAGGTCGAATAGAGGACATGACTCTATCTGGGTCATAGTCGATCATTTGACCAAGGTGGCCCATTTCATTCCTGTCAAGACCACTTATGATGGCAACCGGCTGGCAGCTCTCTACATCGACCGAATCGTAAGTCTTCATGGTATTCGCAAGGAGATTGTGTCAGATCGAGGAACCCAGTTCACCTCAAGGTTCTGGAAGAAGTTCCGAGAAGCCTTGTGAACCAAGTTATCTTTCAGCACGGCTTTCCACCCACAGACCGGAGGTCAGACAGAACGAGTCAATCAGATTCTCGAAGACATACTCCGAGCCTGTGTCTTTGCATATGGAGCCAAGTGGGAGGATTGTCTCCCTTTTTGCCGAGTTCTCCTATAACAACAGTTACCAGTCGAGCCTTCATATGGCACCATTTGAGGTGTTGTGCGGACGCAGATGTCGCACACCCCTCAACTGGTCAGAGACCGGAGTAGGGCTAGTCTTTGGAACGAAGATTCTCCATGCAGCAGTAGAGCAAGTCCAACTAGTCAGAGAACGTTTGAAGGCAGCCAAGTCAAGGAAAAATAGATATGCTGACACTCACCGTCGGGACATGAGTTTCCATATCGGGGACCACGTGTACCTGCGGGTAACTCCTCTGACGGGAACCAAGCGTTTCCACGTCAAGGGGAAGCCCGCACCAAGGTTCATTGGACCCTTTGAGATCAGTGCAAGTCATGTACTAGACGGCTCCCCAGCTAGATCTACCACCTGAGATACCCTCCGTGCACCAAATCTTCCACGAGCCCCCACTCTGGAAGTACTTCTTACCTCCTAGCTAGCCCGATGCCCGGAAGGACATCGATCACCGAGCCTTTGACAGCTAACCCAACCTAACCTATGCAAGAGACCCCTCAGAAACCCCCATCAAGGAAGGCATCAAGCAAGAAGCCATACCATCAAGCACTTCAGGATTCCAAGGAGCACCGCTCGGAAGCAGAACCAACAAGGAGAAGTGAAGACTACCCCGTATCCAAGACTCTGCCTTTCTTTCCACGCCTAGTCTGGGAATCTCGGGGGCGAGATTCTTGTAAGGGGGGTAGGTCTGTCACACCCTGATTTTCATACCACTTTGCTTAAGCTTATTTTCATGTTAAAAATGTGGATTTACAAAAACTTTTGAGTGTTTTTGACTTTGCTTGATTTGACTTTTGTCTGCTGTTTGCGAGTGCTCTAAAATCAAATAAATCCTCCAACTCATATACTTCATCTCCTTGACCCAAAACCTTTTCCCAATGATCATGCCATGTGTATAGACCAGTATAGAATTTTCTTATAAAAATATTTTGGCCAAATGGTATTTTCTAAAATAAGTTTTCCAAAAACCCCTGAATTGAGGTTTGCATTGCAAGTACCTTATTTAGGGTGTGAAAAATCTTTCAAAAAGTATATTTGAATCCTATTAGGTATAGGACTCCCAGAAACCACAAAATTACAATTTTAAAGGTTATTTTTATATTTTATTTAAAAGCTTTTTCTTAAGGCCAGAAATGGTCTTTAATAGGGAAAAATTATTTAATTATTTCAAAAATATTTGCCAAAATTCAGGGAGACTCATAGGACATATATTGTCCATATATAAGAGTTTCAACACATGGTCATGTTCAAAATATTAGACAAATCCTTCCAAAACCCTTTCTGGATATTTCAAGCTTTTAAAATATTTAGAAATGAAATATTCTCCAAAAATTCCAGGGAAATTCTATCATGTCATATATGACATATTTGATGATCTTGCAAAGCCTCATGCCTTGAAGATCAAGGAAACATCATTTAGTCCCCTCAACACCATTCTGTCCATACTTGAAGTTTGAGCAACTTTACATTGCCAAACTTGTCCAAATGCTCTCAAATTTGGTGCACATGCTAGAATGGCCTAATAAGGCATCTATGCCAAATGGCACAAGTTTTGGAGAAACATAACTTGGTCTAAGTGCCCCAAAACCCTTTTTGTTCAAATGCAAATTTGAACAACTTTACATTGTCAACTTTTTACCTGGAGCCTCAAACTTTGTGGGCATGATCCTAACCCCAAATGATGATGCTACACCAAGTGGTGCATCAAGGGGAGATGATTTGCTTAACTCAAACATGGTGAAACCATTTCTGTTGATTTCTAGGGTTCACCAAAGTTACATTGGCCACTTTGCCCAAATGAGCTCAAATTTGGTGTAGGGGCCTAATTATATGTGACATTTGATCCTGTTAAGTCCCATGTCAAGTGGAGGTCATTTGCCTCCCCAAAACCTGATCAAACACCTTCTGTCCAATTACCAAAACAAGTGTTTGGACCCCTTTTACTTTTTCCCTTTACTTCAAATTTCTACCACAGCTCCCCCTGATCATCCTCTACCCCCAGTAACTTCTCTATGGCCCCAGCTCAATCATTGGAGGGGGTAAAACCCCAATTCACAATGCTGGACAGCAGTTTTCACCCTCTCCTTCACCTCTCTCCTCATTCCAGAGGCTCCCTAGAGCATCCAAGACCTTCACGCCTTTGTTTACTATCCCCTAGCACTGCTGGACACAAGAGGACACGCCAATGACACCTTGTGCATGCCATGGCATGCAGGGTTCGCGCTTTGGAGCACGCTACAGTGCCCTGGCGCACTGTAGCCACCTCCAATCAGGGGCGTCCGACAGCCTTGGGCCTCCCCTCGTGTCCCCCGAGGTCACCTCAACGTCCGCGACCTACAGGACGGTCGGCCTTATCCTCCCCGGCCCTCCTCCTCTCTCCACGAGCTTGCCCGAGCACGTCCATGGACGAAGCTCATGGTGCACCGCGGCTGCGCTTATATAAAGCCTCCCCCGAGCGCCCTTTGCCTCTTCTGGACCCTCCTCTCTCCCGTGCATCTCCTAGACATTCCCCCTCTTCCCCTAGTGCTCTCTTTGCCCCTCCATAGCCGTCGAGCCGCCGCCGGTCTCCTCCCGAATTGGCTCCCTGTGGCCTCCTCCTTCTCTGCTGAGCACTAGGAGGGGAACGGCCACTGGAGTGCGAAGCTCCCCGTCCCCTCGCCGCCCCTTCCCGTGCCCCGTGGTGTCCGCTACACCATCAACCGACGAGGCCGCCGCCATGGCCGGTGCAGGAGGTGCTCCTGCCCCTCCCCTGCCGCCCCAAGGGACCTCCGAGACGCGCCGTACCCTGGGGGCCCCTCCGGTGGCCGTAGCTTGGCCCGGGATGGCCTGTGCCGCCGGGGACGGGCGCCGGCGTCGCGTGGCCCAAGCCTCCCCTCCCCTCTGTTGCGGGAGCGGGAGGAGGAAGAAGACCCTGCGGGGGGGGGGGGGGGGGGGGGCCCCTGGCAGCGACCCGGCCAGCAAGGCCCAGCAGTTTGAGTGGAGGGGGCCACGGCGCAGCCCGCCTCCCCCGCGCGAAAGCGCATTCCCCGAAAGCCGCCTCCGGCGTGGCCCCCCTGCGCGTGTGCGGCCGAGCCGCTGGGCCGGCCCGCGAGCTATCACTCGCCTTGCACGCAGTATAGGGGTAAACCCTTATTCCTTTTTCTTTTTCTTTCTTTATCCAGTCAACTTCATAAATGCTTAAATAATTCATTTGGACTCCAAATTGCATGATTCAAATTTCCTATGGCTCCATAAATCATGCTCTATCACATGGTGCAACATGCACATTATTCCAGAAACATTTCTTTCACAAATATTTATCAAATGCCCATATTCCATTTTCTGTGATGAACTTTAGAAAATCACAGAGAGCTCATTTTTGATCCAAATGCAGTGATTCAAATTCCTAGATGCTTGTCATATCCAAGCTTAGTTTTGGAACATTTTTATTAATACTTTCTGTACCCCACCAAATATTGAGCCATTTCTTCATATTTATCAGCTTTGCAAAATCCTAGGAAATTCATTTGAATTCCAAATCCAGTGAAACCAACTCCTAGATGCTTCTAAAATCATGACTTGATGATGGGTGCCTTTGCTCATCATTCAAGGGAATATTTCTGTATACTTATTTCAAATCCATAAACCCCTTGATTCCATCATATTGGAATGTTCCAAATCACCCATTGATCCAATGCCTATGAAACCACCTTGGTCATTTCTAATATGACCAGAGGTATCCTAGAAAAGTCCAACTCCTATTTTTAGAGCACTTTTATTGTGTTGCTTATTACGATTGTTTCCATCGTTAGTTGACGAAATAAACGAAGTACTCGGAGATGGACCAGAAGGTTTGAAGACTCAGGAGAATAAGGCAAGCAGCCCTTTGACCATGTTCAAGAAACCTTTTTATGCATGTCTCATAGCACCTTATTATTCAACGCATCGGAATCATGTTGAGGTGGAAACCACTTTGGTTGCTACCCCTGTTACTTTACTGTTGAAACTTGCATCAAACATGGCCCTACCTTCCTATGAGGGTTATGTGGGTGGGAGTAGATAGATGTATGCTATAGTAGTTGGCTACGCAAAATGGGTCGGGGTTATGCATTGAGTGAAACAAGTGTGGTCTGACATACTTGCAAATGACCCAGTGGGTACCACTAATGCCCCTGGGAGTTGATGAGGAGCTAGGGCACTACTTGGTGAAGAAGTAGTTTGCCGAGGCTTGACAGAAGTGTTGTTTACATAGATGGATTAGATTTATGTGTGACTACTGTCCCAACCAAACATGCGCAACCACTCTACCCTTATATGGGAAAGGGCATTATTGATTACCTAGGTCGATACTAGCATGGTGCCCGCATTATAGTGACGGGGGTGACATGAGGTCACTCTAGGGACGGGGTCGTGCTTGGATAGGCGGCCATGACTGTCTTTACAGGGCACCGGACACACTGTTGGTACCCCGTGCTTGTGGTATGTGATGAATATGGGAGCGAGGCTCCAAGAATCTTGAGATGTGAAATGTGGGGCACGGGGCTGTTACCAATTGAGTGGACTCCATTTTAGTGTCGTCTAGGGAAAGATAGTGATCGGGTGCTTACCCCGGGTACTTGAGGTATCGCGGGTCGTGGATGACACGGAAGTTCCCCGGATCTTGTGGGTAAAGTGTGCAACCTCTGCAGAGTGTCAAACTATTCGAATAGCCGTGTCCGCGGTCAAGGACAGTTGGGTGGTGCTACTTAGACTATGTCGATAAGTTTCTGGGAAACAACACGATTCAGAGATATTGTTGATGTGATTGTGGGAAAGTCTCAATGAGCTTGAACATGAGTTGATTACAACTCTTTCTCGATATTGATGTCTGTGACCTCCTGATACTTGTTACAGACACATGCATATCCATGTTATATGTTGATCATACTTGCATATGAAAAACTAGCTTTCCGCAAAACTATCAATTTAGCAGTAGAGCCTTGCATAAATTATTCTGTTATCACACTTGGGTTGCTTGCGAGTACATTCAATGTACTCATTGGCTTGCCACTGGTTATTTTATTGGCCGGGCAGGAGAGAACAGGTTATGATGAAGATTTCTTGGCGACGAGCATGCGAGCTAGGACGCTTCCCAGTCAAAATGCCTGTAGGGTTAAGGCAGATGGCATGGGTCCATGTTGTCATTGAAGATTTCCGCTGCGATGATATACTCAAGGCTCGACCATAATGGTCCTATTTGTGTAACACGGTATGTAAGGATGTAAGACTCTTGTTATTCAGCTTCTGTGTGTTCAGTGAGCATTGATCTCTGGGATCAATGTACACGTGCATTCGGTGATCACGAGTTATGAGTCGGGGTCCCCACATCGATCTTGGAGAATACCTTGGCTCCGCTGAGCTGATCAAACAGATCTTCAATTTTGGGAAGTGGATATTTGGTCTTGATTGTAACTTCATTGAGGGAACGGTAGTCTATGCATAATCAGATGGTTCCGTCCCTCTTTGCCACAAATAGAACGGGAGATCCCCAAGGGGAGGCACTTGGGCGGATAAATCCCTTCCTCAGTTGCTCTTCCAGCTGCTTCTTCAACTCGGCTAATTCTTCCGTCCCCATTCTATAAGGCTTCTTATAGATGGGTCCTGCTCCGGGCACGAGCTCGATGATGAACTCAATGTCACGGTCAGGGGGCATTCCCGGTAGTTCATCCGGAAAGACATCAGGATACTCACATACCACCGGCACTTGCTCTAGCCCAACTTCAGACAGACAATTGACTTGAGCGGCTTGAGCGGAAGAGGAGTTGGGAGCGAACTTGACTTCGACTCCTTGGTCATTGGTCACACTGACTGTCCGATTGGCATAGTCTAACAAGCCTTGGAGCTTGCTGAGCCAATTCATGCCTAGGATCACATGCAAGCCTTGTGATCTCAGGACAATGAGGTCTGCTAGGAAATCTACTCCATTAATGGTAATACTGACTCCCTTACAGCCTATCTTGGCTCTCATCTCTGCTCCGGGGGTTTGTACCACCATAGGGTTATTCAGGGGTGTAGGGGTCATGCCACTTTTTAATGCAAATCTTTGAGTGACAAATGAATGTGTTGCTCCAGAATCAAACAAGACAGTTGCAGGAGCTGAGTTGACAAGGAACGTACCCAGCACGACGTCCGGGTCTTCCTGGGCTTCTTCAGCAGTGACGTGTTTCACACGCCCCTTCCCATGGTTAGGTGGATTGCGAGGAGCTGGGTTCCTTGGTGGCATCCCGCGGCCTTGTCCTTGGTTCTGCGCATTGGGGCGCGGGGCATCAGGCTTCTTGTTGGGGCACACCCTTGAGATGTGTCCGGACTGACCACATCCAAAGCAAGTGACTTGGTTTGGAACGTTGATCTTGTTGCCACCACTGGTATTGGGGTTGAAATCTGGCCTTGGGTTGGCATACTGCTGAGGCTGATAGTTGGTGCGAGGTGCAGGAGCTCTTGGTTGCTGGTAAGCTGGCTTGGCCGGGGCTGTCTGCCACGGACGAGGCTTCTGGTTGCTGGAACTTCCCTTGCTGACCATCTTGCGCTTGCGAGTGTCTTCCAAAGCACGCCGCTTGTCTTCAAGCATAAGTGCCTTGTTCACCAGGTCAGGGAAGGTTGGGCAGTCGCACACGACAAGCGAGTATTGCAGGGTCTGATTGAGGCCTTCCATGAAGAGCTCCCTTTTTGCAGCATCAGTGCTGACATCTTCAGGGGCATACCTTGACAGAACACTGAACTTCTGCATGTACTCCTTGACAGTGCCACTTCCTTGCTTCAGGGCTCGGAACTCACGCTTTTTGATAGCCATGATTCCGGAAGGAATGTGGGCCTTGCGGAATTCTGCCTTGAAGTTGACCCAAGTGATGTCTTGTTCAGCATGCATGACCTTGAATCCATCCCACCAAGCTCTAGCAGTCCCCCCGAGGCAGTGGGCTGCATAAGCCACCTTCTCGCGGTCTTCGGTGCATCCGACTAGTTCCAGTATTTCCTCAATGGAGCGGACCCAGTCGTCTGCATCCAGGGGTTCAGCAGTCTCGATAAAGGTTGGCGGTGCATGCTTCTTGAACTCTGCCAACGTGGAACATCCATTGCCATTCCCCGCCGGCTGGCGGTTGTTGGTGACAGCTTGAGCAATTAACTGAAGGGCTGCAGTGTTGGCTTGGCGTTCTTCTCGGAAAGCTTGGAGAAGCTGAGCCATGTCCATGTTCGGAGGAGGTGGTGGTGGTAGAGCTTGGTCGTTGGTTTGGTCGTGGCCTGCCTCTGACTGAGCGGATGCTCCGGCTTCAGGCTGCTGGGTAGAGGTACCAGTACGAGTTACAACAGGCATCCTGTTGGAGCGGTAAAAGGTCTCATGACTTGGAAGAGGGGAAGCAAGATAGATGGGTGCCTAGAAAGGGGGTGGGTGTGACACTAATCAAATCATGCAAGGGCCGAAAGGCCAAACACATTCATTAAAATCCAAACGGGTGACGCAGTCGTTTACACATTCCTGAAGGAAGAATACGACATACATCCAGACACAACAAAAGCAAACTCTAGATGGTTTCATATGAACCATACAAGGACTCGACTGCGCATAGGGGTTACACGACCTATCCTACCGTAGAGGTCACAACTGGCATATCCGAGTAGCGAATAATGCCTAAGCGGCGGAATGCTCGGTCGCGTATTCCGGCTCTTCTGGGTCTTCCTCCTTGTCTTCATCTGTCTGGGCCCCCTTGTCACTTGAGGGTGTGGGGGAGTGGAGGAGTTGGATACGACGGTGCTTCGTCGGTGGTGCAGGGAAAAGCTTACGATATTCCCTTGCCGTCATCCGGCGTCGCCGAGGTGGTTCTTCATTCTTGGAAGATACATCCTCGGAGGGCCTTCCGCCTCGATATGCGATAGCGGACTGTCCAGAAGGTGCTCCTTCCTTCTTGATCCTATTAGTCTTCTCTTGAGCTCGACGAAGAAGTGCCTTGGTCTTGTGAAGTTCTTCTCGAAGCTTCATTGATTCTGAGGCCAAGTCTTGTGCCAAGCTGTCGGCACATAGACTGAAGTAGGTCTGGAACCGAAGCGAGAGTCCTTCCTTCAGTGGAGGGGCTAGTGCGCTGCTTTCTTCTTCGCCTTCCTTCCGGTAAGGCAAGAAGCGAGTTGTCATCTTGGCTGCCATCTCCGGAAGAAGCACACGGAGACGGGTTAGTGCCTTGAGTGCAGCAGCCTCGACAGCAAGAGGTAGTGTTGCCATCTGGGGTCCCTCGAAGAACCAACTTGTGGGAGGATCGTTTGCCTTCACGATCACTTCCACATGGTACTCCACCTCAGTGTCGCTAACCCAATGCTCAAGGTAGGTGAGGATGGGCGCTCGGTGGAACTGACACTCCTAGAGGCTATCCTCGAGAAGTAAGGGAAACCCAGTGGTCAGGTGCTCTTCGGGTACAGCGGCCATCTACAAAGGTTGAATAGGAGGGTTAATAAGCTGATGAAATCTCAGGTTTAGAAAAGAAGAGAGGTTCAGAAGGTTTTTGAAAAAGGGTCTCATCTAACTAACGCCCATGATAACTAAGGCTTCCTACAGTCAGGATGGCTCTGATACCAGCTCTGCTGGTACCCCGACTTAGAAGCCGAGATCACCGAGTGCACGTGTACAGTGATCCCAGAGATCAATGCTCACTGAACACACAGAATCTGAATAACAAGAGTCTTACATCCATACATATCGTCTTACACAAATTAAGGCCATTATGGCCAAGTCTTACATAGGTAAAGCCTCACGGGCTGAATAGCAAATAACTTAAGTAGCGGAAGTCTTCGATGATAGGTAGAACCCATGCCATCTGCCTTAACCCTACAGGCATTCTGACTGGGATAGCGTCCTAGTTCGCATGTTCGTCTCCAAAGAATTCTTCCTCAAATTCCTGTTCCTCCATGCCTGGCCAATTAAGTAACCAGTGGCAAGCCAATGAGTACTTTGAATGTACTCGCAAGCAACCCATGATGTGGTTCAAAGTAACAGTGCAATTGAACAATAATGAGCAATCTAGCAATGGCTAGAATAAATATTCTATCATCAAGTGTATGCATCAACGAGTTCACGTAACCCCGAAAACAGGTTACCAATATCAACATGAATATGATTCAACTCATCGAGTCAAGTCACCACCTTGACTCGTCATTCACACACTTTCACCGATGAAGTAAAATTCTGGACATAGTTTAAGTAGCACCACCCAACTGTCCATGACCGTGGACATGGCTATTCGAATAGTTTTACACTCTGCAGAGGTTGCGCACTTTACCCACAAGATCCGGGAAGCTTTCGTGTCACCCACGAACCCGCAGTACCTCAAGTACTCGGGGGAAGCACCCGGTCATTATCTTTCCTTAGACGACACTAACATAGAATCCACTCGTTGGTACACGGCCCTCGGGTACAAACAATAGATCACGGGACTTGCCCTAATTTCAATGTCACGCGTACCCGAAGGGACCAATGGTGTGTCCGGTGCCCTGTAAAAACAGTCATGGTCATCTATCCAAGCACGACCCCGTCCCGGGAAAGACCTCAAGTCTTCCCGTCACTAGTAATGCGGGCACCATGCTAGTATCGACCTAAGTAATCAATAAAGCCCCGTCCCATAAGGGGTAGTGTGGTTGCACATGTTTGGTTGGGACGGTAGTCACACATAAATCTAATCCATTATTTCACCCATGCACAAGATTTTACCGGCACATCACTTCTTTCTCAAGTGATGACCTAACTCAACATCACCCTTGGGCATTAGGGGCACCCCATGGGGTTTATGCAAGATTTCAACCACAAAGGTTTCATGTCACACATGCATCACTAAGCATTACTACTAACTATTTGCATGTCATCTAGCATATAGCAAGATCAAGAGCAAGCATGCATCATGTGGTGGTTCATCTAGGTCACCACCGTAACTCTATCATCATGCATCGGAAACAAACGGGTCCCGAAGAACAAGTGTATCATGGTCAAAGGGCTGCTTGCCTAGATTGGCTTGGTCCTCAAAGTCTTCAAATCCCTCTCCTTCTCCTTCTTCAGCAACTTCGTCAAATACGGTATCTATACGTCGCATAATAACAACGGAAAAATAAGACCACAAATAAAACAGAAAAATCAAAGTGCTCAGAAAAATGTCAACATATTTTTGTTAAATACTAGAGGGAAATCTAAGATGGGGAAAATTCTTAGTTGGAGTTTTGGAGTTACAGAATGGAATCTAGGGATTTTTGAACAGGAGTTTTATTGCTCAAATTTGAATTTAAATTTGAACAGAACAGAAAAGTTTCATAGATATGTGTGAAAGTGACACCATTAAATAGGTTGGAATATTACAAGATTTTAGGAGTTGGAATCATTTCATTTGTACTAATATTCATTTCTGTAAAATTAATTGAAGTTTTACATAAAAGAAAAATAAGAAAAAAAAACCCTGTTCAACTGGGCCAGAGTGGCCACAGTGCACGGCCCAGGGCATCCAGCCCAGCCGCTCGGGCGCCAGCGCGCGCACATCAGGTTTTCAAACCTGACGGGCGGGGCCCGGCGGTCAGCTGCTGTGAGGGGAGGGAGAGAGGGGTGAGGATGACAGGCGGGGCCCGCCTGTCATCTTCAACCTCACGGCCACGGCCACGGCGAGCTCACCGGCGATGATTTCGGCCACGGCGACGGCAACGGAGGGCAGGGATGGGTTCAGCGACGAGTCGCGGAGGTAGTGGTGGTGGTGCAGCACGCCGGGGAGGTCGGGTTCGTCGGCGGCGAAGTGGGACGGTGAAGGGTCGTCGGGAAGCTGCTGGCCAGCTCGTTTCCGGCAGCTGCAGAAGGGGAAAATCAAGGGGAACGCATCAGTGATGCATGGCGGTTCCAAATCGGGCAAGAGAAAGGACGGAGGAGGCCCGTACTGCGAGATCGCCGGCTGCTCGACGCGGCGGAGCTCCGGTCGATCCCGAGCACTGGGGCTCTTCGGGGATGAACTAGCAGTGCTGGAGGACTAAAGAGGATGTGGTGAGGCTGTTGGTGCTGAGCGGAGGG
>LR738712.1:433132579-433259997 GCA_902687465.1 Secale cereale | reverse complement strand
GGGGGGGGGTCCTATATATAGGGGAACGACGAGGTCCCGTGGACCTGTGCGCCGGCGAGCTGCTGCTCGACGCCACAGCGCACGAGAGGCGACGGGAGTGTGTCTGCGGAGTTGCTAGACGAGCCCTACGCCCATTAGAGGAGAGAGGAGGAGCGGGGAGGCTTCCAGACGAAGCGCGCGTGTGAAGCCGAGGAGTGGACGTCGCGGGCGGACGGTGCGCGTGTGGCGACGGCCACTGGAGGGCGCAGGAGGAGGGGGACAGCACCGGTGGAGGCTGCGGACGTCGAGGCGCATTGGGAGGCCCGAGGGGAGAGCTCGAGGCTGTCGGGGGCAGGTGATTGGGCGAAGCTACAGTGCGTGGGTGCACTGTAGCGCGTTCTGGAGTGCCCTTATCGCATGCCATGGCATGCCATTGGCCCTCTGGACGCGTCCACCGTGTCTGGGCGGTCCAGGGTGATGCAAGCACTACGGAGGAGGCTTTGGATGCTCTGGAGATGCTGTGAGAGAGAAGAGGAGCTAGTGACTTGGTAGAAAATGGCTGTCCAGCAGGGTGAACTAGGGTTTTTACCCCTCAATCATGGAGCTGGGGACTTGGGGGAGTTACTGGAGGTAGATAGTAACTAGATGAACGTGTGGTAGAAAGTTGAGGCCAAGGTAAATGGTAAAAGTGATCAAGAAGAGGGTTTTAGTAGTTTGGCAGAAGGTGTTTGATCAGTGTTTGGTCAAGCAAATGATCTCCACTTGCCATGACACTTAACAGGATTGATTGCTGTAAGAAAATAGGGTGCTTCACCAAATTTGGGCTCATTTGAAGAAACTAGCCAATGTAACTTTGGTGAACCCTAGAAATCAACAGAAATGGCTTCATCTTGTTTGAGTCAAGCTAATCATCTCCCCTTGATGCACCACTTGGTGTAGTTTCCTCATTTGGGGTATTGATCATGCCCACAAAGTTTGAAGCTCCAGGTAAAAAGTTGGTAATGTAAAGTTGTTCAATTTTGCATTTGAACAGAAAGGGTTTTGGGGTGTTCTGATCAAGTTGTTCTACTCCAAATCTTGTGCCATTTGGTCTAGATGCCTTATTAGGCATTTCTAGCATGTGCACCAAGTTTGAGAGCATTTGGACAAGTTTGGCAATATAAAGTTGCTCAAACTTCAAATATGGACAAAATGGTTATGAAGGGCTTTGAAGATGTTATCTTGCTTCCCAAGGCATGGGACTTGGCAAGATCATCATATATGTCATTAGTGACATGATAGAATTTCCCTGGAATTTTTGGAGAATATTTCCTTTGTAAATATTTGAAAAGCTTGAAATATCCAGAAAGGGTTTTAGAGGGATTAGCCCATTATTTTGAACATGACCAAGTGTTGAAACTCTTATATATGGACAATATATGTCCTATGAGTTTCCCTGAATTTTGGAAACTATTTTTGAAATAGTTAAATAATTTTTCCCTATTAAAGACCATTTCTGGCCTCAAGAAAAAGCTTTTAAATAAAATAGGAAAATAAATTTTAAAATTATACTTTTGTGGTTTCTGGGAGTCCTATGACTACTAGGTCTCAAATGTACCTTTTGAAATAATTTTCTCACCATAAATCAAGCACTTGCAGTGCAATTCTTAATTCAGGGGTTTTTGGAAAACTAAATTTATAAATACATTTTGGCCAAAATTAATTTTGTAAGAAAATTCTATACTATTATATAACACTTGGCATGATCATTGGGCAGAAGTTTTGGGTGTGGAGATGAATTCTACAAGAGGTAATAGTTGACTTTATTGAGCACATGAAAAGCATATGAAGAAAAACTCAATTCCAAATAAAAGCCAAATGATGCCAAAAAAATTTGCTGATCCAAATTTTCATGCTTCATTGATGCAAATAACATGATACAAAATGCAGGGTGTGACACTTACTGACGAAATTTTTCATCAGGCGAGCCATGATGGTACAGAAGTGGCCATTGTAGCCGATTACCCTGGCCTTCTTCCCTCTGTCGGTGTTCTCGAAAGCAGGGTACCCAGCCTTGCCTGCTTGCGTCCCATGACACGGCTCCTTTTAAGGCCTGGTACGGCCCATCTACAGCATCGACACTCAAGACCCTCACGAGGGGCCAAGCCTCGAGGGGTGGATGACACCAAGACCTCCAGAAGGGGCAGCCTCGCCAGGCTGGCTCCCGAGGAGTGGAGAACCCTATGCAACCCCCACCTTGCGAGGTTTGCATGACGCAAGCCATGACGACCAAGGCCAGGCGGCGCCAGTGGGCGTAGTACCGCAGTTTCCTCTTTGGTGCTAAGGAAGCGGGCTCATGCGCAGAGTCTCAAGGAATCTGCCAAAGGGTTCCATTCTAGTGCAACAAAACCAAGACCGCCTGGACAGCAGGACGGAGGTCAGCACCAAGCCCACCATGGCAACAACATTAGAGGCTTTGCAGGCAAATACCACCTTTAGTCAGGATAAAATGCACTAGTTGTCTCCCTTCAAAATTGTTCATTGTGGGATCCCTTCGTGATAACCCACAAGTGTAGGGGATCACAACAGTTTTCGAGGGTAAAGTATTCAACCCAAATTTGTTGATTCGACACAAGGGGAGCCAAAGAATACTCTTAAGTATTAGCAGCTGAGTTGTCAATTCAACCACACATGGAAACTTAGTATCTGCAGCAAGATAGTTTTAGTAGCAAATTAATATGATAGTGGCGGTAGCGCTAGCAAAAGTAACGACAGTGTTTTTGTAGTTTTTGTAATAGTAACAACCGAAATGTAAATAGCAACTAGCAATATAGGAAAAGCTCGTAGGCATTGGATCGGTGATGGGAAATTACGTCGGATGCAATTCATCATGTAGAAGTTATAACCTAGGGTGACACAGAACTAGCTCAAGTTCATCAATGCAATGTAGGCATGTATTCCGAATATAGTCGTACGTGCTTATGGAAAAGAACTTGCATGACATTTTTTGTCCTACCCTCCCGTGGCAGCGGGGTCCTATTGGAAACTAAGGGATATTAAGGCCTCTTTTTAATAGAGTACCGGATGAAAGCATTAACGCATAGTGAATACATGAACTCCTCAAACTATGGTCATCACCGGGAGTGGTCCCGATTATTGTCACTTCGGGGTTGCCGGATCATAACACATAGTAGGTGACTATAGACTTGCAAGATAGGATCAAGAACACACATATATTCATGAAAACATAATAGGTTCAGATCTGAAATCATGGCACTCGGGCCCTAGTGACAAGCATTAAGCATAGCAAAGTCATAGCAACATCAATCTCATAACATAGTGGATACTAGGGATCAAACCCTAACAAAACTAACTGGATTACATGATAGATCCCATCCAACCCATCACCGTCCAGCAAGCCTACGATGGAATTACTCACACGGCGGCGAGCATCATGAAATTGGTGATGGAGGAAGATTAATGATGACAATGGCAACGATCTCCACTCTCCGGAGCCCCGAACGGAATCCAGATCAGCCCTCTAGAGAGAGATTAGGGCTTGGCGGCGGCTCCGTCTCGTGAAACGCGATAATTCCTTCTCCTTGATTTTTTTTCTCCCCAAAACGGAAGATATAGGATCTGGGGGTACGTCGGTGGAGCACCAGGGGGCCCACGAGGCAGGGGGGCGCGCCCTGGGCAGGGGGGCGCGCCCTCCACCCTCGTGGACAGGCCCTGGGCCCCCTGGTGTGGACCTTATTGCAGGTATTTTTTATATTTTCCGTAATAATTCCCCGTTGATTTTTAGGTGATTCTGAGAACTTTTTATTCTGCAAAAAAACAACACCATGGCAGTTCTGCTGAAAACAGCATCAGTCCGGGTTAGTTCCATTCAAATCTTGCAAGTTAGAGTCCAAAACAAGGGCAAAAGGGTTTGGAAAAGTAGATACGTTGGAGACGTATCAACTCCCCCGAGCTTAAACCTTTGCTTTTCCTCAAGCAATTCAGTTGATAATCTGAAACTGATTAAGAAAAACTTTGACAAACTCTGTTTGCTCTTTTTGTTCTAAATATGTAAGTTACCATTCAGGTTTTCAACAAGATCATGAACTAACCACATTCACAATAACTTTCAGGTCTCAAGACTACTCACATCAATGGCGTAATCAACTAGCGAGCAATAATAATAAACCTCGGATGACAACACTTTCTCAAAACAATCATGATGATATAACATGATAATATCTCGCTAGCCCTTTCTGAGACCGCAAAACATAAATGCAGAGCACCTTTAAAGATCAAGGACTGACTAGACATTGTAATTCATGGTAAAAGAGATCCTGTCATGATCATACTCAATGCAAATTAATAGTAATACATGCAATGACAGAGGTGCTCTCCTACTGGTGCTCTTTGATGAGAGGATGATGACTCTGCATAAAAGTAAATGGATAGGCCCTTCGCAGAGGGAAGCAGGGATTTGTAGAGGTGCCAGAGCTCAATTTTTAAATAGAGATTAATAACATTTGAGCGGTATACTTTCATTGTCAACATAACAACCAAGAATCTCGATATCTCCCATGCTACTCACATTATAGGCGGTTCCCAAACGGAATGGTAAAGTTTATACTCCCCCAACCACCAACAAGCATACTCCACGGCTAGCCCGAAAAACCGGGTACCGTCCAAACCAACAACAGCCCTGGGGGAGTTTTGTTTAATTATTATGATTTTGAGCATGGGACTGGGCATCCCGATTACCATCCATTTTCTCATGAATGATGAGCGGAGTCCACTCCTTGTGAGAATAACCCACCTAGCATGGAAGATATAGACAGCCCTAGTTGATACATGATCTATTCGAGCATACATAACAAAATTTCATTTGAAGGTTTAGATTTTGGCACATACAAATTTACTTGGAACGACAAGTAAATACCGCATATAGGAAGGTATGGTGGACTCATATGGAATAACTTTGGGGTTTATGGAAGTGGATGCACAAGCAGTATTCCCGCTTAGTACAGATGAAGGCTAGAAAGAGACTGGGAAGTGACCAGCTAGAGAGCAACAACGGTCATGAACATGCATTAAAATTAATCAACAATGAATGCAAGCATGACTAGGATATAAATCACCATGAACATAAATATCATGGAGGCTATGTTGATTTGTTTCAACTACATACGTGAACATGTGCCAAGTCAGATCACTTAAATCGTTCAAAGGAGAATACCACCCATCATACCACATCACAACCATTTTAATATCATGTTGGCACGCAAGATAGACAATTATAAACTCTCAGCTAATTAAGCATGTCATAAGCAGCTATGATCTCTAATTGTCATTGCAAACATGTTTCATTCATAACAAGCTGAATCAAGAACGATGAGCCATCATATTTACAAAAACAAGAGAGGTCGAGTTCATACCAGCTTTTCTCATCTCAATTAGTTCATCATATATCATCCTTATTGCCTTTCACTCGCACGACCGGACGGTGTGTATAATAATAATAGTGCATGTGCATTGGACTAAGCTGGAATCTCCAGACATTTAATACAAGAGAGAAGACAAGGTGACATGGCTCAAGGTTCAATCAACAATAAAGCATATGAGAGCCACCAAGCATTTTAATCATGGTCTTCTACTCTTAACCCCTAAAGAAAAGAAAAGAAACTATTTACATGGGAAAGCTCCCAACAAGCAAAAGAAGAACGAGAAATCTTTTTGGGGTTTCCTTTTTTTCAATTACTACTTCAAGCAAAGAAATTAAACTAGCTAGAAGCTACAACTAATATTTTTTTGTTTTTCTGGGTTTTTCTACCACACAAGAAAAAGACTAAGAAAAAGAAATTGAAACTAAGCATGGATGGTACAATGAAAGAGTGTGAGCACCGACAACTAGAATAAGTATGTGAACATGAATGTAAGTTGGTGAGAAACACGTACTCCCCCAAGCTTAGTCTTTTGGCCTAAGTTAGTCTATGGCCAGTATTGGCCTGACAAATATCCAAAGTTGTAGTTGGGGTCGTACTGGGATGCAGCAGATGCTGCATGCTGAGCTGCAGCTCGAACGCGGGCTGCCTCCTTCATGTTATAATAAGCATTTGCCTCCTCCATAGTTATAGTGTATTTCCCCTTGTCCTAAAAGTTAAACAAAGTGGGGGCATGAAGAACAATAGGGATGGCATGATGCTTGTTAAATATTAGTCGATATTTGAGGGTTTGATTATCCCACTCCATAAACCGGTGACTAGTCATAGCATGGCAGTCTAAATAAGCAGGAGGTAAAGGTTCATCATTCACGTGCATAGGTATACCAAGAAAGCGGGCTATGCGGGTAGCATAGATCACACCAAATAAATCTCCATGCAAGCCATTATGGTGTAACCTACGTGCAACGATTGCTCCCAAGTTATATTGCCTATCACCTAGTAGAGCACTCCTGAGAACACTAAGATCAGGTACACACATGTGACAAGCCTCATCTTTACCGTTTATACATCTACCGATAAAGAGAGCAAAGTAATGAATAGCAGGAAAATGAATGCTCCCTATGGTAGCCTGTGTGATTTCCCTGGATTCCCCCACTGTAATACTAGCTAGGAATTCTCTAAATTCATATTTGCGAGGATCACTCATACTGCCCCACCGTGGGAGCTTGCAAGCAACATTAAAATCCTATAAATCCATGGTATAAGATTTATCATACAGGTCAAACAGTACAGTGTGAGAATTACGTGAAGATGAAAATTTAAACCTTCTCACAAAGCTATCAGTTAAGCCACGGTATTGAGGGCACTTATCTTGTATGAAGCCCTCGAGGTCAGCGTTGCACATGTATGCGTAAAATTCATCCTTGATGCCAGCTTGACCCATGAATTCATCCGACAGCCATTCACAAGGCCGCACATCAGCATCCCTCGGTGGTTCATCGTCCGGCTCACGGAACGCGAGCCTCGGTTCTTGCTTCCTTGAAGGACCACCTTGGAAGTTTCTCCTAGACATTTTTCTGAAATTTTTAGTAACTTCAAAATAAAAGTTAACCAAACTCAACAAGATTGATAGGAACAACTCCTATAAGTGCCTAGAGGCTATATCATGCATTAGAACTACTTGGGACCATGAAAATTTGACATGCAAGCTCAAGAACAAGGTCACCACAGCAGCATAAATTTGCAACAAATAAAGCACTAGAACAAACACTAATTGGACCAAAGGAGGAGTCACATACCAAGGAACAATCTCCCCAAACAGTTTGGTGAATGGTACTTTGAGCAAGGAGATCGAAAATGGCAGCAAGATGAGCTAGAACTCGGGTTTGAGCTAGTCGAGGATTTTTTTGGGAGGAAGAAGAAGAGCATGGGTGCAGGAATAAGTGGAGGGGGCCACGTGGGGCCCACGAGGTAGGGGCGCGCCATGGGCAGGGGGGCGCGCCCTGGACCCTCGTGGCCACGTGCTGGCTGCCCTCGCTTTGTGTTAAGTGCCATATTTCCTCAAATATTCTAGAAAAAATCATATTTCATTTTCATGGCATTTGGAGAACTTTTATTTTGGGGATATTTTTTTATTGCACGGATAAGTCTGGAAACAGACAGACAATGCTATTTTTCTTTATTTATCCTAATTAACAGAAAGTAAAAGGAGGGTACACAAGGTGGTGCTATCTAGATTCACCTATCCAATGCTCATCAAAAGGAATCCATTAACAAGGTTGATCAGGTCTTGTTAATAAACTCTTTCCGAGTAACATGAAACCGGAGAATTTTCGAATAACACTAGGTTATGTCGGTGTACGAAAAGGGGGTACACTTTTTGTACCCCTATGACTGTGCACGGGCAGTCTGAGCCACGGGCACCGGCGCACCAAGCAAGGCCAGGGAGGTAAGCCAGGGTAAGACTGAAGCCCAAAGCCAAGACCACAAAGAGCAAAGGGACGAAGCGGGTTCCCCCGGCAAGATCCTTGCCGGGAGCCAGTTTT
This sequence comes from Secale cereale, assembly GCA_902687465.1. Taxonomy (NCBI): domain Eukaryota; kingdom Viridiplantae; phylum Streptophyta; class Magnoliopsida; order Poales; family Poaceae; genus Secale; species Secale cereale. The sequence goes on along the minus strand of LR738712.1, from coordinate 433,252,055 downwards.
AGCAGCCCCGGCAAGCTCCTTGCCGGGGCCGGCTTTAGCAGCCCCGGCAAGACCCTTGCCGCAGCAACTCGCCCCACGCCTATGGAGCGAATCACCCTTGAGTCCACTGCCCCCATGGGGCAAGGATTCAGGAGACATCCCGGTAGTGGCATGCAGATCTTTGTGAAGATCAGATACACACTAAGAAGACGGCGACCCTTGGCGGGATCGTAGCGAAGGAAGACCACAAGACCTCCGGCAAGCGCCTTGCCAGGGATGGCAGCAGGCGCCGCGGCAAGACCCTTGCCAGGGCCCCGGCAAGGCCCTTGCCGAGGACATCCGCAGGGACACCATATGGCCCACACCAACTAAACTTCCACCGCCTTATGCAGCTGCCGACCCAACCAGCTGGGCAGGCACCTGCATGGCGGCATGCAGATCTTCGTGAAGACCCACCATTGCGCCACCTCAGCTGCCTACCTACCTACATGGCATCTCAGGCATCGCTTGCCAGGGCGCGTGTCGACACAAGAAGGAGCGGCGACGGACGAGACAGATCCCTCCCCCGTCCGCTATAAAGGAAGGACACCTAAGCAAGATGCATTAAATGCGCCTTATCATGTAATGCGAGGGATAAACTCGCATCACTGTACCCTTTCCACCTCCTATGTGCCACTGTGGCAACCCCTTTTTCTATAAAAGGAGGCCCGAGGCAACCAGGAGGAGGATTCGGCTTTTTGGAGCTCCTCACACCCCATAGCTAGCTGAAGAACACAGAGATACAATCCACAAAGTAGGAGTAGGGTTTTACGCATCCTCGCGGCCCAAACTTGGATAAATGAACCGTGTGCTATCTGTTAGATCCGCTCTTCTCTCAACCCCGCGACCCACTAACCGTAGTAGGGATTCTTGTGATCCCATAGGTGTCGTTCCCACCGACATCTTTGGCACGCCAAGTAGGGGGTCTGCAGTTGTGAGAATCAGCTTTAGCGGTTAGTTCAACGCTCCTTCATCGTCATGGCACCCAAGAAGAAGATGACGGTGGCGGTTGGCTAGTCGGAGGCAGGATAGCCGGCCCGAGGCGGGCGAGCAGCGGACCGATCGCGGAAAGGACCTGGGGCGCTGCTCGCGAACACCAACACCGTCCCAACAGCCGGAGTTTGGGAGGTGGTGATGTTTGTGCGCCTGGTAATGGGCCACACACCGCCAAATCCAAAGACGGAGCCAGGCCCTCCGCGGGTGGCACGGGGCCCTCCAGGATCGCTGCCGCATCACCCGAAGGCGACGCAAGGGCCTCCAGGACTCCCACTCCGGCGCCAACAGCACGCTCCTCCCAAGCAGCGCTTGACGAACGGCGTCATCACGCCGAAGATCCCGAGCGTCGCCGCGGGAAGAGCCCCGAGCGCCACTCCCGAGACATAGAAGACCTGCCCGCCCGCCGAAGCACTAGTGGAAACGGCATGCGACTGGGGGATCATGATGGAGCTCCTCCTGACATGGTCAGGAGTCGAAGCGCATCGCGGTTCGTGCAGGTTTCGCTACCACTAATCCCAGCGGAAGCCCTGGCGCGCGCGCAGTTGCTCCTCGACTTTCCTCCCGTTACGAGGAAACTCGACGAATGGAGAGCCACCATCCGAAGCCTTGTCGCAATTGCCAACAAGGATGAACCAAGTCCAGCGAAGCCCCCGGGTCGATGCTCTGATGGGGTCCCACGCATCGGTGGCGGGAGGACCGACATCACCGTGGCCACGGTGCATTCGCCTCCTCCTCGCCCGGTACCGCGTGTGTCGACTCGTCGAGACGTCGCGGGTGACACCATCTCCATAGCGTCGTCCGACCGACGGACCCACGGCGACCAACGTCAAGTTCTTCAGGAGCGAGCTCATGAAGACGCTCGGACCACCATCGAGCGCCAGCGCGGAGCGCGCCACCAGTCAGATAGGCGAGCAGGGCCTGCTGTGAACCGCCTAGCACCGGAGAGCCCTGTAGGTCTACCTTACGAGGTAGGCTGTCCGACTTTTACCCGTGAGCTGCGGCAGTTCCAGTGGCCCACTCACCGCACCTTCAAGCCTGACGTTGGCGAGAAGTACAATGGCAAGACTCACCCGTCGGAGTTCCTCAGCATCTACACCATCGCGATGCAAGCTGCCGGAGCCCGCGACGATAAGGTGCTTGCGAATTACTTTCCATTGGCTCTTAAACCCAACGCCATGTCGTGGTTGATGCACTTGCCGGTAGACTCTATTTCCTCCTGGTCGTATTTGTGCCATGAGTTTGTTGGCGCCTTTACTGGAGGCCAGCAAGCCCATGGCTAAGCAAGTGACCTGCACGTCATTCCCCAGAAGGAAGGCGAGAGTGTGCGCAAGTATATACAGAGGTTCAGCCGGGTACAGTAAATATCCATGTTGTTCAACCTGCTGCCATCATCAGCGCGTTTCATCAGAACGTGCGTAACCGCAAGATGCGTGAAGAGCTGGCAATGACCAAGGTGAAAGACGTGGCAGAACTCTATGTTCTTGCTGACAGATGTGCCCGGGCTGAAGAGGGAAGGAAGTATCCCGGCGAAGATGCCGGCGTGGAAACCGACTCTTCAGATGAGGATACTTCCGCCCCGACGAAGAAAGGCCGGCGCCGCAATAGGAAGTGCAAGGGTAAAGCCGTGCTTGCCGTCGAGGGATCTAATGACGCCGGCTCCGCCAAGAAAACGAAGGCAGATGACCCCGGCAAGGAAATTGCCGGGTGTGTCGCCTGCCGGGCCTTGGCGGCTGCCGAGAAGCCAGGAAACTCCGACAAGCAATACTGCAAGATCCATCGCACCAAAGGCCATGATCTCCAGAATTGCCGACAGGTTGAGCTCCTTGCTAAGAAGCAGAGGGCTGAATATGAGAGGCGGGACAAGGAAAAGGTCCAGGACGGTGCTGGGGGGGTCCGGCAAGAAGCGTGATGGCCAAGCAGGCCGCCGCGGCAAGGATAAACAGCAGGAGAGGCCCGCCCGAGGCCGTGACAGAAAGCCAAAAGACGACGATCACGAAGAGGACGACGAGTCCGGCGACCAAGAGTTTCAGAAAGCCACGGAGGCCATGTGCGTCGATGGTGGCGCCTCGCTGCATACTTCTCACCGCCAGCTTAAATAGTGGGCGCGAGAGATTACAGCGGCGGAGCCATCGTCTGGTGCCCAAAAGCCGCTGAAATGGTCCAGCATGCCTATCATTTTTGACGCTGAGGATCACCCTGATCGCACTACTGCGGTCGGGTGCTTGCCATTGTTGGTTTCATCGATAATACGCAGCCTCAAGGTGACAAAGATGCTAGTCGATGGCGGGGCCGGTCTGAACTTAATCTCGCCTACCGTGATCAAGAAGCTGTAGATTCCTGACGGAGACCTCGAAGAGACGGGCACGTTTCAAGGGGTCAACCCGGGAAGAAGTCAACCAAAGGGGAAGGTCACTCTGCCTATGACTTTTGGAAGTGATCTGAACTACAGGACAGAAAGGATCGTGTTCGATGTTGCCAAGATCTCCTTGCCTTACAACGGGATCCTTGGCCGCCCAGCGCTGGCCATGTTCATGGCAGCGTCACACTACGGCTACAACACCCTGAAGATGCTAGGGCCTGTGACGATCATCACCATCCCATCTGATAAGAAAGATGCGCTGATTTGCGCTGACCAACTATACCAACAAGTAGTTGCAGCAGATGCCGCCACTAGGGCACTTGCTCCTGCCATCGGATCCCCGGGCGGGAAGAAGAAGAAGACCGGTGAAACCTCGGACACCCACTCCGGCAAGCGCACCTCTTTGGAGTGTTGTGCTCCCATCGAGGACGTGCCAGAGAGCTCCACCGGCAAGAAGAAGACCGGTGAGACCTCGGACACCCACTCCGGCAAGTGCACCTCTTTGGGGTGTTGTGCTCCCACCGAGGACGTGCCAGAGAGCTACACCGACAAGAAGAAGACCGGTGAGACCTTGGACACCCACTCCGGCAAGCGCACCTCTTCGGAGTGTCGTGCTCCCATCGAGGACATGCCAGAGAGCTCCACCGGCAGAAACAAGAAGTCCAGGGCCACACCGCCGGGAACCAAGAAGGTTCCTGTAAAGGAGAACGGCACAGGAGGGGCTTTCACCATAAGCTCCACCCTTGACGACAAATAGGAAGACACGCTCATCACCTTCCTGCGGGTGAATGTCGATGTGTTTGCATGGCAAGCATCCGACATCCCCGGCGTTCCCAGGAAGGTGATTGAGCACCACCTTGGTGTCTGTCCTCATGCGCGGCCCGTTAAGAAAAAGGTCAGGAAGCAAGCTTTGGAACGACAAGAGTTCATCAGAGAGGAGATCCGGAAATTGGAAGCAGCGGGTTTGGTAAGAGGAGTGCTCCATCCAATGTGGTTGGCCAATCCAGTGGTAGTGCGCAAGGCAAATGGGAAGTGGAGGCTATGTATTGATTACAAAGATATAATAAGGCTTGTCCTAAAGACTCCTTCCCGTTGCCGCGCATCGACCAGATTGTTGACTCCACGGCTGGGTGTGACCTGCTGTCATTCCTCGATGCCTACTCCGGCTACCATAAGATCTTCATGACAAGAGAAGACGAAGAGAAGACAGCATTCATCACCCCATGTGGTACATATTGTTTTGTACGAATGCCTTTCGGGTTGAAGAGTGCTGGCTCAACGTTTACAAGGTCAGTCCCGATTGGTTTTGAACCCCAGCTCCATAGAAATATGGAGGCTTATATGGATGATATAGTGGTCAAAACCAAGAACAGGGCAACCCTTATACCGGATTTACAAGAAACATTTGCAAACCTACGCAAGATCAATCTCAAGCTGAACCCTGAGAAGTGCGTCTTCGGCGTCCCGTCCGGCAAGCTTATCGGGTTCTTTGTGTCACAGCGTGGGATAGAGGCCAATGCGGACAAGATCAAAGCTATAGAACTGATTGAAGCACCCAAACGGGTCAAGGATGTTCGTCGGCTTGCTAGCTGCGTTGCCGCCATGAGCAGATTCATTTCCAAGTCTACCGAGCGCGCCCTTCCCTTTTTCAAGGTTTTGAAAAAGGCAGGCCCAATGGAGTGGACGCCAGCAGCCGAAGCAACATTGCAACATTGCAGCTGCTATACCTGGCGGCAACGAACTAGGTGGTTAGCGCCGCACTAGTGGCACAGAGAGAAATTGATGACGAAGTAATAGAAGCGACAGAGCCTGATGGCATTGGTGCAGAGACGATACGGCCGGTTGGAGTGCCGCCGAGGAAGAAAATGATGCAGCACCCGGTCTACTTTGTTAGCTCCCTCTTGCAGGGGGCTAGGTCAAGGTACTCCGGATTGCAGAAATTGCTCTTCGGCCTTCTTATGGCCTCGAGGAAGCTGCATCACTACTTCCAGGCACACGAGATCACTGTCGTCACTCGCCTCCCTCTGCAACGGATATTGCACAATCCAGATGCAACGGGAAGAATTGTAGAATGGGCACTGGAGCTGTCCAGCTTTGGCCTCAAGTTTGAAAGTACCTCGACGATTCAAACCCGAGTCCTGGCGGAGTTCGTTGCGGAATGGACCGCGACGCATGATGAAGAAGCCCAGGAAACTACTCTCCCCGGCAAAGAGGCGAGTTGCGACTGGATCATGTGTTTTGATGGAGCTTTCTCCTTACAGGGCGCCGGGGCTGGCGTACTGCTTGTCGCGCCCACCGGAGAGCACCTCAAGTACGTGGTCCAGATGCACTTCCCTAGGGAGGTATCAACGAACAATACTGCCGAATATGAGGGGCTGCTTGCTGGTCTTAGGACTGCGGCAGACCTCGGAATCAAGAAACTCATTGTCAGGGGCGATTCACAGCTTGTCGTCAAACAAGTCAACAAAGATTACCAGAGCCCGTTGATGAAGGCCTACGTCGATGAAGTGAGAAAGCTGGAAGAGCGTTTTGATGCTATACAGGCGGAGCACCTTCCCCGAGCAGAGAACGACATCGCTGATTACCAGTCAAAGCACGCTGCCCTCAAGTTACCTGTGGAACCAGGTACCTTTGTGCTTCAGCTTTCTCAGCCATCCGTTGATCGATCAACAGAGCAAAACAAGAGGAGGAAATCAGGGCCCGTCAAGTACTTTCCCGCCGAGCTCCCCGGAGCCGCCGGCAAGGATGTTTCCGGGGACATTGAGCCCGCCACGGGACAGCTAGCTCCGGCAGAGCGTCAAGCTCTTGCCGTCAAGACAGCCGCTCCTATAGCGGAGGAAATGCCTTTAGTCCTCGCCATCGAGCCCCAGGCTCCAGCGTGGGCACAACATACCGTCCGATTCCTCCAAACTGGGGAACTTCCTGAGGAGAATGAAGAAGCAGAAAAAGTAGCCCGTCGATCTGCTATGTACCAGTTCGTCGATGATGTCCTGTACAGAAAGAGACCGAACGGTGTGAAATTGAAGTGTATCCCTCGAGAGGAAGGACTGGGGCTGTTGGCAGAGATACATGGAGGCATATGTGGATCCCACATAGGGTCAAGAGCCCTTGCCGGCAAGGCATTTCGGCAAGGCTTCTTCTGGCCAACTGCCCTCCAGGATGCGACGACACTGGTCACCAGGTGTGAAGCGTGTCAGTTCCATTCAAAGAAACTTCATCAACCAGCTCAAACCCTTCAAACCATTCCCCTCTCCTGGCCCTTCTCGGTCTGGGGGCTCGACATACTGGGTCCTTTCCCCCGCGCTGTCGAGGCCTTTGAGTACTTGTACGTCGCAATCGACAAGTTCACAAAGTGGCCATAGGTGGAGGCAGTGAGGAAGGTCACAGCTCAGTCAACCGCCAAATTCTTCAAGGGACTAGTGTGCCGTTTTGGTGTACCCAACAGGGTCATCACCGACAACGACACACAGTTCACAAGCCACACCTTCATGCAATATACCCAAGACCTCGGCAACAAAGTCTGTTTCACTTCCGTTGCTCACCCACGAAGCAATGGTCAAGCTGAGAGGGAAAACGTTGAAGCACTGCGAGGCTTAAGGACAAAGACTTTGACAGGCTGCACAAGAGTGGAAGGCGCTGGATTGATGAGTTGTTGACGGTTCTTTTGTCGATCAGAACGATGCCAAATCGAGCCACCGGCCAGACACCCTTTGCCCTAGTATACGGGGCAGAAGCAGTTCTCCCCACTGAACTCATATACGGGTCACCTCGAGTGCTCGATTATGATGAGCTTGAGCAAGAGCAACTGCGGCAAGACGACGCAACGCTCCTTGAGGAAGATCGTCTTCTTGTGGCTGTGAGAGCAGCAAGCTACCAGCAAGCCTTGCGCCGCTACCATAGCCGCAAGGTCCATGCCCGAAGCTTTGAGGAAGGCGACCTTGTTCTTCGGCGCGTTCAATCGGCCAAGAATACCAACAAGTTGACGCCAAAGTGGGAAGGCCCTTATCGGGCAATACGAGTCACCTGGCCTGGCGCAGTCCGCCTGGAGACCAAAAATGCCATTCCGGTGAGCAATTCCTGGAACATTGAGCATCTTCGCAAGTTTTACCCATAAGGCGCGGCTTGCCGGGCCCCCCGGCAAGCCACCTTTTGTACAAGCCTTGCCGGCAAGGCATGTAACCCTTTGTACAAAGCCAGGCGCAGACCCTGAGCATAAATAAATGAAGTGCTGGCACCCTAAGTTATAGCATGCATGCTAGGTCGAGTCTCGTCCTTGGTTAGGGTTGATAGTGCTTAGCGGCGGCTAACCCCTAGCTTAGAGGTCGAGTTTGCATCCCTTTGTCTTTCTTTTATCTCCTTTGGTTCACAGGACGCAAAGATATCCTTGCTGAAACCACTTGGGGAGAAAAAAGGAACAGACCAGCATCAAGGCCCCGGCAAGCGAGTGTTGCCGGGGGCTGCAAGTGCAAAGATTCACCCACAGCAAACCAGGGTTGCCGGGGGCTGCAGCTTCAGATAAGTTCTCCATCCCTTATCATGCATTCCATTATGGACTGAGGTATGTGAAACCTCGTTTTTTCCTTAAAACTACCGTGCTCACCTAACTCTAGGCCCTGGGGCTCGTTCCTGGGACCAAGTTGGTTTGCAGTCGCGGCAGCGAAGGGGTAAAACAAGGAGCCTAAACCCACTTCATCCCTGCCTCCGCCAAAGGCGTGAGAAAGGTCGAGCGAAGTGGGGAGACGGCAAGGCATGTTGCCGGGCGAGAAAATGTTTATCTTAGAGATATCAAGGATTTATTCCTTGTCGTTGGTTTCACCCACAAACAAATGACCCGGCAAACATCCCTTTTTCATTAAAAACATTCCACTCAGGTACATTCCATAGGGAATGAAAAACATGAACAAGGGGTTACAAGTTTTAAATTTAACAGATGCCCGAAGGCTTACAAACTAAAAAGAGATAAGATGCCCGTAATCCCTTTCGTGTCCCTCTCCTCAGGAGGCAGGTCAAGGAGGAGAGAAGGGCAAAAGAAGTGCCTAGGAGAGCTACGGGTGGCAGAAGACACCGAGAGAATATCTCGGTGGTCGCCCAAATGCTGGATGGTGATGGCGGCACCGGAAGCAGAGCTCGAAAACGAGGTGGCAGGACGTCAGTACGCATCGAAGGTGTTGGTGCCCGCGTACTCCGACATGACGGCCTTGCCGTCCGCCCTCTTCCTCTTCTGCAGCCCCCCCCCAACGCCAGCCGCACAAGGGGACGACCCCGAAAAGTTCAAGGAGCCAGCGACATAGATGATGGGGTCGTCGGTGCCACCAGGAGCGGCGCCCGACACCTAGCCGAACCCGTCCTCCTGCCGCCTACCGCCCTCGTCGTCGCTGCCGCGGTCCTCCTCGTCACTCTCGCTCAAGGAGGAATCTTCGTCATCAGAAGAGCTCTCCACGCAGCACCTTGCACGAGTCCCGAAGTGCCTGAAGACCTTGACGGAAAGAAGGCCACCCTCCATAAACTTAAAATGGAGAGTGAGCCCATCCGTCAAGCTGTGGATACGAGCAAACGTCTTCCATCCCCGACGAAGATACATCACATGAGCAGCAGGGAAGTCGACGCGGACCCGCGTGCCACTGATCTTGCAGCCCCTCATGTGCAGCCGCAGTGACTCCGGCGGATCTAGCTCCATCTCCCGCGCAAATGGAGTCGGGAGACGAAGGCGACGGCGCGGCGGCCGGCGCAACCAGACGAAGAACTCGCAAGGGTCACCCCCAACATGGACCTCCGTTGGAGGAGGAGCTGCTGGCGGGGGCGAGGCCGGCGGGCCACCCCGTCCTCCTCTTCCCCGAGCGCCCCGGCCTCGCCCCCTCCCCCTTCCCCTCGCGGCCGGCTCTGCCACCGCATGCGCAGGAGAAGGAGGGATGCGTTGTCGAGCGGCGACCCTCGCCGCCACCGTTGAAGGGTCAGGATTTCCTCTCTCCATGACGAATGAAAGAGAGGAGCAGAAGCTGAAGGAGGAAGAAGATGGAAGAATGTGGGGCGCCGTCCCTCCCCTCCCGCTCTTTATAAAGGAACGGGGCTGTGGCTCGACCGCCCCGCTCGGCCAACCAAGGCACAGAAGGCGCAGGGAGCCAGGACCGACCCGCCGCCCCAACCACCGACGGCCCGGTTTCCCGCCTCCACCGTTTGCCACCCCAAGCGCTTGGGAGACACGTGGCAGACGTGCAAAACCGAGGGGACGGGTCAGGCGACCTCTCCCCACCCCGTGATCCTGTGGAGTGGATGCCTTGAGGACCGCGCCTCGGCCCCATTCAGTAAATGGGCCGCGCCTCCACGCCTCCCCCCATTTATGGGGAAGGCGCAAAGCCGCCTCTTTACTACGATGTGACACATGCCTACGGGAACCACCCCACGCATGCCACCCACGTCACGCACACCCCTCCAAACCGCGCCACACGCGCGGATCGTGGGAGGCGCAGCGCACAGAAAATCTTGCCACGATAAAAACCGTCCCGCCTGCCCGCGCACCGTTCTTGGCCTAGCCCAACAACGTGTCGCGCTTATGTGTGGCCCAGGCCCGGGGGCTCCTGTCGGTGTACAAAAAGGGGGGATACACTTTTTGTACCCCTATGACTGTGCATGGGCAGTCTGAGCCACGGGCACCGCCGCACCAATCAGGCCAGGGAGGTAAGCCAGGGTAAGACTGAAGCCCAAAGCCAAGACCACAAAGAGCAAAGGGACAAGCGGGTTCCCTCGGCAAGATCCTTGCCGGGAGCCAGTTTTAGCAGCCCCGGCAAGATCCTTGCCGGGGCCGGCTTTAGCAGCCGCGGCAACTCGCCCCACGCCTACGGAGCGAATCACCCTTGAGTCCACTGCCCCCATGGGGCAAGGATTCGGGAGACATCCCCGTAGTGGCATGCAGATCTTTGTGAAGACATTCAAGATCACATACACACTAAGAAGACGGTGACCCTTGGCGGGATCCTAGCCCAGGAAGACCACAAGACCTCCGGCAAGCGCCTTGCCGGGGATGGCACTAGGCGCCGCGGCAAGACCCTTGCCGGCGCCCTGGCAAGGCCCTTGCCGAGGACATTCGCAGGGCCACCATCAGGCCCACACCAACTAAACTTCCACCGCCTTATGCAGCTGCCGACCCAACCAGCTGGGCAGGCACCTCCGTGGCGGCATGCAGATCTTCGTGAAGACCCACCATTGCGCCACCTCAGCTGCCTGCCTACCTACATGGCATCTCGGGCATCGCTGGCCAGGGCGAGTGTCGACACAAGAAGGAGCGCAGACGGACGAGACAGATCCCTCCCCGTCCCCGATAAAGCAAGGACACCTAAGCAAGATGCATTAAATGCGCCTTGTCATGTAATGCAAGGGATAAACTCGCATCACTGTACCCTTTCCACTTCCTGTGTGCCACTGTGGCAACCCCTTTTTCTATAAAAGGAGGCCCGAGGTAACCAGGAGGAGGATTCGGCTTTTTGGAGCTCCTCACACCCCATAGCTAGCTGAAGAACACAGAGATACAATCCACCAAAGGAGGAGTAGGGTTTTACGCATCCTCGCGGCCCGAACCTGGATAAATGAACCGTGTGCTATCTGTTTCATCCGCTCTTCTCTCAACCCCGCGCCCCGCTAACCATAGTAGGGATTCTTGTGATCCCATAGGTGTTGTTCCCACCGACAGGTTACCTCAATGGGGATATGTATGTCCCAAACAATAAGGATGTCATATGCCTTTTTGATAGTTGGAAGAGGAAACTCAAAACCTCGAATAGTGATAGTTGAAGTTTTTCCAATATAATTTATATTGTAGACCTGAGGTTGTTTCCTTGGAAAGTGTACCGTATGCTCATTACCATTGACATGCAAAGTGACATTGCCTTTGTTGCAATCAATAACAGCCCCTGCAGTATTCAAAAAAGGTCTTCCAAGAATAATATGCATACTATCGTCCTCGGGAATATCAAGGATAACAAAGTCCATTAAAATAGTAACATTTGCAACTACAACAGGCACATCCTCACAAATACCGGCAGATATAGCAGTTGATTTATCAACCATTTGCAACGATATTTTAGTAGGTGTCAACTTACTCAAGTCAAGTCTAGGATATAAAGAGAGAGGCATAACACTAACACCAGCTCCAAGATCACACAAAGCAGTTTTAACATAGTTTCTCTTAATGGAGCAAGGTATAGTAGGTACTCCTAGATCTCCTAGTTTCTTAGGTATTCCACCTCCAAAAGTTTAATTGGCAAGCATGGTGGAAATTTCTACTTCAGGTATCTTTCTTTTGTTCCTAATAATATCTTTCATATACTTGGCATAGGGATTTGTTTTAAGCACATCAGTCAAACGCATACGCAAAAAGATAGGTCTAATCATTTCAGCAAAGCGCTCAAAATCCTCATCATCCTTTTTCTTGGATGGTTTCGGAGGAAAAGGCAAGGGTTTTTGAACCCAAGGTTCTCTTTCCCTACCGCGCTTCCTAGCAAGAAAGTCTCTCTTATCATAACGTTGATTCTTTGATTGTGGGTTATCAAGATCAACAGTAGGTTCAATCTCTACATCATTATCATTGCTAGTTTGAGCATCGTCATGAACATCATTATTAATATTATCACTAGGTTCATGTTCATTACCAGATTGTGTCTCAGCATCAGAAACACAAAATACCATTGGGATTCTCAGGTATGTCAGCTACAGGTTCACTAGAAGCATGCAAGGTTCTATCATTTTTCTTTTTCTTCTTCTTAGGAGAACTAGGTGCATATAAATTAGCTCTCTGAGAATCTTGCTCAATTCTCTTAGGGTGGCCTTCAGGATACAGAGGTTCCTGAGTCATTTTACCATCTCTAGTAGCAACTCTAACAGCATAGTCATTATTCCTACTATTCAATTCATTGAGCAAATCATTCTGAGCCTTAAGTACTTGTTCTACTTGAGTGGTGACCATAGAAGCATGTATACTAATGAGTTTCAGTTCACCTTTAGCTCTAGACAGATAATCACTAAAGGGTTCAATCATATAAGCATTGTGTTGTGATTGTCTACCAACATAAGCATTGAAGTTTTCTTGTTTCACAATAAAATTGTCAAACTCATCTAAGCATTGGCTAGCAGACTTATAACGAGGAATATCACCTTCATCAAATCTATAAAGAGAATTTACCTTTACTACCTGTGTTGGGTTATCAAGACCATGTATTTCTTCAATAGGCAGTAAATTCTTAACATCTTCAGCTTTAATACCTTTTTCTTTCATAGATTTCTTTGCCTCTTGCATATCTTCGGGACTGAGAAATAGAACACCTCTTTTCTTCGGAGTTGGCTTAGGGCTGGTTCACGAAGTGTCCAATTATTTTCATTGGCCAGCATATTATTCAATAGTAGTTCAGCTTGTTCAACTGTTCTTTCCCTGAAAACACAACCAGCACAACTATCCAGGTGGTCTCTGGAAGCATCGGTTAGTCCATTATAAAAGACATCAAGTATATCATGCATCTCAAGAGGATGATCAGGCAAATCATTAAGTAACTAGAGAAGCCTCCCCCAAACTTGTGGGAGACTCTCTTCTTCAGTTTGAGCAAAGTTATATATTTCCCGTAAGGCAGCTTATTTCTTATGAGCGGGAAAATATTTAGCAGAGAAGTGATACATCAGATCCTGGGGATTACGCACACAACCAGGATCAAGTGAATTAAACCAAGTCTTAGCATCGCCCTTTAACGAGAAAGGAACAACTTAAGGATATAGTAGTAACGAATCTTTTCATCGTTGGTAAACAGGGTGGCTATATCATTCAGCTTAGTAAGATGTGCCACAACAGTTTCAGACTCATAGCCATAGAAAGGATCATATTCAACCAAAGTAATTAACTCAGGATCAACAGAGAATTCATAATCTTTATCAGTAACACAGATAGGTCAAGTAGCAAAAGTTGGGTCATGTTTCATCCTATCATTCAAGGACTTTTCTTTAAGCTTAGCTAATAACTTCTTAAGATCATATCTATCATTGCAAGAAAGAAAGTCTCTAACAGTTTCTTCATCCATAACATAGCCCTCAGGAACAATAGGCAATTCATATCTATTGGGAGTAGTTTCATTATCACTTTCATAAATATCACCAGTTTCAACATTTGCATTCTCCTTAACCTTAGCAATTTGTTCATCTAGAAATTCACCTAGTGGCACATTATTAGGCATAGAGGTAGTTTCATCATACATAGCAGAAGTGGCCTCATCAAGAACATGCGACATATCAGATTCAATAGCAGGAGCAGGTGTCGCAAGTTTACTCATAACAGAAGGAGAATCAAGTGCAAAGCTAGATGGCAGTTCCTTACCTCCCCTCGTAGTTGAGGGTAAGATCTTAGTTTTTGAGTCCTTCAAATTCTTCATAGTGATCAGCAGATATAAATCCCAAGTGACTTAAAGAATAGAGCTATGCTCCCCGGCAACGGCGCTAGAAAATAGTCTTGATAACCCACAAGTGTAGGGGATCGCAACAATTCTCGAGGGTAAAGTATTCAACTGTCAGGACCTTGATCCTAAGTCACATAGGTCTAGCCTGTAACACATCATATCACTTTGCGGCCTCACGCACGGTATCCCCACGGGTGCCACCTTACCTGGCCCGGGACCGTTTGCGCATTTTGGCACACGTATGTGATAGTGTCGCTAGCATCCGTATGACAGAGAACCCGGGCCGACATGACTAGTTATAAACCAAAAGTGGCACTAAATTACAGAGACAGGCATACATGACCCAGCAACGAACGTGCCGGTCATCAACGTATGAACCCAAGTCGTAGCAAGCTACAAGGACTTAAAGGAACAACGCGTGACATTTCCCCTAAGGGACAGACACAGGAACGAAGAAGGACACATGCCGGCCAGCCTAAGTGTTCCGGAGCAGTAGCGAGCTACCAAGGCTTGGTGGAAGCACTAGGAGACATTTCCCTGTAAGATAGGCTACCAAAGGTAAACAACTAGGTGTCGGATCCCACACATAGCAATACACATTACACGTACGCATAACATGCAAGTATGTGCGGTACAACATGGCATCACAACAAAACTCAACAACTCATATAGATAAGGCCCAGAAGAGCCATCATAGCATTTATTATAAACAGATCACATGACTCAACATACAGAGCATACAGGCAACAGAAGCATAACATGTCTGAGTACAGACAACTACAAATGAAAAAGGCTGAGAAGCCTGACTATCTACCAGACCCTCCCAAGGGTACAAGATCGTAGCTGAGGTAACAAGCTAAACGTCGAAGTCCACGTGGAACCACTAGCGAGACTGAAGTCTCTCTGCAAAAACATAAATTAAGCAAATATGAGTACAAAGGTACTCAGCAAGACTTACATCAGAACTAGCTACATATGCATCAGTATCAACAAAGGGGGTGGTGGAGTTTGACTGCAGCAAGCCAGCTTTGACTCGGTGGCTATCCTAAACTACGACTGCAAGTAACTCTTTTGAGGTGGCGCACACGAGTCCACATATTCACCAATCAATACACCACTATGGATCCGCTCCCGTCTCCCTACGAGAAGGCCATCCATAGCACTCACACTTATCTTGCGTGTTTTAGAGTATCCACTTTCACTAGTCTATGAACTGTTATAGGCAACCCAGAAGTCCTTTTCCGCGGACACGGCTATTCGAATAGTTTATATATAACCCTGCAGGGGTGTACTTCTTCACACACGCTCTCACCACTTATCGCCGTTTACACGACATGTACTCGGCAACCTTCAAGCGGAGGCCCAGCGAGGGTGTTGGCCACGACCTGACTAACCACACAAGTTTCTCGTCCAGGTTTATCGCCTATTTGGGTCCCATCCGTGGAGAGATCCGGCCGGGGTGTCGCTCACGGCCCCAAACGATGTGTACAGGGTTCCCGCATCACCAAACGGGCGATCGGTACACCGTGCCACGTACCTGCCGCGTCACAGCCCACCCCGAGGGTCAGCGCTGCGCACGACCTCCAGTAAACTACAAACACCAGAAACTAGTTGCAACTCCTGGACAGAGAACAAGGGCAGTTAATAAGTCGAGAGGGTCCATTGGTTTCGAGCCCAATGCATGGTAGTAACTGGTCATGGATCAACCAACACAGAACTCAGTTCCTGAGGACGGCTGCAATGAGACAACCCACCATGTACTCCTACATGGCCTCTCATCGCTACCTTTACCAAATCGTGTTCACACACTTAGCTCACACACATTAGGACATGTTCATCACCATTCGAATTCATCCCCGACGAATTAGACCTGACACAACTCTAAGCAATAGCAGGCATAACCAGAAAGCATGAATGAGTAGGCACAACATGGCTCAAACAACTCCTACTCATACTAGTGGGTTTCAACTATTTACTGTGGCAATGACAGGTCATGCAGTGGAAAGGGGTTCAACTACCGCAGCAGGTAACAGTTGAAGCGTTGTTGTCCTAATGCATTAAACGAGAGCAAGAGTGAGAGAGTGGGATTATATTGGAATGCTCAATGGGATTTTGCTTGCCTGGCACTTCTAAAGATAACATTGAGTCTTCATCGGTGTCATCGATCACATCGTCGGAACACGTCTACTGAAAGGGGACAAGCACCGGCAAACAAGATAGAACACAATAAATTCAATGCGACAATATGATGCATGATCATGATATGGCAATATGCTGTTGATTGAGCTAATGCAACTAGCAACCATGTTAAATGAAGTTGGTTTGAACCAAAGGTTCAAATTCAAACTTCATATGTGATTATTTAAATGCCATTTAATTGATTTGACCTGATCAGCAGGTTTAACTTGTTCAAACATGCATGAGAATGCAATAAACAGATTCCTCATATTTTGCTGATCATTTTTCATATATAATTTATTTTTATCTGAGTTACGGTTGATTTTATATGATTTTTAGAAGTTTTGAATATTTTCTGAAATAAATAAATCATTTCTGAGTTATTTAAAATTCCAGAAAACACTTATTGCGTCAGCATGACGTCACTGTGATGTTAGCAGTCAACAGGGGCTGGTCCAGGTCAAACCTGACGTGTGGGGTCCACACGTCAGTGACACAGCAGTTAAACAGGATTAACTAAACTTAACAGAAGATTAAACTAAACTAAATAGGCACAGGGGCCCACATGTCAGTCTCTCAGGGCCTAACTAAGTTTAGTTTTAAACTAAACAAATTAGACAGGGGGCTGACCCCACCTATCATTGGCTCATAAAACTAAGCACCGTAGTTAGCACTTAATTAACAACCTAAGCTAATTAGTCCAACGCCGGCCCCACATGTTAGTGACACAGAGGGGGGGTCCAGTCGTGGTCAAAGGTGGTCAAACCCACCGGCGGCTCGACGCCGGCAAGGCCAAACACGGCGGCGGTGCTCGGAAATCGCCCTCCGGCGACCAAATCAACGGCTGAGCCCATCTACGAGTAGCTGGAGCTCGCGCGCGTTGATTGGTGCCCTCGGCTTCGCCGGAGGTGGCCTAAAGTGACGGCGACGACCTTAGACACGGCGGCCGGCGTTCGGGTGATGAAGGAAACGACGCTACGGACCTCTTCAGGAGCAACGGGTGGGGTTTTGGGGCCTCTGGTGTTGCGCTGGGCTCGTTTGTGTGCTCGGTTGCCACTCTAGGTGACGATGGCCACGGCTGCAACATCGCCGGCGGCGAGAAGCACACGGCCCCTGGCGGAACCACGGCCTAGGCGAGGGAGCGAGTTCAAAAATGAGGGGAAACGGCATAGGAGCTCACGCCGGGGTCGACGGGGGTCTCAGGAAGCTCGGGGAGGCGCCAACCATCGGGAATTCGACGGTCAGGTCGTCGGCGGCCGGAGGTTGAAGAAGATGAAGACGGTGGCGTTTCGGGGCTTCCGGCGTCGGGCGGCTCGGCGAGGAGGAAGAGAGGGACGAGGCGAAGCTACTGGGCGCTCCAGCGAGGCGAGAGGTGGACGGTGGCTGCGGTGGTGACGAGCGGCGGCGACGAACCCGTTCGGGCGGGTGAGAAAGAGAGGTCGGGGGGAGAGGATGAGAACGAGGGAGAGAGTGAGGGGGTCCAAGGGGTGCGTGGCGTCCGTGGAGGCCTCCAGGGGGGGTCGAGGCGCAGGCAGGCAGCCTGGAGGTGGCCGGCGTGTGGCCACGCGCGGCGAGCACACGCCCTCCGTCCTTCCGTCACGAGGAAGACGACAGGGGAGGGCCAGGTGGGCTGGGCCGAAACTGCTGGGCCACCAGGTAAATGGGCCTCAGGTAAGCTTCTCTCTCTCTCTCTTTTCTTTCTGTTTTCTGTTATCTATTTCTTTTGTAACTTTGTGGCTTTTCTAAAAATGCTTAGGCACTTTCAAAAATCACCAAACTGCTCATGCCCACTGTTTAGCATATAACCAACATGGAACATTTCAGTTTAGGATTATTTGGACATTTAGAATAATGAGTAGCATTTAAATGCCGAAATGCAAATACTTTAAGATTTAATTCAAAAATCCAGAATGGTCCAAGAAATAGGTGCAACATTTTTGGCAGAGGTTTTTAATCAATCCAAAAATGATGAACTTTTCCCAAGGGCATTTTGGGTTTATTGAAAAAGATTTTAATTTGACCCTAGTTGAATTCATTTAGTGCTAGGGTTTGAACATCCCCATTTCAAGTTTAAACAAGATTTTAAACATGATGCACAGGCAAAAACTATCCTAGGGCAAAGTGAAGCTAGGGATGTGACAACTCACCCCTACTATCTAACACAATCTTCTCGATCCAGTTTTCCTCCTCGAAATTGTTGATTCATTGCATCATGTAGATCTTGGCATCTTTGATTTCAAAGCTTCATCCAACACGACAACAAAGGAACGTGAATTCTACAAGATTTGATCTTCTCGAAGATCGAGTAATTCAAGATCATCTCATGGATTGAGATGTCGAAACATCTCTTGAGCTGAGACACGGAGTACACCTCCAGAGGGATGTAGTGAAATAAATGATGAAGGTTCACCTGATGGCAATAATTCCACACCTAAGAAGAGGGTGATCGATACCGCAAGACGGGGCACCTTTAGAGACGGTGACTCGTAGCGTTACTCCCTTAAGTGGCAAAAAGAATTACTTTTGATATAGAGATCATTGAAATTCCCTTTACCAGCCTAAGGCAAACACAATCGACCGTTTGACGGAGTTCGAGATAATGAAATTCTCGTGCCAGAATGGATGATGTGGACTACCTTGTAAAGGACAATGTCAAGGTTGATTTTTCTTATCACCGGTAATGGATGGGATCCATGGTAAAATGGCACATTGGCGGTGCAAGTTGGGAACAAAATGCAAATGCTGGGAATGATTCTAGTAACTGGGAAGAAACCCAACAGTAGAGAGTAAATCTACTCTTTGCGAGGGTATAATATAATTAAGAACACTGGAAGCAGTCCCGGTTAGTGTCGAGGATAACACCTAGTGCTTGTGCGTGCTCTCAAGAACTTGAGCATTCCCATATTCATCAAGGTTTTACCAATATCCGTGTCAAGGATCGTGGAAACACCACATACTACCACGATGAATAATAATGGACGATGCAGATGCAAAGGAAGACAACACTTTCTCAGATTTCACCTTAACGGAGTCAAGGGGCAAAATCTGGATGATCGACCGAGAGACATTTAGCACTCCGCTTCTAATGTTCTCCTTGATGTGCTAGGTACTACGGTCAATGCTTAAAAGCATCAACATGGCCATCAAGTAAAGGTCGGACTTCGGGAGCACAAAAAGTCCATAAGGAACAACTAGGGAGTAATTCCTCGAAGTCCTTATGGGGAGGTGGCCAATTTCTTCAATCAAGATACTACAACAATAGGTCTTCCGGCTAGGTGTGTTGGCCACGACATTCACTTTACCGGTAATCGAGAGACCAATATTATATTTCTTGGAAAATGCTCCAACCATCATAGCTGCTTGAGATTCAGTTCTGGTTGGTGTCAGGATATTCCAGACGTCATGTCTGGAAAAGAAAGTTTGCAACACAAATCGACGAGATGGCGTTGCGAAATTCTCGGGGAGTGAACTACGATAGCAAGCTCCAAAACATGAGCTAGTTCTGCTACGTACCTGTGAACACGTTGTCCCAGACAAATGTGACCACATAGTAGTCTTATAATAAAATACTATCGAGTTCAGATTGGGAATCATCATTAGAGATAACGAAGTCTTGTGCATGTCCGTCCGGGCCCTTCGGGAATAGCATTTGAACTTCTTTTCTTTGAACAAATCAATCAGTGGCTTGGTGTGCTAGGGATACATACAGAATGAAGATGATCAGTCTATCAGACCATAGAATACTTAGCACGTATGCATGACTGACTTGGGATGACTCCAGAGGAGGTAAAAACATGCTTTCTCGAATTCACGGCGGCAACTTGCATCAAATGCACATGAATTAGAGGAAGTCACTTCTTTCTTCCGTACATATGCTTCACGAACGGGTCATCAAGATAATGCTTATAAAAGTTTCCAGTACTAGCTGGATGTTCAACATAGATCATGGAGAAGATAACAATGTTGCTGATGGGCTCAACAACAATTCATCCAGGTTTCCATATAGATGGAATTCCATGACAATGTGAACAAAGTGATAGCATTGGTCAGACCCAAAAGATATAATGGTGTATGCTCAAGGGAACGACCATGAGTAAGACAACATTACGAATATTGTTAGTTCTGATTTGACTTGACAATAACCCATACTCAAATCAAAGTTTGGACAAGACAATAGATCCACAAATGATCACGGGGATCAATTGGAGAAGATATCATCTATCTTCAATACACACACAAGATATCCCTTTGGAGTGAGCTATGTGGGTTAAGCTTTTATCTTCCAACTCTCCAAGTTGTTGTTTAGCTTAGCCAACCAGTTCAGGGTATCCAACACAGATTCTTGGAGAAGTGGTGGTTTATAAGGAACCAACTTGATCACGAACTCAACATAGCGGTCAGGTGACAACCTGGTAATATTTTCGAGAAGATATTCGGAAAATTACGAACCACCGATATGTTACTAAGCTCGAGAACAATCTTGCTTTTCAGAGCAAGACGATATGATCAAATGAGCGAGGGATTGACACAATCCTAACTCATTGATCGGAGAGTGCACCAAGTAAGATGGACTAGGTAACACGATCAATCTTAGAATGGTGATTCAATAGTCAACACGCTAAGAATGAGATTGTCGTCCATTTACTACCAAGCAACGAAATTGCTAGGAGTATTGATTTCACACATCACGATTCACTTGTCAGTATTCCGGTTACAACAACACGGAGACCGAGGAATGAACGATGATGGTGAGAAGTATCACCCTATCAAAAGTTCATAGGAGGTTGTGCAGTTCCCA
Organism: Secale cereale; assembly: GCA_902687465.1. Lineage (NCBI taxonomy): Eukaryota > Viridiplantae > Streptophyta > Magnoliopsida > Poales > Poaceae > Secale > Secale cereale. The sequence continues at coordinate 433,231,279 of LR738712.1, read as the reverse complement.
TGACATTCTTGACATAAGGACGGTAATACTCCAGGATAGAACAGATTAGAAGCTGGATTAGCATTCTTCACCTACGAAGCGCAACTTCTTTGACCCAATCCCGGATATGGATAAGGTACTGGAGTTTGTTTCTCCTAGTGATTCCAGAATAGAATGACTTGATGGACCACAAGGTAGAAGGCATCGATGAACACGAATGCACAACCACTCCTGGCTATCAACTGATAGACGGGGTCATAATACAACCAAAAGGGGCAACTCAGAGGAACATATAACTTCTGAGTTGTGGATGCATAGATTAACATGTCGAACGAGTTCAACATATTTCTTCCGGATAACCCATGCAGAAAGTAGAATTGGCAGAGTCACAGTATGAATGGAGTACTACTCAAGAGCACTCGGGTTGTGATCTTTTGGTTCAGAAGAACTTCTGCCATGATGGTTCATGGTATTTGGAAGAAGGATATACCACGGACCTCGAGGACTATCACAAGGTTACTAATATCCTAAAGGAACGAGCAAATACTATCAACATGAAGTAAGTAGGGTGAAGCTCGGTTTCAAGAACCCAGGAATAGAATACCTACCAACTAAATAGCATCACGGGATGCTTTCGAGAATGATGGCCAAAATCATCACACTGGAATATAAAGCATTGCTGGATTACTGGGTGATCCTCTAAGACACCTAGGGTCATAATAATAAGTCCAACATATATGTCGAGGTAACAGAGTACCTCAACACACTGACTAGTGTGCTTAGTCTGGCCCAAAGGTACATCGGAACATGAAGGAAAGGTTTGCAAATGCATCAGATTATTTAGAAACCTGGAATGACTCGGACAGCATAACGGCTGTAAATGCTCGAAAATACTTTTGAGATCCAAGCAAAAGGGTAGCATCTCCACTTAACATCATAATGTCAAGGTTCTGAGACCAACAGTTGAACAAACAGAAGTAGTAGAAACTGAACTGAGGGTTGAATCCACAATAACGTGATCCTGATAAATAGAATGAGAATCCTAGTTCTTAATCCCCGTAGAAAGAAGAAGGTGACTTAGATCAGAAGGTCATAGGGCAAAGGAGTAAAAAGAGCCTTACGTTCCCTTCCACAAACAATTCCCTTACATAACTAAAGAGTTTCTAGACACGACTTCGACCAGTTTGGCTTGCTAATCCTACAGGCAGTCAAGCTCTGATACCAAAGCTGTCAGGACCCCGATCCTAAGTCACACAGGTCTAGCCTGTAACACATCATATCACTTTGCGGCCTCACGCACGGTATCCCCATGGGTGCCACCTTACGTGGCCCGGGACCGTTTGCGCATTTTGGCACACGTATATGATAGTGTCGCTAGCATCCGTATGACAGAGAACCCGGGCCGACATGACTAGTTATAAACCAAAAGTGGCACTAAATTACAGGGACAGGCATACATGACCCAGCAACGAACGTGTCGGTCATCAACGTATGAACCCAAGTCGTAGCAAGCTACAAGGACTTAAAGGAACAACGCGTGACATTTCCCCTAAGGGACAGACACAGGAACGAAGAAGGACACATGCCGGCCAGCCTAAGTGTTCCGGAGCAGTAGCGAGCTACCAAGGCTTGGTGGAAGCACTAGGAGACATTTCCTTGTAAGATAGGCTACCAAAGGTAAACAACTAGGTGTCGGATCCCACACATAGCAATACACATTACACGTACGCATAACATGCAAGTATGTGCGGTACAACATGGCATCACAACATAACTCAACAACTCATATAGATAAGGCCCAGAAGAGCCATCATAGCATTGATTACAAACAGAGGTCACATGACCCAACATACAGAGCATACAGGCAACGGAAGCATAACATGTCTGAGTACAGACAACTACAAATATAAAAGGCTGAGAAGCCTGACTATCTACCAGACCCTCCCAAGGGTACAAGATCGTAGCTGAGGTAACAAGCTAAACGTCGAAGTCCACGTGGAACCACTAGCGAGACTGAAGTATCTCTGCAAAAAAACATAAATTAAGCAAACGTGAGTACAAAGGTACTCAGCAAGACTTACATCAGAACTAGCTACATATGCATCAGTATCAACAAAAGGGGTGGTGGAGTTTGACTGCAGCAAGCCAGCTTTGACTCGGTGGCTATCCTAAACTACGACTGCAAGTAACTCTTTTGAGGTGGCGCACACAAGTCCACATATTCACCAATCAATACACCACTATGGATTCGCTCCCGTCTCCCTACGAGAAGGCCATCCATAGCACTCACGCTTATCTTGCGTGTTTTAGAGTATCCACTTTCACTTGTCTATGAACTGTTATAGGCAACCCAGAAGTCCATTTCCGCGGACACGGCTATTCGAATAGTTTATATATAACCCTGCAGGGGTGTACTTCTTCACACACGCTCTCACCACTTATCGCCGTTTACACGACATGTACTCGGCAACCTTCAAGCGGAGGCCCAGCGAGGGTGTCGGCCACGACCTGACTAACCACACAAGTCTCTCGTCCAAGTTTATCGCCTATTTGGGTTCCATCCGTGGGGAGATATAGCCGGGGTGTCGCTCACGGCCCCAAACGATGTGTACAGGGTTCCCGCATCACCAAACGGGCGATCGGTACACCGTGCCACGTACCTGCCGCGTCACAGCCCACCCCGAGGGTCAGCGCTGCGCACAACCTCCAGTAAACTACAAGCACCAGAAACTAGTTGCAACTCCTGGACAGAGAACAAGGGCAGTTAATAAGTCGAGAGGGTCCATTGGTTTCGGGCCCAATGCATGGTAGTAACTGGTCATGGATCAACCAACACAGAACTCAGTTCCTGAGGACGGCTGCAATGAGACAACCCACCATGTACTCCTACATGGCCTCTCATCGCTACCTTTACCAAATCGTGTTCACACACTTAGCTCACACACATTAGGACATGTTCATCACCATTCCAATTCATCCCCGACGAATCAGACCTGACACAACTCTAAGCAATAGCAGGCATAACCAGAAAGCATGAATGAGTAGGCACAACATGGCTCAAACAACTCCTACTCATACTAGTGGGTTTCAACTATTTACTGTGGCAATGACAGGTCATGCAGTGGAAAGGGGTTCAACTACCGCAGCAGGTAACAGTTGAAGCGTTGTTGTCCTAATGCATTAAACGAGAGCAAGAGCGAGAGAGTGGGATTATATCGGAATGCTCAATGGGATTTTGCTTGCCTAGCACTTCTGAAGATAACATTGAGTCTTCATCGGTGTCATCGATCACATCGTCGGAACACGTCTACTGAAATGGGACAAGCACCGGCAAACAAGAGAGAACACAATCAATGCAATGCGACAATATGATGCATGATCATGATATGGCAATATGCTGTTGATTGAGCTAATGCAACTAGCAACCATGTTAAATGAAGTTCGTTTGAACCAAAGGTTCAAATTCAAACTTCATATGCGATTATTTAAATGCCATTTAATTGATTTGACCTAATCATCAGGTTTAACTTGTTCAAACATGCATGAGAATGCAATAAACAGATTCCTCATATTTTTCTGATCATTTTTCATATATAAATTATTTTTATCTGAGTTACGGTTGATTTTATATGATTTTTAGAAGTTTTGAATATTTTCTGAAATAAATAAATCATTTCTGAGTTATTTAAAATTCCAGAAAACACTTATTGCGTCAGCATGATGTCACTGTGATGTTAGCAGTCAACAGGGGCTGGTCCAGGTCAAACCTGACATGTGGGGTCCACACGTCAGTGACACAGCAGTTAAACAGGATTAACTAAACTTAACAGAAGATTAAACTAAACTAAATAGGCACAGGGGCCCACATGTCAGTCTCTCAGGGCCTAACTAAGTTTAGTTTTAAACTAAACAAATTAGACAGGGGGCTGACCCCACCTGTCATTGGCTGATAAAACTAAGCACCGTAGTTAGCACTTAATTAACAACCTAAGCTAATTAGTCCAACGCCGGCCCCACATGTCAGTGACACAGAGGGGGGGTCCAGCCGTGGTCAAAGGTGGTCAAACCCACCGGCGGCTCGACGCCGGCGAGGCCAAACGCGGCGGCGGTGCTCGGGAATCGCCCTCCGGCGACCAAATCAACGGCTGAGCCCATCTACGAGTAGCTGGAGCTCGCGCGCGTTGATTGGTGCCCTCAGCTTCGCCCGAGGTGGCCTAAAGTGACGGCGACGACCTCAGACGCGGCGGCCGGCGTTCGGGTGATGAAGGAAACGACGCTACGGACCTCTTCAGGAGCAACGAGTGGGGTTTTGGGGCCTCTGGTGTTGCGCTGAGCTCGTCTGTGTGCTCGGTTGCCACTCTAGGTGACGATGGCCACGGCTGCAACATCGCCGGCGGCAAGAAGCACACGGCCCTTGGCGGAACCACGGCCTAGGCGAGGGAGCGAGTTCAAAAATGAGGGGAAACGGCATAGCAGCTCACAGCGGGGTCGACGGGGGTCTCAGGAAGCTCGGGGAGGCGCCAACCATCGCGAATTCGACGGTGAGGTCGTCGGCGGCCGGAGGTTGAAGAAGACGAAGACGGCGGCGTTTCGGGGCTTCCGGCGTCGGGCGGCTCGGCGAGGAGGAAGAGAGGGACGAGGCGGAGCTACTGGGCGCTCCGGCGAGGCGAGAGGTGGACGGTGGCTGCAGTGGTGACGAGCGGCGGCGACGAACTGTAGGATCGAAGAAGGTGAGAGTGTCTAGAGGGGGGGTGATTAGACTACTCGACAAGATAAAAATTCTGCCTTTTAACAAGAACAAATTTTGGCAGTTTTTGCATAACACACAAGTCAAGTGGCCTACTACACATGCAATTCTAGAGTATGGGCAGCGGAAAGTAAATTGCACAAGTAGTAAAGAGAGGTGGAGAAGATCAAACGCAATTTGGAGACACGGAGATTTTTGTCGTGGTTCCGATAGGTGGTGCTATCGTACATCCACGTTGATGGAGACTTCAACCCACAGAGGGTAACGGATGCGCGAGTCCACGGAGGGCTCCACCCACGAAGGGTCCACGAAGAAGCAACCTTGTCTATTCCATCATGGCTTACGCCCACGGAGGACTAGCCTTACTCGGGGTAGATCTTCACGAAGTAGGCGATCTCCTTGCCCTTACAAACTTCTTGGTTCAACTCCACATCTCGAAGACGGAGGCTCCCAAGCGACACCTAACAAATCTAGGAGGCACCACCCTCCAAAAGGTAATAGATGTGGTTGATGATGATGAACTCCTTGCTCTTGTGCTTCAAATGATAATCTCCTCAACACTCAACTCTCCTCACTGATATGGCTGTGGTGGAAGAAAGGATTGAGTGGAAAGCAACTTGGGAAGGCTAGAAATCAAGTTTCATATGGTAGGAATGGAGCAACTTGATCTCAACACAAGGGTAGGTAGTTCTCTTCTCAGAAAGTGTAAGGTAGGAGTGGTAGTACTTTCTGATGGCTCTCTCCACGAATGAAGAGGGGGTGGAGGGGTATATATAGCCTCCACACAAAATCCAACCGTTACACACATATTTGAGTAATCTCGGTGAGACCGAAGTGAAAACTCGGTCAGACCGAAAGTTCAAATATAGTGAACGTTGGGGTTTTCGGTGGGACCGAAAATACCATCTCGGTGAGACCGAAAGTGCAAAAGATATGAACGTTGGGATTTTCGGTGGGACTGAGAAAGAAAACTTGGTTAGACCGATTTGAGAAAAGACAGGAACATGCCAGTTTCGGTGGGACCGAAAATGCAATATCGGTGAGACCGATTTGAGCCAAGACAGAAGCTTGCCAATCTCGGTGAGACCGAAAAAGCAATCTCGGTTATTCCGATATGATGTCAAATGGTTACAGAAGGTTGGCAGTCCAGTTTCGGTGAGACCGATCTCAAACTCGGAATGACCGAAATTTCTAGGGTTTGGCTTATGGCTGAGGTGGTTCATCTCGGTGGGACTGAGTTGGAAGAATCAGTTTGTCCGAGATTACTTATGAGTGTGTATAGTAGTGAAAGTTGCTGATAGTTGAAGGAGCTAAATCACTAAGCACTTGAGCAACCAGATCATCAACACAACCTCATCCCCTTTTAATAGTATTGGCTTTTCCTATGGACTCAATGTGATCTTAGATCACTAAACCAAAGATGGAGTCTTGAGCTTTTGCCAATGCTTGCCTTAGCATTTTGAGGGGTCCACTTCTTCAGTCATTTCCATAGCCAATGTGATTGGATTTCCTGAAACATACTTGATAAAAGCATTAGTCCAACCACAAAGTATGTTGTCATTAATTACCAAAACCACCCGGAGAGCAAATGTGCTTTCAATCTCCCCCTTTTTGGTAATTGATGGCAACACACTAAAATCACACTAAACAAGACATCAAAGCTTATTGAAAGAAAGACAGAATTATCACGAAAGCTTTGACAAGCATGTAGTACACAGGCTCCCCCTACAAGTGTGCAAGATTTTCATAGATTATGGTTTTGGACTACCTCAAGCACACAAGAGAGATAAGCAAGATGTGCTACATGCAGCTTGGCTATATGCATCAGAGCAGAAGAAAAAAGAAGTGAGTGATAATGCATATGTGCATGGTGATTTCTTGCAAACAAGTATTTACAAGCAAGTCACCATCATGCTCATTCTGCAAGATGCATATACTTACCTTGAGGTTCCTTGACATTATACCTGAAGGGATAAACTTGAGAAAACAAGGTTAGATAACACAAGAGTATTCCTTCAACCAACTGCAAGAACATCAAGAGTACCAAGCCAGGGATGACATGTATAAGGAGTGTCTCATATTGAGCACAGGCTTGAATCAGCAAACATGTCTCCGAAACTAAAAGATTTTCAATGAACTCTGAGAGATTTTGCTTTCCATAAAGATATCAATCGTGAAGATTTCTCTCCCTTTGAGTTCTCTCAGAACAAGGGGTTTGATGGAAATAGCAAAATCAAAAGAATGATGCCAATTGTAATGTCCAATGTAAAACACGGCAAAGCTTTGATGTGATTCTCTCCCCCTTAAGATAAGATTGCTTTTCTTCTCCCCTAAGTGTTCTCTTCTCCCCTACTCCCCCCTAAGTCTTCTCCCCCTTTGACATCAAGTGCCGAAAAGGACAACAAACTAGGAAGGACAGGAAAGATGGAAGGAAAGAAGTGGGATCCTTAAGAATCACAACAGGGCAAATAAGAACATTCCAAGAGAAACAATGAGTGGAGCTGCAGGAGATGATATCCTGGAGGAAATAAATCAGTGACACCGAATGGAGTTAGGGTAGACCCTTTTCGGTTAGACCGAAATAAATCGGTGACGCCGAGTTTAATTCCAAGGAAATACAGAAATAATTCAGCTCACTTTGCGAGGAATGTTTCAAAGGATTTGCAATGAATTTGTGAAAGATTTTCAGGGAATTGATCAGAGCCAAAAGGATATTCACAAAGACATAAGAAAAGAAATGAAAAAAGATTCCTAGATGAAGTTTTTTTTTTGTTTTAAAGAAAACTCAATGAGAGAACATAAGAGAAAACAGAAAGACTCCAAAAAAAACATATGTACTTCATCTAGATAAAGGTCGTTGACAAGATCACCTATGTTTGAGTATATTGACTTAGGAGTCAACTGAGGACATTTGATCATAGGTCATACTCATCATTTAAGCTCAAAATGGGGTTGCCATTTTTCGATTAAGCATTTGATGTGATCACATCTTATGAAGCTGCTTGTACTCATGACTTTGAGTAAAGCTCCTTAAAGATGTGAAGAACATACCTTGGGCTTGTTGATGCTTTGCTCATGTAGGTAAGCTCGATGTAGGTGCTCATTGAATGTGAAGTTGGAGCGCCATTTCTACTTGTGTAGTTCATCTTCCTACATGGGTTAGGCAAGCAAGGAAATACTCGAGGATATCCAAGATGACAAGAGTGAAATACTAGACGTATAAGGTGTCAAAAAGGATATGTGGAATTTTGTTCCTTGAACTCAACATCCCAAAGGGCTAGATACTCGGTCAATGACAAGATTACTCATGAATTGAGTGTGTGGTAATCTTGTGGAATGTAGATCATCCAAGTACCTGCAAAGAGTTAGATGCAATACAAGGAGGCAAATGTGTCCAAGACATATGATCATCATCATAAGAGAAATATCAAGGATTAGTCAAGTGAGCTCATGCCTTGCATGCATCAATGGAGTTATCACTCCAAGTTTGAAGCATCAATGATGTTCAACTCACTCCTTAAGCGACAAAACACTTTCTCATCAAGAGGTTTTGTAAAGATATCAGCAAGTTGTTTGTCAGTACGAACATGCTTAAGATTAATATCACCCTTGGCAATATGATCACGAATAAAATGGTGACGAACTTCAATATGCTTTGTTCGAGAGTGTTGCACTGGATTGTGTCCAATTTTAATTGCACTCTCATTGTCACAAAGCAAGGGAACACGTCTCACATGTATCCCATAATCTTTAAGCATTTGTGTCATCCATAGCAATTGAGCACAACACGAACCAGCAGCAATATATTCCGCTTCAGCTGTGGATAAAGATACCGAATTTTGTTTCTTGGAGGACCAAGATACAAGGGATTGACCAAGGAATTGACATGTACCCGAAGTTGACTTTCTATCAACCTTGTCACCGGCATAGTCCGAGTCGGAATAGCCAACAAGATCGAAAGAGGCTCTCTTAGGATACCAAATGCCAAAGTTTGGTGTGTGTATCAAATATCTCACTATCCTTTTCACAGCTTTAAGATGACATTCTTTAGGGGCTGCTTGATATCGCGCACACATGCATACACTCAACATTATGTCAGGACGAGAAGCACAAAGATATAGTAGAGAACCAATCATAGAACGGTAAACCCTTTGATCAACGGGTTCTCCATCTTTTGTCAAGTCATTATGTCCACTAGGCATGGGGGTACTCATACCTTTGCTTTCTTGCATGTTGAACTTCTTGAAGAGATCCTTGGTGTACTTTGTTTGTGAGACAAAGGTACCCTCCTTAGATTGCTTGATTTGCAACCCAAGGAAGAATTTGAGTTCACACATCATGGACATCTCATACTTCTCCGACATAAGTTGTCCAAACTTCTTGCTAAAATGGGGGTTAGTTGAACCAAAGATAATATCATCAACATATATTTGGCACACAAATAGTTCACCATTAACCCTTTTCGTGAACAGCGTTGAGTCTATTTTTCCAATCTCAAAGCCTTTTTCAAGAAGAAAGCTAGTTAAGCATTTGTACCAAGCTCTAGGAGCTTGTTTAAGACCATAAAGAGCTTTGTGCAACTTGTAAACATGATTAGGCTTTTTGGGATTCACAAAACCGGGAGGTTGTTTCACAAATACTTCCTCCTCAATTTCACCATTTAGGAAAGCACTTTTGATGTCCATTTGATAGAGAGTAATATCATGATGATTGGCATAAGCAAGAAGAATGCGAATGGATTCAAGTCTAGCAACGGGGGCATAGGTCTCACCATAGTCCATACCTTCGACTTGTGTGTAACCTTGAGCTACGAGACGAGCCTTGTTGCAGATGACTTGTCCATCTTCATCTTGCTTGTTCCGAAACACCCATTTGGTTCCAATGATGTTTTGATCATCCTTGGGCTTCTCTACCAAAGTCCACACCTTGTTCCTCTCGAAGTTGTGTAGTTCTTCGTGCATAGCGTTCACCCAATCCGGGTCTTCAAGTGCTTCTTCTACCTTCATATGTTCAATACTAGAGATAAATGAGTAATGCTCACAAAAGTTAGCTAAGCGAGTTTTAGAGCGAGTAATTTTCCCGGAGTTGATGTCGTTCATCATTTGTTCCACGGGATGATTCTTCTTGACTCTTGCTCGGACTCGGGATAGCTTTTGTTGATGTTGTGGCTGAGCTTCCTCATCATCTTCATCTTCCTCTTCTTCTTCATTGTTGTTGGTGTTGTCTTGAGGCGGTGGAGAAGGAGGTTGTGGTGGATCTTCTTGTTGCACTTCCTCATCTTGGTGAGTTCCACTTGTGGAGGCCTCCATGTTGCCTTGAGGTTCATCTCGCCGTGAGGTAGGGGGCTCCACATATGTAGATGAGGTACTCTCCTTCACTTCCATGGGACGGATCTTTCCAATAGATAAGTCTTGGATAGCTTCCGATGGGTCCTTGTCTCCTACATCAATAGGCATTTGCTCTACTTGCGAGCCATTAGATTCATCAAACTTCACATCTACCGTCTCTTCAACCTTTCGGGTGAAATTATTGTAGACACGGTAGGTGTGGGAGTTTGATCCATAACCAAGGAGAAAGCCTTCATGAGATTTAGGAGCAAATTTAGACCGACGATGCTTATCAAGGATATAGCATTTTGAACCAAAGACACGAAAATATCCCACTTGGGGTTTGTTACCGGTGAGGAGCTCGTATGATGTCTTGTCGAGGAGCTTATGAAGATAAAGCCTGTTGATAGCATGACAAGCTGTCTCGACCGCTTCTCCCCAAAAATGCTTCGGTGTCTTGTATTCATCAAGCATCGTTCTCGCCATCTCTATGAGCGTTCGGTTCTTCCTCTCAACAACTCCATTTTGTTGAGGAGTGTACGTAGCCGAGAACTCATGTAGAATTCCTTCCTCATCGAGAAAAGAGTCTACATTGGCGTTCTTGAACTCCGTTCCATTGTCACTCCGAACTTTCTTGATCTTCACCTCAAATTGATTTTGGGCCTTTTTGGCAAAGGTCTTGAAGATTCTCTGAACCTGCGATTTATCATCAAGGAAAAATAGCCACGTAAATCTGGAAAAATCATCAACTATAACTAGACCAAAGGAGTTACCACCAAGGATTTTGTAAGCATTGGGACCGAAGAGATCCATATGAAGAAGCTCAAGCGGTCTCCTTGTGGTCATGATGTTCTTTACGGGATGACTTCCACCTACTTGTTTTCCTGCTTGACAAGCACTACAAAGTCTATCTTTGTCAAAGAGAACATCTTTAACACCTTTGATTAGCTTGTCTAGATTACGCATACCAACATGTCCTAGCCTTCTATGCCATAACCAACCTTTAGAGGATTTAGCAATGAAACAAGCTCTAGGTTGGGCTTTCTTAGTGAAATCAACAATATATAGATCACCTCTACGGATACCGGTAAATGCCATGTTTTGATTGTCACGACGAAAGACTTGGCAATCTACTTTGGTGAATAGCACATTGAATCCAAAGTCAGCTAATCTAGACACGGAAAGTAAATTGTATCCAAGAGATTCTACAAGCATGACATTTTGAATAGAGCTATCATGAGATATGGCCACCTTACCAAGGCCAAGTACCTTACCCTTGGAGTTATCTCCAAAAGTCACATACTTGCGTGGACCATCGTTCTTTGCAAGCTCTCGAAACATGTCTTTGTCTCCGGTCATGTGGTCGGTGCATCCACTATCAAGAATCCACTCTTTTCCGCCGGACATGTAGTCTCTCAGATTTGCCATGAGATTGAGACTCTTCATGACCTTGTCTAGCTCGGTGTCCGAATCGGAGTAATCATCGTCTTGCTCATGCTCATCATCATATTGACCCATAGATTGTTCATCATCAACACCTAGGTCAATTTGATAAGTACTTGCATTAGTTTGGTCAATGTGACAATAATCTTCGGAATGCAATGCAAGAGCATTTCTAATTATAATATTGATAAGACCGGGATCACCCTTCTTTTTCATAAGATCACGAAGCTCAAAGAAGCATTTATCAAAGTTGGGATCATTGTGGTGCAACTTATCAAATTCAATAGTCTTGTGTAGAATTTCATCAAGACTTCTCAAAGAGTAGTCCGGATAAAGTTCTTCCAAGAATTTCCACATAGCATAGGCACACTCAAAGTTTGTAACAAGATTAAGCAAGTCATCGGGTAACCCTTTAATGATAAGATTTACAGTTCTAAGGTTACGAAGCAAATCAAGCTCTTCATCCATGGTAGGGTGCAAGGGATCAAAAGGAGGCACATAGGGGGTCTCAACATATTTGCACAAATTGTACATCTTAAAGATACTAAGCATTTCAGACCTCCATGAGTTATAGAACCTTCCGTTAAGAACAGGCACTCTATGGCTAACACTCCCAAACGTAGACACGTCCATCTTCCTCCAATGGTGTGTAAAACAATGCAATGGAGACCAAGGCTCTGATACCAATTGTAGGATCGAAGAAGGTGAGAGTGTCTAGAGGGGGGGTGATTAGACTACTCGACAAGATAAAAATTCTGCCTTTTAACAAGAATAGATTTTGGCAGTTTTTGCATAACACACAAGTCAAGTGGCCTACTACACATGCAATTCTAGAGTATGGGCAGTGGAAAGTAAATTGCACAAGTAGTAAAGAGAGGTGGAGAAGATCAAACGCAATTTGGAGACACGGAGATTTTTGTCGTGGTTCCGATAGGTGGTGCTATCGTACATCCACGTTGATGGAGACTTCAACCCACGGAGGGTAACGGCTGCACGAGTCCACGGAGGGCTCCACCCACGAAGGGTCCACGAAGAAGCAACCTTGTCTATTCCATCATGGCCTACGCCCACGGAGGACTAGCCTTACTCGGGGTAGATCTTCACGAAGTAGGCGATCTCCTTGCCCTTACAAACTTCTTGGTTCAATTCCACATCTCGAAGACGGAGGCTCCCAAGCGACACCTAACCAATCTAGGAGGCACCACCCTCCAAAAGGTAATAGATGTGGTTGATGATGATGAACTCCTTGCTCTTGTGCTTCAAATGATAATCTCCGCAACACTCAACTCTCCTCACTGATATGGATGTGGTGGAAGAAAGGATTGAGTGGAAAGCAACTTGGGAAGGCTAGAAATCAAGTTTCATATGGTAGGAATGGAGCAACTTGATCTCAACACAAGGGTAGGTAGTTCTCTTCTCGGAAAGTGTAAGGTAGAAGTGGTAGTACTTTCTGATGGCTCTCTCCACGAATGAAGAGGGGGTGGAGGGGTATATATAGCCTCCACACAAAATCCAACCGTTACACACATATTTGAGTAATCTCGGTGAGACCGAAGTGAAAACTCGGTCAGACCGAAAGTTCAAATATAGTGAACGTTGGGGTTTTCGGTGGGACCGAAAATACCATCTCGGTGAGACCGAAAGTGCAAAAGATATGAACGTTGGGATTTTCGGTGGGACCGAGAAAGAAAACTTGGTTAGACCGATTTGAGAAAAGACAGGAACATGCCAGTTTCGGTGGGACCGAAAATGCAATATCGGTGAGACCGATTTGAGCCAAGACAGAAGCTTGCCAATCTCGGTGAAACCGAAAAAGCAATCTCGGTTATTCCGATATGATGTCAAATGGTTACAGAAGGTTGGCAGTCCAGTTTCGGTGAGACCGATCTCAAACTCGGAATGACCGAAATTTCTAGGGTTTGGCTTATGGCTGAGGTGGTTCATCTCGGTGGGACTGAGTTGGAAGAATCGGTTTGTCCGAGATTACTTATGAGTGTGTATAGTAGTGAAAGTTGCTGATAGTTGAAGGTGCTAAATCACTAAGCACTTGAGCAACCAGATCATCAACACAACCTCATCCCCTTTTAATAGTATTGGCTTTTCCTATGGACTCAATGTGATCTTAGATCACTAAACCAAAAATGGAGTCTTGAGCTTTTGCCAATGCTTGCCTTAGCATGTTGAGGGGTCCACTTCTTCAGTCATTTCCATAGCCAATGTGATTGGATTTCCTGAAACATACTTGATAAAAGCATTAGTCCAACCACAAAGTATGTTGTCATTAATCACCAAAACCACCCGGAGAGCAAATGTGCTTTCACGAACCCGTTCGGGCTGGTGAGAAAGAGAGGTCGGGGGGAGAGGATGAGAACGAGGGAGAGAGTGAGGGGGTCCAAGGGGTGCGTGGCGTCCGTAGAGGCCTCCATGGGGGGTCGAGGCGTAGGCAGGCAGCCTGGAGGTGGCCGGCGTGTGGCCACGCGCGGCGAGCACACGCCCTCCGTCCTTCTGTCACGAGGAAGACGACAGGGGAGGGCCAGGTGGGCTGGGCCGAAACTGCTGGGCCACCAGGTAAATGGGCCTCAGGTAAGCTTCTCTCTCTCTCTCTCTCTCTCTTTTCTTTCTGTTTTCTGTTATCTATTTCTTTTGTAACTTTGTGGCTTTTCTAAAAATGCTTAGGCACTTTCAAAAATCACCAAACTGCGCATGCCCGCTGTTTAGCATATAACCAACATGGAACATTTCAGTTTAGGATTATTTGGACATTTAGAATAATTAGTAGCATTTACATGCCCAAATGCAAATACTTTAAGATTTAATTCAAAAATCCAGAATGGTCCAAGAAATAGTGCAACATTTTTGGTAGAGGTTTTTAATCAATCCAAAAATAATGAAATTTTCCCGAGGGCATTTTGGGTTTATTGAAAAAGATTTTAATTTGACCCTAGTTGAATTCATTTAGTGGTAGGGTTTGAACATCCCCATTTCAAGTTTAAACAAGATTTTAAACATGATGCACAGGCAAAAACTATCCTAGGACAAAGTAAAGCTAGGGATGTGACATCAGCCCAAATTTGTTGATTCGACACAAGGGAAGCCAAAGAATACTCTTAAGTATTAGCAGCTGAGTTGTCAATTCAACCACACCTGGAAACTTAGTATCTGCAGCAAGATAGTTTTAGTAGCAAAGTAATATGATAGTGGCGGTAGCGGTAGCAAAAGTAATGATAGTGTTTCTGTAGTTTTTCTAATAGTAACAATGGAAAAGTAAATAGCAACTACCAATATAGGAAAAGCTCGTAGGCATTGGATCGGTGATGGGAAATTACGTCGGATGCAATTCATGATGTAGAAGTTATAACCTAGGGTGACATAGAACTAGCTCCAGTTCATCAATGCAATGTAGGCATGTATTCCAAATATAGTCATACATGCTTATGGAAAACAATTTGCATGACATCTTTTGTCCTACCCTCCCGTGGCAGCGGGGTCCGATTGGAAACTAAGGGATATTAAGGCCTCCTTTTAATAGAGTACCGGACCAAAGCATTAACACATACTGAATACATGAACTCCTCAAACTATGGTCATCACCAGGAGTGGTTGCCAGATCATAACACATAGTAGGTGACTATAGACTTGCAAGATAGGATCAAGAACACACATATATTCATCAAAACATAATAGGTTCATATCTAAAATCATGGCACTCGGGTGCTAGTGACAAGCTTTAAGCATAGCAAAGTCATAGCAGCATCAATCTCAGAACATAGTGGATACTAGGGATCAAACCCTAACAAAACTAACTCGATTACATGATAGATCTCATCCAACCCATCACCGTCCAGCAAGCCTACGATGGAATTACTCACGCACGGCGGTGATCGTCATGAAAATGGTGATGGAGGAAGGTTGATGATGACGATTGCGACGATCTCCACTCTCCGGAGCCCCGGACGGACTCCAGGTCAGCTCTCCTGAGAGAGATTAGGGCTTGTTGGCGGCTCCGTCTCGTGAAACGTGATATTCCTTCTCCTTGCTTTTTTTCTCCCCTAAACGGAAGATATAACATCTGGGGGTACATCGGTGGAGCACAAGGGGGCCCACGGGGCAGGGGGCGCGCCCCCACCCTCGTGGACAGGCCCTGGGCCCCCTGGTGTGGATCTTCTTGCGGGTATTTTTTATATTTTCCAAAATAATTCTCCGTTGATTTTCAGGCGATTCTGAGCCGGGGGCGCGCCCCCCACCCTCGTGGACAGGCTCTCGGCCCCCTGGTTTGGATCTTCTTGCAGGTATTTTTTATATTTTCCAAAATAATTCTCCATTGATTTTCAGGTGATTCCGAGAACTTTTTATTCTAGACAAAAACAACACCATGGTTGTTCTGCTGAAAACAGTGTCAGTCCGGGTTAGTTTCATTCAAATCATGCAAGTTAGAGTCTAAAACAAGGGCAAAAGGGTTTGGAAAAGTAGATACGTTGGAGACGTATCACTTCTCGCCAACATTTTGGGGGAAGAGGACCAAGGCCACTATATAAGTAGGATAGCCACCACCTAGGAAGGGGAGAAGAGATCGAGGGGATAGGAGATCGGATCGAATCCATTCCACCCTGACAAGTTCACTAGCTCATTCGATCCCAAGAACACCTCTCCTCCGGAGGTTGTTCGACCATTGTACTAGATCATCCACAGCCCATCTCGAGGCTAATCCACCACACTGCTGGAGAAGGGCCACTCACCGCTAGGTGGCCTGAACCTGGATAAATTGCCCCGAGTCTCCTTTACATTCCTGTTCATCGTGCTAGTCCGTGAGATGGCGAGTAGGTAGATAGGCAAGGTTGAGTTCTTCGCACGCACCCCACAGTTCGAACCTAGTAGGGTTTTGTGGCGCCCTGAGTCCAACACCCTCCTCCCACATAAGTACCCAGGAGACATCCCCTCAAAGAGAGCCTCCCCTTCGCGCCTCACCTACCGCACTGCCTCACGCTCCAAACGGGCGCGCTCGTCTCGTTGTACTGCATCAAGGGCATCTTTAAGAAGACAACGCCTGCGCAGGGCGAGTCTTCGAATCAAAAGGAAATGGGGGACACCTTGGATCCCCCTCCTTCATTGAAGTGGTATAGTTTTTAACACGTGCCCGGTAGCAAGGCCAGATTGTTACATTTTTCCTTCGTCTTATTTCAAGAGGAGTATACGCCAAACAGTGTTCGAGGACCCTGTTGGCCAAACACCAACCAATCGGCCCCCGGGTCCATCAACAAGGACTAGAGCCAATGCGGGTGTAATGCTGGACTGTCCTCTTCAAGAGGATTTGGATAATGTATCAGTTACAAATTCTGAAGTGGAGAGCACGATGAACCATCGGCGGCGAAAGTAGGCCATGCGTGATTCAGTTTTCACTGAGGAGGCATTCAACGCCCTTAGCTCTGTGGATGCGTATATCTGAGCCGCTCAGTATGGACTTGCTGGAGCCACTCACCAACTTTCAAAGGATGTGCGGGTAAGAATTTTTGTAAATTTAATAAGTATATGTCAGTAGCCCCCGATACTTGAAGCAGTTGGACCAACTGATTTAAGGATCGTTATGCCCGCAGGTTCTCAAGCAAAGAAATGACACATTGGCCAAGGAACTTGATGCAAACCGGATCAAGCTAAATGATTTCACCACCAAGCTAGAAGATTTCAAGAAATCAAAGAAGGGATCTAATGGTAAGGACGAATAATGTCCGGAAAATCCCAATTTGCATCGTCAATGATGTTGAAGCATTCATTGTTTCAGGTACGGCGGCGGAATCGACAGATCAACTGGAGGAGAAGCCAAGGGCTGCTCAGGAGGACAAAAGACATACCGAAGGGCAAGAAGCCACTGGTCAGTGTGTACTAACACGGACCATTAAGGAAAAGAACAAACGGCTGGATGAAAATGTCAAGCAAGCCGAAGAGCTAAAGGATCTACGGGCCCAACTGTCAGTTGCCTTGAAGGAAAATAGAAAGTTAAAAGGTGGCATATTCAGTATGACCATTAACCTTGCTTTTCATATTATCCCATGATTCAGAGTTTTACAATGGTATTCTTACAGGTTTGTTAACTGGGCGGCCCGAAGGAGAAGTATCCGGATTTCAAGGCGACGTGCTACAAGAGCTCTCCAAAGTGCATGAGCGAGTTCGGAAATCCATGAAGAACATGGCTAAAGCCTTGTGGCCATCCGAGTCTCCTCCAGAAATTATGGAGGAGTTGACAAACTTATTTAAAGGAGCTCGACGTCTCTTTGAACTACAGAAGGCTTCGGCATGTGAAGAAGGTGCACGAGAGGCCTTGGCCATGGTGACGACGCGCTATACCGGGCTTGATCCGAATCATATGGCCCGGGTTGGACCTTTGGGACCAGATGACAAGAAATTCCCATTAGTTTGGTGTATGACCAAGTAACGATAGCCGCAAAGTTTTCACAAGAAGACTGTAATTTCGACAGTCTTATAGATGGCATTGATGAAGAATAGGCATTTGATTCCATGTAACAATGTACTTTATCATCAAACTTATCTCCAACCGAACTTGTAAAAAAGTTGTCATGGCAGACCTTCGGCTTCTACCTCTGAAACACAAGGGTTGGAGTGTTTCTGGATACTATACTTGTGGTGAACACATAGTACATTTGGAAACCAGGCAATCTGGTTATTTTGCTTGAACAGACAAGTTTTGTTCAGGGAGTTATGTTATATTACTATTTAATGTAAGAAAAATCTTCCAGGGAGAATAGTTTCGTTAAGGTGTTCCTTTCCCTAGTTCAGCATGCGTACTTATGCATGTTTATTCTTTGATCCTAAAAGGTAGGATTACATGAAGCTTATCCTTTGAAAAGTTATGTGCAAAAAGGCAACTTGTCAATTGCACGCGACCAATGATTCCCTTAAGAACGCTAGCTTTCGGCTTCACTCGTCTGAGGTACAAGTCCGGATTACCCGGTTTTAACAATCGTAGAGGTGCTCCTTTTACACCCTAGCCGAACAATCGAGAACATAGGGTATAAATTTACGGGCCAGGCAACCCAGCTTGCCAAAACTTAAGTCATAAAGGTGCATATAATGGCAAAGGGACTGTATGAAACAGAGGACATGACTACTGTAAGCAATAAGCTTGTAGTAATAACCTTCGTTATAGAAGCCCCCAGGTATCTTGAGGTATATACATTTAAAGATGTTCACACCTAACAGTTTGGTATAGCCGAACACTTTCTGGGAAAGAAAAAACAAAAAATCAAGTGGAAAAAAATAAAAAACAAGGGAAGAGACCTAAACAAAAAAAAGGTGCTACCGAACTATCCATATAATCGTCGAAGTTGAGCAACTTTCCATGGATTCGGCTCAAGGCGATTGTCTGAAGCATTTAGAAGGTGATAGTATCCGTTGGTGAGTATTTCCTAAATAATTAAGGGGCCCTCCCATCTTGGTTTGAGCTTATCCTTTTTCTTCTCTGGGAGGCGCAAAACGAGTTCGCCAACATTGTATGTTTTGGCCCGCACTTCTCTCCTCTGGTATCGCCTAGCCTGTTGTTGATAGAATGCGGAACAAGCCTGCGTGATATCGCGCTCCTACGCAAGGTCGTCTAGGTCATCCTGCCGATCGATCTCAGCTTCTCGCTCTTCATACATATGCACTCGAGGTGAGTCATGAAAAATGTCACGCGGCAAAACAGTCTCTGCGCTGTACACCTTGAAAAAATGTGTATATCCGGTTGTCCGGTTGGGTGTGCTCCGCAGCCCCCAAAGTACAGAGTTGAGATCCTCAACCCAGTGTTTATCTAACTCCCGTAGAGAATGCACCTGTTGGGGCTTAATGCCGCTCATTATTAAGCCATTGTCCCGTTCGACTTGACCATTTGTTTCAGGGTGGTACAAGGAGGCGTAATCAAGTTTAATGCCTAACATGGTGGACCAGTTTTTCACGTCGTCGGCTATAAAGTTGGAGCCGTTATCTGTGAAAATACTATGCGGGACACCATAACGTTGTACTACACCAGATATGAAATCAATCACTGGCCTCGCTTTAGCCGTTCTGACTGGTTTGGCTTCTATCCATTTGGTGAATTTATCCACCATGACCAGTAATTTTTTCTTTTTGTGGCTTCCCCCTTTAAGGGGTCCAACCATATCTAGCCCCGAGACCTCAAAGGGCCAAGTAATGGGGATGGTTCTCAGACTGGTGGGAGGCATATGACTTTGATTAGCGAAAAGCTGGCATCCAACACAATGTTGGACTAGGGCTTGTGCATCTGCTCGGGTTGTTCGCCAGAAAAGACCTGTTTGGGAAGCCTTGCCTACGAGAGCCCGAGCTGCGGCATGGTGGCCACCCATACCAGCATGTATTTTGGCTAACAGTTGTCATCCCTCCTCTTCAAAGATGCACCTTTGGAGAACACTAGTAGTGCTTTTCTTGTATAGTTCACCTTCGTGAACTTTATAGGCTTTAGAATGCCGAATTATGCGATGGGCCTCATTCTGGTCATCGGGGAGCTCTTGCCTATTAAGGTAGGCTAGGAAGGGTTCAGTCTAGGGGCGATGATGGCCATGATTTCATGATCCAAAGGTGTTGCTTCCATATATGAATCCCTGATGACACCTGTATTGAGTTCGGCTGGTGGGGGCATTTTCGGGTCTGAATTAGCGTCTCCGCTCTCATCCTGCCATATCATTGATGGCTTAAACAACCTTTCTACAGAGGTATTAGGCGAGACCTGGTCGCGTTTGGCGCCCATGCGAGCGAGTATATCCGCTGCTCGATTACTGTCCCGAGCAACATGGTGAAATTCGAGCCCCTCAAATCGAGTAGATATTTTTAATATGGCGTTTCGATAAGCCGCCATCTTTGAATCCTTCGCATTAGATTCTCCAGTTACCTGAGATATTGCGAGGTTTGAGTCTCCGCGCATCTCTAGGCATTTTATGCCCATGGACACGGCCATGCAGAGGCCATGTAGTAGCGCCTCATATTCGACAGCATTGTTTGAGTCCGTATACATGATTTGTAGTACGTAGCAGACCGTATCCCCTGTGGGAGATATCAAGATGACGCCGGCCCCCAATCCGGATAGAATTTTTGAGCCGACAAAATAGATGATCCAGTGGGAGTATGCTCTATAGTCTTTAGGGAGTACGGCCTTAGTTCATTCTGCGACAAAGTCGGCTGCCACCTGAGATTTAATAGTCCGGCGTGGTTTGTATGTTATTTCGAATGGCAAGAGCTTGATGGCCCATTTGGCTATGCGGCCTGTGGCGTCCTTATTGTTAATGATATCATTGAGTGGTACTTCAGATGCCACTGTAATCGAACACTCTTGAAAGTAGTGTCGTAGCTTCCGAGATGCCATGAACACCGCATTGGCAATTTTGTGATAATGGGGGTATCATGACTTGCACGGTGTAAGAACCTCTCATACGTAGTATAGTAGTTTTTTGACAGGAAATTTATGTCCGTCTTCCTCTCGTTCGACGATCAGTACAACACTCATGACCTGGTGAGTTGCTAAGATGTAAAGCAGCATTGGCTCGCCAATATTTGGAGCGGCAAGGATTGGATTACCCGCTAAGAGGGTCTTTATTTCTTCGAGTCTGGCTGTGGCCGCATCCATCCATTCGAAGTTGTTTGTGCGCCTTAGTAGTCTGTAAAGTGGTAATACTTTTTCTCCCAGTTTGGAGATGAAGCGACTAAACACCGCCACACACCCTGCTAGCTTTTGGACTTATTTTAGATCGATAGGCGTAGCTACCTGTGACAAGGCTTGGATTTTAGCTGAGTTCGCCTCAGTTCCTCTATGGGAGACGATAAACCCTAACAGCTTTTCGGTCAGAACACTGAAGATGCGTTTGTTCGGATTGAGCCGTATGTCATATGTTCGGAGGTTATCGAACGTGAGGCAGAGATCGTCCATCAATGTTTCGACGCATTTGGTCTTGATGACTACATCGTTGACGTATGCATCCACCGTCTTTCCAATTTGTTTCTCTAAGCATGTTTGAATCATGTGTTGATATGTGGCACCGGCATTTTTTAGCCCAAAGGGCATAGTGTTGAAGCAAAAAGGCCCATACGGAGTGATAAACGCCGTCGCGGCCTGGTTGGATTCCATCATTTTTATCTGATGGTATCCAGAGTAAGCGTCGAGGAAGCATAATGAGTCATGTCCTGTTGTTGCATCGATGATCTGATCGATGCGGGGCAGCGGAAAAGGATCCTTAGGGCAAGCCTTATTCAGGTCTTTAAAGTCGACACAAAGGCACCAGGATTTATCCTTCTTCGGTACCATGACCAAATTGGCTAGCCAATCTGGATATTTAATTTCCCTGATGAATCTGGCTTGAAGTAACTTGGCCAGCTCTTCCCCCATAGCTTGTCTTTTGGGTTTGGAAAATCGTCGCAGTGACTGCTTGACTGGTTTGAACCCTTTGATGATGTTGAGGCTGTGTTCGGCCAGCCTGCGTGGGATCCCAGACATGTCTGAAGGATTCCAGACGAATATATCCCAGTTTTCTTGTAGGAATGCGTGTAGAGCATTTTCTACCATTGGGTCCAACTGTGCTCCAATGGATGATGTCTTATTGGGATCCGTTGGATGCACCTGAAATTTGATAATTTCATCTGTCAGTTTGAAGGAGGTAGACTTAGATCTTTTATGAAGGACTACGTCATCCTTGTCCACCATGGTATCGTAAGGTGGATAATTCTTCGACCGCAAATGCTTTGGATAGTGCCTCTAGGGCCAAGGATGCGGTTCTGTTTTCGGCACGGAGTGCTCTGTCCGGATCACTTATGACTGTGATTATTCCATTGGGCCCTGACATTTTAAGCTTCATGTACCCGTAATGGGGTATGGCTTGAAAGCGTGAGAAAGCGTCTCGCCCTAGAAGCGCGTTGTATCCGCTGTTGAAGGCGACAATGTGGAAGAGCAGCACTTCTGACCTATAGTTCTCAAGCGTGCCGAATACTATATCAAATTTGATACTTCCCGAACACCGGGCTTCCCGGATGGGGATGATTCCTCGAAAGGATGTGTGACTTTGCTCAATGCAGATTTTATCGACCTGCATTTTTTCAAGCGAGTCCTCGTATATGAGGTTGAGTCCGATGCCGCCGTCCATGAGCACTTTGGTGAGGCAAAAGACATCTACTATTGGATTTATTACAACAGCGGCTGGGGCTCGAACTATCCGGACTCATGGTTCGTCATCGGTAGTGAAAGTGATTGCCACGTTGTTCCATCGTGTCAGTGTACAAAATTAGGGGCGCTCTTTTATACCCCTTATTTGTGCACGGGCAGTCAGAGCCATGCCTGCAACCGCACATAACTAAGAAGAGGAGGGAAGCCAGAGACACAAAGTTACCGGAGCATCGCAAAGATGGTGGCACAAGAAGACCAAGCAAGAAGACAAGCTCTCCCCTGACAAGGACTCTTGCCGGGGAGGCCTCCACTCTTGCCGGGGAGACTCATCAAAACACCTCCATCGCAGCCACTCTTGAGCCTAGGAGCTCCAACATCATCAACAACATTGGAACCAAAGCTCGGGAAGCATGCACGTGATGGCATGCAGATCTTTGTGAAGACAAACGTCTATGGCTCGCGAGATGAGAATCAGACGACAAGGCAATCACAAGGCTCCTTGCCGAGGATGCCCACGAGGCCCCGACAAAGCTCCTCGCCGAAGACACCCCAAAGCCCCGGCAAGCCCCTTGCAGAGCACGCTCGCAGAAGCCCCGGCAAGCCGCTTACCGCGGACGCTCACAGAAGCCCCAGCAAGCCTCTTGCCGAGGATGCTCACAGAGGCCCCAGCAAGACCCTTGCCAGGAACAGGCGCAGGACCGCGGCAAGCCCTTGCCGCCCCGTCGTTGCCCCAGCTCGGCAACTGACCCACTAGCCATGCAGGTACCCACGTGGCGGTACGTGGTTCCTGGTCCAACTAGTCAAGCACCTGTGTGGTGGCATGTAGATCTTCATGAAGACCCTACCACCACGCCATCTTAGCTGCCTGCCCCGCTGGCCCAGACGCGCGTTGCAACCAGATGGAGCGGCCACGACCGGGACGGGCCTCGTTTCCATCCTCGAGAAAGCAAGTGGACACCTAAGTAGCGCATTTAATGTGTCTTGTCCCGTAATGGCATGAGATAAGCCTGTGCACTGTACACCTTTCCAACTCATGTGTGCCACTGTGGCAGCCCCCTTTGGACTATAAAAGGAGACTCGCGGCATACTGGAGAAGGATTCAAATCCTATGGAGCTAGACATGCACCGTAGCTAGTTCAAGAACTCAAGAACACTCGAATATACACCAAAGCAGGACTAGGGTATTACGCATTCTCGCGGCCCAAACATGGGTAAATGATCCTTGTACTGACTCTTAGACCCGCTCTTTGCACAACCTCGCGCCCGCCAACCGTAGAAGGGATTCCAGTGATCCCATAGGTGTCGTTTCCACCGACATCTTTGGAGTGCCAGGTAGGGGGCGTAGTTGTGAAAATCCGGTCTAGCAGTTAGTGTAGCAGTTCTGCATCACCATGGCTCCCAAGAAGAAGACGACCACGGCGATCGGTTCGTCTGGAGCCGAACGGCCCATGCCGGCGCGGGCTGGTGACAGGGTGGTCGCGGATGGAAGCCGAGGCAGAACCCGCGAACACCCGTGTCGTTCCAGCAGCCGAAGCTTGGCAAGCGGCGTCGTTCGTACACAAGACGACGAGCCGCATGCCACCAAGTCCAAGGGCGGAGCCGGCCCCCCGGCAGGCGGCGCAGGGCCCTCCAAGAGCGACGTCGTACATCGTACGGGCAACGCAGCGACTTCCAAGACGCCCATGGCGGCACCCACGGCGTGCTCCTCCCAGGTCGTGCGTGATGAGCAGCGTCGCCACGTTGAGGACCCCGGGCACCGCCGCGGAAAGAGCCATGTGCATCAGTCGCGGGATATAGAGGATCAACATGCTCGCCGAGGCGCTTGGCGAAAATGGTGTACAGCTGCAGGACTGTGATAGAGCTCCTTCTAACATGGTTAGAAGTCACAGTGCGTCACGGTCCACGCAGCTTTCACCGCCACCCACGTCGGCGGAGGCCTTAGCGTGCACGCAGTTGCTCCTCCACTTCCCTCCTACTGCGGAGAAGCTCGATGACTGGAGAGCTACCATCCGGAGCCTCATTGCCATCGCCAACAAAGACGAGCCACGGCCGGCGGGGCCCTCAGGCCAACACTCTGTCGAGCCACCGCAGGCCAGTGGTGGAAGAATCGAAGGCGCCGCAGCCATGGTGTATTATCCTCCTCCTCACCAGCTACCACGAGCACTGGTCCGTCGGGACGACGCTTGTGATAACATATCCATAGCGTCATCCGACCCACAGACCCATCACGATCAGCGCCAAGTTCTTGGGAGCGTGCCCACGAGGACGCTCGAACTACCATCGAGCGCCAGCGCGAGGCACACTACCAGTCGGATAGGTGGGAAGGGCCCACTACGGACCACCCAACACCGGGAGGCTCTGGAGGCTTACCTTACGAGGTAGGCTGTCCAGCCTTCACCTACGAGCTGTGGCGCTTCCAATGGCCCACTCACCGCACTTTCAAGCCTGACGTCGGCGAGAAGTACAATGGCAAGATTCACCCGTCGGAGTTCCTCCGCATGTACACCATCGCGATGCAGGCCGCCGGAGCATGTGACGACAAGGTGCTTGCCAATTACTTCCCATTGGCACTCAAACCCAACGTCAAGTCATGGTTGATACACTTGCTAGTAGATTATATTTCTTCCTGGTCGGATTTGTGCCATGAGTTTGTTGGCGCCTTTACGGGAGGCCACCAGGCTCATGGCCAAGCAAGCGATTTGCATGTCATCCCCCAGAAAGAAGGTGAAAGCCTGCGCAAGTATATACAGAGATTCAGCCGATTGCAATACAACATCCCAGATGTTCATCCCGCCGCCATCATCAGCGCATTCCATCAGAATGTACGCAATCGCAAGATGTGTGAGGAGCTGGCGATGAATAAAGTCAAGGATGTGGCCGAACTCTACGTTCTGGGCGACAGGTGTGCTCGGGCTGAAGAGGGAAGGAAGTACCCCGGCGAAGAGGCCGGTGTGGAAACCGATTCCTCGGACGAAGACACCATCGCCCCGGCAAAAAAGGGTCGACGACGCAACAGGAAACACAAGGTCAAGGCCGTGCTTGCCGTCGAGGGATCCAACGACGTCGGTGCTGCCAAGAAAACCAAAGCAGACGACCCCGACAAGGAAATCGCCGGGTGTGTTGCCTGCCGGGCCTTGGCGACTGCCGACAAACCAGGAAGCTCCGAAAAACAATACTACCAGATCCACCGCACCAAAGGCCATGACCTCTAGAACTGCCGACAAGTCGAGCAGCTCGCAGAGAAGCAAAAAGCCAAATATGAAAGGCAGGACAAGGAGAAGGGCCAGGATGGTGCTAAGGGATCCGGCAAGAAATGTGGCGGCTAGCCTGGCCACCATGGCAAGGATAACCAACAAGAAAGGCCCACCCGGGGCCGTGACAAGAAGCGAGAAGATGATGATCGCGATGAGGACGATGAGTCCGGCGAGCAAGAGTTCCAGAAAGTTACGGAGGCCATGTGCGTCGACGGTGGTGCCTCCCTACACACCTCTCACAACCAGCTCAAGCAGTGGACGCGTGAGATCACAACAGCAGAACCATCGTTCGATTCCCAAAAGTCGCCGAAGTGGTCCAGCACTCCTATCATCTTTGACATCGAGGATCACCCTGATCGCACAATTGCGGGCGGGGTGTATGCCATTGTTGGTTTCACCAACAATATGCAACCTCAAGGTGACAAAGATGTTGGTTGATGGCGGGGCCGGTCTGAACTTGATCTCGCCCGTCGTGATCAAAAGGCTGCAAATCCCGGATGGAGACCTCGAGGAGACGGGCACGTTTCAAGGGGTCAACCCAGGAAGGAGTCAGCCCCAGGGTAAAGTCACACTGCCCGTGACATTCGGGGGCGAACTGAACTACATGACGGAGAGGGTTGTTTTTTATGTTGCCGAGATCCCCTTGCCTTACAACGGGATCCTCGGCCGCCCGGCATTGGCCAAGTTCTTGGCGGCATCACATTACGCCTACAACACGCTGAAGATGCCTGGGCTGAAGTCCATCATCACCGTCCCCTCCGACAAGAAGGATGCGATGATCTGCGATGATCAGCTCTATCGAGAGGCAGTTGCAGCAACTGCCGCCAATGCACTTGCTCCTGCCGCTGAAGCCCCGGGAGGGAAGAAGGCCGGTAGGAACTCTCGCACCCACTCCGGCAAGCGCTCCACTTCGGGGTGCAGTGCTCCCGTCAAGAACGTGCCAGAGAGCTCCACCGGCAAGAGCAAGAAATCCATAGCTGCTCCACCAGAAACCAAGAAGGTGTCCGTCAAGGAGGATGGCACGGGAGGGGCTTTCACCATAAGCTCCGCCCTTGATAGCAAATAGGAAGACGCGCTCGTCACCTTCCTGCGGGGGAATGTCGACGTGTTTGCATGTCAAGCATCCAACATCCCCGGCGTTCCCAGGGAGGTGATTGAGTACCATCTTGCTATCTGCCCTCATGCGTGACCCGTCAAGTAAAAGGTCCGGAAGCAAGCTCTGGAGCGGCAAGAGTTCATCAGAGAGGAAACTAGGAAGTTAGAGGCGGCAAGCTTAGTGAGAGGAGTGCTCCATCCAACGTGGCTGGCCAATCCGGTGGTGGTGCGCAAGGCAAATGGGAAGTGGAGACTGTGTATTGATTACACAGACATCAATAAGGCTTGTCCAAAAGATCCTTTCCCATTGCCGCGCATTGACCAGATTGTAGACTCCATGGCCGGATGTGACTTGTTATCATTCCTCGACCCTTACTCAGGCTACCATCAAATCTTCATGACAAGAGAAGATGAAGAGAAGATAGAATTCATCACCCTATGTGGTACGTATTGTTTCATACGGATGCCTTTCGGGTTGAAGAGTGCTGGCTCAACATTCGCAAGAGCAGTACAAATTGGTTTTGAGCCTCAGCTACATAGAAATATGGAGGCCTATATGGTTGATATAGTGGTCAAAACCAAGGACAAAGCAATGCTCGTACAAGATTTGGAAGAGACGTTCATGAATCTGCACAAGATCAACCTTAAGCTGAACACTGAGAAGTGTGTCTTCGGTGTTCCGTCCGGCAAGCTTCTCGGTTTCTTCGTGTCACAGCGTGGAATTGAGGCGAATCCAGACAAGATCAAGGCCATCGAGCAGATTGAAGCACCCTGGCGGATCAAGGATCTGCGTCAGCTTGCTGGCTACGTTGCCGCCATGAGCAGATTCATCTCCAAATCTGTCGAGCGCCCTCCCCTTTTTCAAGATCTTTAAAAAGGTAGGCCCGATGGAGTGGACCCCAGAAGCCGAAGCAGCACTGCAAGATTTGAAGAAATACCTCTCCTCTACGCCGATACTGGTCGCGCCTAAACCACAACAGCCGTTGCTGCTGTATCTAGTGGCAACGAATCAAGTGGTTAGTGATGCGCTAGTAGCCCAGAGGGAGGTCAATACGGAAGCAATAGCAACGACAAAACCTGATGCCACTAGGGTCGAAGCGACGCAACCAAATTAAGTAGTGCAGAAGAAGAAGATGATGCAACACCTGGTTTACTTCGTCAGCTGCCTCTTCCAGGGGGCTAGGTCGAGGTACTCCGGTGTGCAGAAATTGCTCTTCGGCCTCCTTATGGCCTCCAGGAAGCTGTGTCATTACTGCCAAGCACATGAAATTACCGTCATCACATGCCTCCCATTGCAGCGGATATTGCATAACCCAGATGCGACTGGGAGGATTGTGGAATGGGCCTTGGAGTTGTCGAGCTTTGGTTTAAAGTTTGAAAGCACTTTGATGATTCAGATAGAGTCTTGGCGGAGTTCGTTGCAGAATGTACCTCAACAGCCGACGAAGAGATCCAGGAGACTACTCTCCCCGGCAAGGATACGAGTCGTAACTGGATGATGTACTTTGACAGGGCTTTCTGACTGCAAGGCGCCAGTGCTGGTGTGCTGCTCATTGCACCCACCGGAGAGCACCTCAAGTACGTGGTCTAGATGCACTTCCCCAGGGAGATGTCGATGAACAACAGTGCCGAGTATGAGGGACTGCTTGCTGGTCTTAGGATCGCGGCAGACCTCTGAATCAAGAAGCTCAACGTCAGAGGTGATTCGCAGCTTGTTGTCAAGCAAGTGAACAAAGATTACCAGAGCCCATTGATGGAAGCCTACGTGGATGAAGTGAGGCAGCTGGAGGGGCGTTTTGACGGTATACAGGCAGAGCATGTTCCCCAAGTGGAGAACGACATTGCCGACTACTTGTCAAAATGCGCAGACCTCAAACTGCCTGTGGAACCAGGTACCTTTTGCTTCGATTAATTCAGCCATTCGTTGAACCATCAACCGAGCAGAACAAGGGAAGGAAATTAGGCCCAGGCAAGTACTTTCCCGCCGAGCCCCCAGGGGTCGCCGGCAAAGACGTTGCTGGGGATGCTGAGCCTGCCGTGGGGCGACAGACTCCGGCAGGGCATCAAGCACTGACCGTGGAGACAATCGCTCCCGTGGAAGAGGAAATGCCTTTGGCCCTTGCCGTCGAGCTCCAAGCTCCGGCATGGGCACAACATACCGTCCAATTCCTCCAAATTAGGGAGCTTCCTGTGGAGCAGGAAGATGCGGAGAAAGTAGCCTATCGGTCTGCCATGTACCAGTTCGTCGATGATGTCTTGTAGAGAAAAAGACCGAACGGTGTGAAATTGAAGTGCATTACCCGGGAGGAAGGGCTGGGATTGTTGGCGGATATACACTGAGACATATGTGGCTCCCATATAGGGTCGAGGGCCCTTTCCGGCAAGGTTTCTTCTGGCCCACTTCCCTCTAGGATGCAACAGCACTAGTAACCAAGTGTGAAGCATGTCAGTTCCATTCAAAGAAGCTTCATCAACCAGCTCAAGCTCTCCAAACAATCCCTCTTTCCTGGCCATTCTCGGTCTGGGGGCTCGACATTCTGGGCCCTTTTCCCCGTGTTGTCGGGGGCTTTGAGTACTTGTACGTTGCAATCGACAAGTTCACTAAGTGGCCAGAGGTGGAAGCAGTGAGAAAGGTGATAGCACAATCAGCCGTAAAGTTCTTCAAGGGCTTGGTCTGCCGATTCAGGATACCAAATAGAGTCATCACCGACAACGGTACGCGGTTCACAAGCCACTCCTTCATGCAGTATATTCAAGATCTCGGCAGCAACGTCTGTTGCGCATCCTCGAAGAAATGGCCAGGCGGAGAGGGCAAATGCTGAAGTACTGCGAGGCCTCCGGACAAGAACTTTCGACAGACTGCACAAGTGCGGAAGGCGCTGTACTGATGAATTGCCGGCGATTCTTTGGTCAATCAGAACGACACCAAATCGAGCCATCGGCAAGACACCTTTCTCCCTCGTTTACAGGGCGGAAGCAGTTCTCCCCATGGAACTCATATACAGGTCACCCCGAGTGCTCTCTTATGATGAGCTTGAGCAAGAGCAGCTGCGCCAAGATGACGCAACGCTCCTCGATGAATATTGTCTTCGGGCGGCTGTGCGAGCAGCGCGCTACCAGCAGGCCTTGCACCGCTATCATAGCCGCAAGGTTCATGCCCGAAGTTTTGAGGAAGGCGACCTTATTCTTCGGCACGTTCAGTCGGCCAAGAATTCCAACAAGTTGACGCCGAAGTGGGAAGGCCCTTATCGGGCAATATGAGTCACCAGGCCTGGCGTGGTCCGCCTGGAGACCAAAGATAGTATTCCAGTGAGTAACTCCTGGAACATCGAACATCTTCGCAAGTTTTACCCGTAAGGCGTGGTTTCCGGGCTTCCCGGCAAGCCACCCTTTTGTACAAGCCTTGCCGGCAAGGCATGTGACCCTTCATGCAAAGCCAGCGCAGACCTTGAGCATAAATAAATGAAGCACTGACGCCCTAAGTTTTAGCATGCATGCTAGGTTAAGTATCTTTCTCTGCTGGGGTTGATAGTGCTTGACGGCGGCTAACCCCTAGCATAGAGGTCGAGTTTCCGTCTCTCTATTTCCTTTTCGTCCCCTTGTTCGCAGGATGCGTGGACATTTTTGCTGAGCCGTTTGGAAGAAAGAGAATGAGCCGACACTCTGACCCCAGCAAAACCGAGGTTGCCGGGGGCTGCACGACCAAGGGTCAGGCCATGGCAAGATAAGGTTGCCGGGAGCTACAATACCAGATAAGTCTTTCATCCCCCACTCCTTACTTCCGTATGAAACTCGGACATATGAAGCTTCGTTCGCTCTTATGCCATCATGCTCCCTTTTTCCCTGTGTCCAACAAGCTTTTTTTGGACCGGAGCTTGGTAGTTGTTTGATGGGAAGGGAGCAGGCGAAGGGCCTAACCCTACCCTGCTCCTACTTCCTGCAAGGGCGTGAATACGATCGAGCTATGGAGCGGGGGGGCAAGCCTTGTTGCCGGGGCACTATGTTTATCTTAAGATAACAAGGATCCGTTCCTTGGTGTGGCTCCCGCCCACGCACAAAAAAACCCAGCGAACACCCTTCTCTTCATTAATACGTTGTAAACAAGTACAATTCATACGGAATGCATACATGAGCGAGGGGGTTACAAGATTTAAATCTTACAAAGGCCCGTAGGCTTAAAAACTAAAAAGAGATAAGATGCCCGTAATCCCTTTCTAGTCCCTCTCCTCAGGAAATGGAACAAGAAGGCAAAGGGCAAAAGGAGCGCCTAGGCGAAGCACGAGCAGCAGAAAGCACCAAGAGAACATCCCGGTGGCCGTCCTGAAGGAGGCTGGCGATGATGGCGCCAGGAGAAGAGCCAAAATATGGAGCAACTGGCCGGCAATATGCGAGTTGATGCCCGCGTACTCCGACATGACGACCGCCGCCCACCTTCTTCATCTTCTCCGGTCTCCCAATGCCATCCGCCCAAGGAGGCGACCCTGAGAAGTTCGAGGAGCTGGCCGTGCAGATGATGGTGCTGCCAGCATCGCCCAGGGACGGCGTATCTGCCGCCTAGTCAGACCCGTCAACCTCCCACCCGCTGCGCTAGTCGTCGTTGTCGCCATGTGATGGCTTCTCGCCCCTCGTTGGTTACCCCAAGTGGAAGGTTGAGATGTAGCGTAGCGGCAAATTTCCCTTGGCAAAGGTACCAAGGATCGAATCCCGTGAGACTCCGAGGGTCGACAAGTAGGTGTCAATGGCGCCAGAAACTTAGCGGTTGACGGGACCTGCACACAGATACAGATAACTTTGCTCCCAACGAGTACAGAAAGGTTGTCAATCCCTCCGGCCTTGTTGTTTACAAAGGATCAAACACAAGAGATAATAATGATAGCTATGACTGCAACTAGGAAATAAAAACAGGAAGTAAATAGAAGGTGTGATCAGCGGTGGTAATATGGACCGGGGTCCCATGATGTTCACTAGTGATGTCTCTCTCCCAAAAGACGATAAAACAGCAAAGCGAGGTAAACAAATTACAGCTGGGCAATTGACAGGATTATGTGCGCAAACCAATGCTAACTATGCTGCAAAGAAAGGTAGAGGCTCAAAAGCATGGGCGGTACACCAAGGCAAGTAGACCGAAATCCATCTGCATCTACTACTAATCACCCACCTTGAGATATCTATCCAGAACATCTCGCTGGTATTAAGTTGCGAATCCCACCCAAAGTGTAAACTCAAAGCAACAAACAACTGCATTAAAAGAACTTTGCGTAAAGTAAACAATCGTTGCACCCGCAAGTACAAGCACCGTTGTTTTCTCCCTTGTGGCAACAGCACATCCCCAAGACTCATGTTTCTGTCACTCAAGCTAGTCATCAGGGGCATGAACCCACAATCAAGCATAACGCTCCCTCTTGGAGTTACTACCTACTACTTGGCCAAAGCAATAAACAGCAACGGAGAACATGCAAGAATTACTCAAGAACAAAGATATAAAAGAGGTGAATCAAATATATTACTCAAACACAATCTGAGCATAGTCTCATAATCCATCAGATCCCAGCAAACTCAATAAAGCAACAGCAGAAAGATTACATATGTGCCTCGATCATGTAGGGCAGCTCACGAGGTCTAAACCATGAAGAGCAAAGAGGGGAGGAGAACATCACATACCTACTGATCATGGACCCATGGTCCAAGGTGGACTACTCACGACTCATCCGGGAAGCGTCCATGGTGGTGGAGAAGCTCCCGGTGGTGGTTCTCCCCTCCGGCAGGGTGCCGGGAAGAGTTCTCCTGATGCTCCCGATCTTGGAAGCGCTGCGGCGGCGGAAGAGAGGCGAGATCGCGAAAAAGGGTTCTGTCCTCGAGGGTTTCGGGACGAGAGGGATATATATGCGAAGGGGGGCAGCCAGAGGCGGAGCAGGGGCCCCAGGCGCCCCCCTGGCGCGGCCAGGGGTTGGGCCGCGCCAGGTGGCCGCCTGGGCCTCCCCTGGCTCCCCTCTGGCCCATCTTTGGTTCTTCACGAAGCTTCCTGTACGCTGATTTTTCCTATATTTTTCCTGGAATTTTTGGAGCACTTTTAATATGGGGGAAACCTGAAATAGAAAAACAACAGAAAACAGGAACTGGCACTGTGGTGCACTGAGTTAATAGGTTAGTCCAAATATGATCAAAAGTGTATGGAAGTGCATCAATATCATAGCAATATCACAGAAAAGAAGCATGGAGCAAGCAGAAATTATAGATACGTTTTGGACGTATCAACATCCCCAAGCTTAATTCCTGCTCGTCCTCGAGTAGGTAAATGATAACAAGCATAATTTCTGTGGTGACATGCTACCAACCATATAAGAACTTTTTAAGTAAAGCAATCAAGGCATGTAATTCAGTTCAAGTCATAACAAGCAAGAGTCTATATTAGCATTGTAACAAGCAACATAAAAACATAAAGGTGCAAGAGCGCTCGTTGTCCATGACTCGAATGTCTCCAAATGGTGTTTGCGTGCAAGAAAGGGGATAGGGATATACGAGAGAGTAAAATTTAGTTTTTGTATTGTTGAGAACTTAATCTACTAAAGTTTCACACTTGGTCTTCTTTGGAATCTTATCTTGACTCATCCCCAGACCACTAGCCATGTACAAGTCAAAATGATCCACTCCCTTTCGATATTTTGAGTACTCATGCAATGGATGAGCGTAAGCAAGAAAGTTGACACTTAGGATGGTAAAGAGAGAAAAATGATGAAGGGGGAAGACAAAAAAGGTGTGAAAGGCTCACATCAATGAGGACAATCATAGGCGAGAGAAAGCCAAATGATAGATATGATGTGAGGAGTAGGGATTGCCATGCAATGGATGCACATATGAGCTAAGGTAAGCTCTCCAATGGAACTAGTGGGGGTGCATCCAACTTGATCGCTCAAGAAGACCTAGAGCTCTTTTGAGGAGGCTCATCATTGGAATATACAAGCCAAGTTCTATAGTGTGAAGGTCCCCACATATCTATATGCATGAATGATAATCTCTATGGAGTACAAGGTATAAGATGGAGTACGAGTGTGGATCTCTCAAAAGGAATAGTAGTGTGCCCCCTTCTCTCTTTTTATTTCTTTTTCTCTTTTTTCTCTTTTTTTTTTATTTTTGTGTGGCCTCAATGGCTCTTTCTATTTAACTCTCATTTGTCCTCTTTGGGATCTTTTGATTTGTCCTCTTTGGGATCTTTTCCTCACTTTAGGGGCAACACTCTATAAATTACAAGAAGTATAGAAGATCTTTCACACTTTACAAGAGTACTCAACATAAAGAAGATGAAACTATCATGATGTATGCAAATGTATGCCTCTGCCAGTGTAGCAGGATATGCAATGATACTAGCGCGTCATGTAGCAATGATTAGGGCAAGGCCCAACTAGCATGTGGCTCATCGATCAAGCAAAAGCATGTATAACATGAAGATCAAGTCATGAGAAGATGGATGTTGCATGGCAATGTATCTCGGAAAGGCTATGGAAATGCCTTGATAGGTAGGTATGGTGGCTGTTTTGAGGAAGGATATAATGAGGCTTATGATGACAGAGCGTATCGTGCCAAGGATTTGGATGCACCGGCGAAGTATGCGCCAACTCTCGAGGTGAGAAAGGGCAATGCACGGTACCGAAGAGGCTAGAAAAATATGGCTAGGTGGAAGTGTCAACTTTCGAATACTCACATTAGTCCGAAGAACTCATGCACTTATTATCGGTAACTCTCAATCTAATTAGGAGGTTCACAAAGAGACAAGTACCGCGAGGAGGAGTGTATGGGGGTTTGGTTATCCTTGCGCATCCTCGACTCATGGTACGTGAGTGTACTCTAATATTCGATCCCTCCAAAGATTAGTGATCCATCTAGTAGCTAAAGTTCTCAACTATTTTGTAGGTTTTCGAAAATAAACACGGATTGCCCAAAATACAACATCTATCACTAATAGGCTAAAGCTCTTGACACCAAAAGTTCAGACATTACTCATGCCAATACCTCAAAACTATTGCAACTTACTACTAAAATTAAATAGCAACCTCAATTACCTACTTTAAGTTAAGACACACAACTCTATGCAACAGGCAAACTCTCTTAACAAGATAAACATGAAAACTCAAGAGAGTTCAGAAACCAACTAAACAAAAGCTCTTTGAAAAGAACAGCATGAAAACTAAGAGCTAAACATGACAGCAGCTATGGAAAGACAAAGAACACACACAGCAAAGATAAGCATGAAAATCCTGTGTTGTGTTCTAGGTTGAAGTGGAGCGTGTTTCTCTCCCACACAAAGAAAGCTGGGTTCTAACTTGTTATGAACAGCAAGCAAAGCTAAAGAAAACTAAAAAAATAAACTAAGAGCAAGACGCTCCAAGCATAGCACATAACGCATGAAGTGAAAAAATATAGTGGAACAAAAGACGAACTGATAATTGTTGATGGAGAAGGGGATGCATGGGGTCATCCCCAAGCTTAGATGCTTGAGTCTTCTTGAATATTTCTTGGGGTGCACGGGGGCATCCCCAAGCTTGAGCGTTTGACCCTCCTGAATCTTCTTTTATCATCTTCCCTCGCACACTTGAAAACTCCCTTCATACATAACTCATCATAATCTGATTAGCGAGGTTAGTACCCACAATAAAATAATTTTTCCCTACTGGAAATAAAGATAATCTTGAAGAGCTACTGTTTCTCAAGATTGCCAAAATGTTTTTGCAAAGAAAAAGCAAGCTCAAGGTTTGCAAAACGAAGAAAAGGCAAAACAGGACAGAATCTGTGAAAAACACACCAGCAGGTAGTAAATAATTTTTTCGGGGGACTTATGCAACTCAAATCAAAAAACTCAGAACAGACGCTCGAAAGCCAATTGTATATAGCACGCTGTCAAAAAAATTCAGATCAAAAAGATGATCTGGTGATTTTATTCGAATTTTTCTGTCCAAGGACAGAATCTGTTTTCTGGACAACACGTCACAACTTTTGAACTTTCTTGCAATCGGAGGCTAAACTTGGCACAAAGCTGAAAAGAAAACATACAATGATGATGCTACTGTAGTAACAAACATCAAGACACAAAAAAGCAAAATAAAACCTAATTCGTTGTGGGCTGCCTCCCAAAAGCGCTTTCTTTTATGCCTTTAAGCTAGGCATGATGCAAAAAGAGAAGATCAAGTTTTATCAAGAGTAAGAGAATAGCTAGCCCGTGTAACGGACTCAAAAGGCAGCTTAATATTCTTTCTAGGGAAGTGTTCCATCCCTTTTTTGAGAGGGAATTGGAATTTTTTATTCCCCTCTTTCATGTCAATGATAGCACCAACGGTGCGAAGAAAAGGACATCCCAAAATAATTGGACATGAAGGTTCACATTCAATATCCATAATAGTAAAATCAACGGGAACATAATTGTCATTGACAATGATAAGAACATTGTCGATCTTCCCCAAAGGTTTCTTTACGGAAGAATCAACAAGACCAACACCAAAAGAACAAGGATCAAAAGGTTTCAATTCAAACATATCATACATTCTTTTGGGCATAACGGAGGTACTAGCTCCAACATCACATAAAGCATAGCAAGAGAGGTTATTCAACTTAATTTTAATCATAGGATCCCAACTATCTTCTAGCTTTCTAGGTATGGAGGCTTCTACCCTAAGCTTCTCATCCCTAGCTTTGATGAGAGCATTAGTGATATGCTCCGTGAAGGCAAGATTAAGTGTGCTAGTGTGGGGATCTCTAGACATCTTGTGAAGAAAACCAATAACTTCAGAAAGGGTGCAATTATTAAAATCAAGGTCACTACTATCAAGTAAAGTGGTAGTGGTGTCCTTTAGGCTCACTTGTTTGGTAGCTTCTATGGTCATAGGAGTTTCTTCTTCTACGGTTGAGGTCATAGCATCACCATTAATAGGTCCAATGGGACTAGGAGTGCATTGGGTGCTAAGAGTTTGGATATCCTCAGCAACTTGGATAGTAGCAACAGTGTGGTGGGTAGGAAGGCTCTTAATTCTATCTTCTTCCTCCTTTTCTCTAGCCCATGTCTCTTTAAGTTTAGCCATCATCCTAATGTTTTCATTAATTTGCACTTGAATAGCATTCATAGGAGTGGTCTTCCTCTCCTCAAGAGGAGAAGTTCTAATTTTAAGCAACTCTACCTCATGGGCTAAATTGTCTACCTTCGAAGAGAGATTATCTAGTTTGTCTAGTTTTTCTTCTACACTCTTATTGAAGGCCTTTTGGGTAGTGATGAAGTCTTTAAGCATAATCTCTAGTTCAGAAGTGGAGTTCTTGGTGCTAGGATAAGTATTGTTGTTCCCATAGGAATTAGAGGGGAACGGTCTAGGGTTGCTACCAAAATTACTCCTATAAGCATTGTTATTGAAATTGTTTCTAGAGATAAAGTTCACATCTACTTGATCTTGAGCAATCAAAGAATTTAAAGGAACATCATGAGGATCAATAGAAGATTGCTTGGAAAGTAGAGACATGATTAAGTCAACTTTTTCATTTAGGGAGGAAATCTCCTCGACAGAGTTTACCTTCCTACCTATTGGAGCGCGTTCGGTGTGCCATTGGGAATAATTGGTCATCATCTCGTCGAGATGCTTCGTGGCAGCACCAAGTGTAGTTGACATAAAGGTTCCTCCCGCGGCCGAATCTAACAAGTTCCGCGAGGTAAAGTTCAAGCCTACATAAAAAGTTTGGATAACCATCCAAGTATCCAAACCATGAGTAGGGCAGTTCTTGACAAGAGATTTCATGCGTTCCCAAGCTTCGGCAACGTGTTCATTATCCAATTGTTTAAAATTCATTATGTTACTCCTTAGTTGGATAATTTTAGCAGGGGGATAGTACTTCCCAATAAAGGCATCCTTACACTTGTCCCAAGAATCTATACTATTCCTAGGCAAGGATTGAAACCAGATTTTAGCTCCTCCTCTCAAGGAGAAAGGAAAAAAGCTTAAGCTTAACAATATCACCATCTACTTCTTTGTACTTTTGCATATCACAGAGCTCAACAAAATTATTTAAGTGCAAAGCACCATCATCTCCAGCACCGGAGAATTGATCTTTCATAACTAGGTTCAGCAGAGCAGGTTTAGTCTCATAAGAAGGTGCTGAAGTGTCAGGTGTAGCAATAGACGTGCAGATAAAGTCACTGTTGTTATGACTAGTGAAGTCACACAACTTGGTGTTCTCGGTGGAACCCATAGCAGCAGCAAGCAAGATAACTATTTTTGTGATTTTTGGTAAGGGACACTAAAGCAAAAACTGAAAGGTAAACTAACAAGACTAAAAAGCAAAGATAAAAGATAGCGCGCAACTCCCCTATCTTGAAGAGTGGAGTCCCCGGCAACGGCGCCAGAAACTTGCTTGATGGCTTCTCGCCCCTCGTTGGTTACCCCAAGTGGAAGGTTGAGATGTAGCGTAGCGGCAAATTTCCCTTGGCAAAGGTACCAAGGATCGAATCCCGTGAGACTCCGAGGGTCGACAAGTAGGTGTCAACGGCGCCAGAAACTTAGCGGTTGACGGGACCTGCACACAGATACAAATAACTTTGCTCCCAACGAGTACAAAGAGGTGGTCAATCCCTCCGGCCTTGTTGTTTACAAAGGATCAAACACAAGAGATAATAATGATAGCTATGACTGCAACTAGGAAATAAAAACAGGAAGTAAATAGAAGGTGTGATCAGCGGTGGTAATATGGACCGGGGTCCCATGATGTTCACTAGTGATGTCTCTCTCCCAAAAGACGATAAAACAGCAAAGCGAGGTAAACAAATTACAGCTGGCAATTGACAGGATTATGTGCGCAAACCAATGCTAACTATGCTGCAAAGAAAGGTAGAGGCTCAAAAGCATGGGCGGTACGCCAAGGCAAGTAGACCGAAATCCATCTGCATCTACTACTAATCATCCACCTTGAGATATCTATCCAGAACATCTCGCTGGTATTAAGTTGCGAATCCCACCCAAAGTGTAAACTCAAAGCAACAGACAACTGCATTAAAAGAACTTTGTGTAAAGTAAACAATCCTTGCACCCGCAAGTACAGGCACCGTTGTTTTCTCCCTTGTGGCAACAGCACATCCCCTAGACTCATGTTTCTGTCACTCAAGCTAGTCATCAGGGGGCATGAACCCACAATCAAGCATAACGCTCCCTCTTGGAGTTACTACCTACTACTTGGCCAAAGCAATAAACAGCAACGGAGAACATGCAATAATTACTCAAGAACAAAGATATAAAAGAGGTGAATCAAATATATTACTCAAACTCAATCTGAACATAGTCTCATAATCCATCATATCCCAGCAAACTCAGCAAAGCAACAGCAGAAAGATTACATATGTGCCTCGATCATGTAGGGCAGCTCACGAGGTCTAAACCATGAAGAGCAAAGAGGGGAGGAGAACATCACATAGCTACTGATCATGGACCCATGGTCCAAGGTGGACTACTCACGACTCATCCGGGAAGCGTCCATGGTGGTGGAGAAGCTCCCGGTGGTGGTTCTCCCCTCCGACAGGGTGCCGGGAAGAGTTCTCCTGATGCTCCCGATCTTGGAAGCGCTGCGGCGGCGGAACAGAGGCGAGATCGCGAAAAAGGGTTCTGTCCTCGAGGGTTTCGGGACAAGAGGGATATATATGCGAATGTGGGCAGCCAGAGGCGGAGCAGGGGCCCCAGGTGCCCCCCTGGCACGGCCAGTGGTGGGGCCGCGTCAGGTGGCCGCCTGGGCCTCCCCTGGCTCCCCTCTGGCCCATCTTTGGTTCTTCACGAAGCTTCCTGTACGCTGATTTTTCCTATATTTTTCTTGGAATTTTTGGAGCACTTTTAATATGGGGGAAACCTGAAATAGAAAAACAGCAGAAAACAGGAACTGGCACTGTGGTGCACTGAGTTAATAGGTTAGTCCAAATATGATCAAAAGTGTATGGAAGTGCATCAATATCATAGCAATATCACACAAAAGAAGCATGGAGCAAGCAGAAATTATAGATACGTTTTGGACGTATCACTATCCTCCCCATTGCTCTCGCTTGGGGACGAGTTTTTGTCGTCGGTCGAGCTCTCCGCACAGCACCCTAGCATGTGTCCCAAGTGCTCGAAGACCTTGACGGAGAGCAGATCGCTCTCCGCTAGCCTGAAGTAGAGGACATGCCCCTTCATCAAGCAGTGGGCACGCGCGAAGGTCTTCCACCCCCGGCGGAGGAGAATCACATGAAGAGCAGGGAACTTGGTGTCCACCCACATGGCACCATGGCAACACCCCTCCATGTGAAGCCTCAACCTCGATGGTTGGTGGACCTCCAACAC
The DNA here is from genome assembly GCA_902687465.1 of Secale cereale. Classification (NCBI taxonomy): domain Eukaryota; kingdom Viridiplantae; phylum Streptophyta; class Magnoliopsida; order Poales; family Poaceae; genus Secale; species Secale cereale. Next base: position 433,190,954 of record LR738712.1, on the reverse strand, counting down.
CCTCGCGAACGCTTGGGGAAGATGGAGGCAACTGCGCGGCGGCTCGCGCAGTTGCAAGATGAACTCCAGCGCTGTGTCCCTGACATGACCGCGTGGGGAGGCAGGAGGAGACGACGGAGGAGATGGAGACGGAGGTGAGGACGGCATAGGTGTCCCCCGTCCTCGTCCACCTATGCCTCAACCGCCTCGCCGACCACGACCCTGGCCGGCGCCTCTACCTCCCGCGTGACCCTCGTCCTGGGCATCTGGCTCTTCTTTGACCGCCGCCGCCCTATGACGGGAGGACGACCTGGTCGCCTCCACGGAGGCACGGCCACGGCCACGCCCTCTCGGCATATCTTGAGGAGGAAAGGGATCGAACTGGAAGATGATGAGTGGAGGGGTGAGAGGCACCGTCCCTCTCCCCCCCTCTTTATAGAAGGGCGACCACCCGAATCAACCAGTCCAAACGCCGGAGGCACAAGAAAACAAGACCGACCCGTTTCTCCAATCAGCGGCGCCCGGCCCCCACCCCAGCATTAAAGCCCGCACCCTCTGTGTCCGCTGCCTGCCCTCCCCGATGCATGAGGGCCACGTGGCGAATAGATCGGGGTTTCAGGTGGCACGTGGTACGACCGTTTTTCACAGCCTGTGATCATGGGGCGACCCGAGTCCGCCTAGTGAATGAGCTGCGCCCCCGCAACTTCCTCTATTTTTTATGAGGAGAACGCGAACCGTCTCCTTACTGTTGGGAACCACGAGATGACGCAGGCATGCTGCGGTCATCCCACGCACGACCCCCACGTCCGCGCAGATCGTGCAGAAGCGCAACCACTGGAGGAGTTACTGCAGTAAAAAGGATCCAACCCCACTGCCCGCGGACCGTTCTGGGCCTAGCCCAACAACGCGCTGCGCTTATGTATGGCCCAGGCGCGGGGGCTCCTGTCGGTGTACAAAAGTAGGGGCGTTCTTTTATACCCCTTATTTGTGCACGGGCAGTCAGAGCCACTCCTGCAACCACACATAACCAAGCAGAGGAGGGAAGCCAGAGACACAAAGTTACCGGAGCAACGCCAAGATGGTGGCACATAAAGACCAAGCAAGAAGACAGGCTCTCCCCAGCCAAGGACTCTTGCCGGGGTAGCCTACACGCCCCCGGCAAGAACCCTTGCAGGGACGACTCACCCAAATGCCTCCGCCACAGCCACCCTTGAGCCTAGGAGCTACAACATCATCAACAACATTGGAACCAAGGCTTGGAAAGAGCGCACGTGATGGCATGCAGATCTTTGTGAAGACAAAGGTCTATGGCTCACGAGATGAGAATCAGACGACAATGCAATCACAAGGCTCCTTGTCGAGGATGCCCACGAGACCCCGACAAGGCTCCTCACCGAAGACACCCCAAAGCCTCGGCAAGCCCCTTGCCGAGGACGCTCGCAGAAGCCCTGGCAAGCCCCTTGCCGAGGACGCTCAGAGAAGCCCCAACAAGCCTCTTGCCGAGGACACTCACGGGGTCCCCGGCAAGCCCTTGCCGCCCCTTCATCGCCCCAGCTCGGCGGCCGACCGACTAGCCCAGGCACGTACCCACATGGCGGTACGTGGTTCCTGGTCCAACTAGTCAAGCACCTACGTTGTGGCATGCTGATCTTCGTGAAGACCCAACCACCACGCCATCTCAGTTGCCTGCCCTGCTGGCCTGGACGCGCGTCACAATAAGACGGAGCGGCCACGGACGGTACGGGCCTCGTTTCCAACCCCGATAAAGCAAGTGGACACCTAAGTAGCGCAATTAATGCGTCTTATCCCGTAATGGCATGAGATACGCATGTGCACTGTACACCTTTCCACCTCCTGTGTGCCACTGTGGCAGCCCCTTTGGACTATAAAAGGAGGCCCGCGGCATACTAAAGAAGGATTCGAATCCTTTGGAGCTAGACATGCACCGTAGCTAGTTCAAGAACTCAAGAACATTTGAATATACACCAAAGCAAGACTAGGGTATCACGCATTCTCACAGCCCGAACCTGCGTAAACGATCCTTGTACTAACTCTTAGACCCGCTCTTTGCACAACCTCGTGCCCCCCAACCATAGAAGGGATTCGAGTGATCCCATAGGTGTCATTTCCAACGACACATTGGCTTGCAGCGGTTATTTGATGAACCTTGGCGAGCTCGCGATGTGCTCTCTTGCGCCGATTGTTTTAAGGGAAGGTCCTGAAGACCGTGAGGACGTCAAAGGTTTGTTTTGCTAAGGTGCATTTCAGAAGACCAATGGCATGAGCTTCTCGCGGACATCCACGGGGGAGATTGCGGGCAACATTCCTCGTCGCACACCCTCGTGGGAAAGGCGTTCTAGAGCGTGTTCTACTGGCCTACGATGCTCCGCGACGCCACTGAACTAGTCCGATCCTATGAGGCCTGCCAATTCCACGCCAAGAAAATCCATCAGTCGATATACGGGCTCCAGACCATCCCGCACTCATCGTCTTTCGCTATCTGGGGGATGGATATACTACGTCCATTTCCTCGGGCGGCCGGCGGCTACCAATACCTCTACGTCGCCATCGGCAAGTTCACCAAATGGGTGGAGGTGGAGCCCATGCGCACTATCCCCGCAAGATCGGCCATCAAGTTCATCAAGGGCCTCGTGAGACGGTTCGGTGTCCCCAACCACATCATCACTGACAACGGCTCATAGTTTGTGAGTAGTCTTTTTAGAGCATATTGTGCTAACTTGGAATACAGATATGATATGCCTCGGTGGCGCACCCGCGGAGCTATGGCCAGGCCGAGCACGCCAACGCGGAGGTCCTGAGGGGCCTCAAGGCCAGAAGCTTCAAGAAGAAGCGAGAGGCATGTGGCAAGGGTTAGTTGGACGAGTTGCAATCCGTGTTGTGGTCCATCGACACCATAGTGACTAAGTCTATCGGCGAGACCCTGTTCTTCCTCGTCTACGAGGCTGAGGCGGTCCTCCCTGTCGAGATCAAGTATCGGTCCCCGCGGGTCTTGGCATTCGATGAGGCGCGTCAGGATGCCTCACAAGGAATGGATCTTCTACTCGGAGAGGAGGGACGCCGCCAAGCCTCCCTTCGCACTGCAAGGTACCAGCAGGTGCCGCGGCGCTACCACTGCCCCAACATCCGCTCTCAGACTCTCGAAGTCGAGTACCTCGTCCTGAGGCGAGTCTTCTCTAGGTAGGGCCTACATAAGCTCTCGCCCGAGGGCCCGTTCAGGGTCACTCGCATCTCCAGGCCTGGCGCCATGTGCCTGGAGATGGAGGATGGGGTCCCCATCCAGAATGCCTGGAACATTCAGCACCTCTCCAAGTTCTACCTGTGACACTCTCGCGTATAATGAGTGGGTTGTACATGCTTGGAGTATCCTAGTGCGCCATTTCGCGGACCCACGGAAGCTCCCGCCCAAGCCCAAGTGGAAGCCCAATGCTCCACGCTGGCGGAAATGGTCAAACAGCAACCATGCCCACATCCAAGTGGAGGCCCCATGCTCCGCACTGGTGGAAAAACTACTATGAGAGCCGGACGCGGCCGTTTTTCATCCCTTCTTGCAACCGAATTTGTGATTTCTTGGACTGAATTTGAACTTTCTGTATCCTTGTTCGAAAAGGGTTGGGATTTTTCCTTGCGGTATTTTCTTCCTTGAATCTCATTTCTAAGGCCTCGGTGCCCGTCTACTACTCCCTCTCGCGCGCCCCACGAGTGGGGGCTGGGCACGTTGTTTGCAGCTGGGCCAGCCCCAGCGGCATCCAGGGCCTAGGCCGCAATAGCCGTGAGTCCGCCCTTGCGCACACCTCGCCAGGGCCCTGGCATCCGAGTCCTCGCACAACGCTCTCGAGCGAGCCAATAGGCACGAGGGGCCTTTGTCCCCGACCTCAGGAATGCTCGCCTCCGAGATCACCTAGGCGTCGCGACCCAGCAAGTCGGCAATGATCAGGGCTCCAAACATGGAATAAGCACTAAGGAAAGGTGGCCTAGGAAGGCATGATTATGGTTTGACACATCATTATGGAATCATTCACTGAGTATTTTTTACATCCCCACGGGGCCATGTTCACAATATTGACAGGAAAACAGGAGAGGCACAACCTAAGGTGACGCATCGTCATCATCGCTGCTACCAGCCTCGCGCTCCTCAACTTCAAGCTGGTCCTCGCGGCCATCAGAGGCGAACTTCACGATCACATCTTCTATGTGATCCTCCGCCCAGTGGATCACCTCGGGCACGGGGGCTGTTACAGCCTCAAAGTCAAAGTTGGGGTCGAAGCAAAGAGATGACTGAAGAAGTGCGTTAATGCATGTGCAAGAAGGTCATGACTCTTCTCTTTGACCAGCTATCGCAGCCTCTCTACACCTCCCTCAAGACGCTCCACGATCCTGGTAAAAAAGGCAAGGTAGCTTACGTCATTGTGTATGAGAGGGTTGGTGACGCTCTCATTGTAGATGGAGTTTAGGGCACGGAGGGCTCTTCGCTCAAGATCTTCGAACATCTTGGAGTACATGTGCCGCAGCCCTCGAGCCCGGTTCGCCTCGTCTGCCGCCTGCTCCACGAGGGATGTAACATCTCCCACCTACTGGTACAGGAAGGATAGCTCGGCCTCGGCCGTGGCTTGGGAATTGTCGTGGTTTTGTCACGGCAGATGTCCTAGCAAAAGGACTTAGTCGTGGAGCCATTGCTCAGGGTTAGATTAAAGGGGTTAAAGCGGACAATGACGCAAGGGATTTTTATACTAGTTCGGCCCCTTCGATGAAGGCAAAAAGCCTACGTCTAGTTTGGTGTAGTATTGCTAGGGTTTCGATGACCAGGGAGCGAATTCGCTTTGCCTGTGTCTCGAGTTGTTGTTCTCTGTCCCTGAACCGTCGCCGGGTCGTCCCTTTATATACACAGGATGACGCCCGGTCCGGTTTACAGAATCCCGAGGCCGGCTCATAAACGTGCCTGGATCGGTCTCTATCTTACCTATCTTACAACACAAGTTATACGTCGTAGGGCTGTTTACACTTATGGGCCCTAACACTTCTTGGGCCCTGAATCTCTAGTCTTCTACAATAAAGCGCCATGCTCCATGTCTCGCTGGGCTTCAATAGAAGTAACCCTTATAGGCATAAACCGGCCCCTCCCTGGGCTGTTTATACCTAGTAGTTATATCCCTGACATTAGGCCCCAGATTGATTTGAACTTGTTCATGTCAATCCTCAATGCCTTTGTAAAAGTTTGGCCCTCCGTGGCTTCAAATATGTCATAAATCACCATGACGCCATCTTCCTGGATCACATTGAACCGCCATGACGTAATCTGCTCATTTAATACTTGCACCTGTTTTATTTTTTTACTTATTAAAAGCTCCGAAGATCGAGGTGACAGTATCGTCCCATATCCACTTTTCTGGCTCCCTGATTCCCGCACCTGCCGTTTCACCTTTCGGCTTATAAATAAGGCAGAGGGGCATCTCCTTTTCCCCCCTTGCTCCTTTGCTTCTTCTTCTTCCTCGCACTCGCTCGTGCTCAAGCAGAGTCGCCGTCGTCGACCCTTGCATATTCGTCAACTCAGGCTGCTGCATCAACCTGTTTGGATCAGAAACTCGTCAGCGTGCCTCCGCACTCGTTGGCTCAAGTAAGTTCCTTCCTTATCCCCTATATAGATCTCATTAGGGTTTCTCCTGCGAGTTCATGGCTAGGGCGCTTGTTCTTCGCTGTTCTTCGTTGTGGCTCCAATAACCAGTGTAGATCTGATCCCCCTGCTTTTGCGACGGTAGTAGTAACTCCGCTTCCTTAGTGTGTGCCTTATCCTTCCCTAAAGTACTAGCCCAAACTAAGTTGTTTGAACCATTGTTGTATCCGTTGAATATTGATACTAAATATTTCTGAATTTCTGACACGCCGCAGATTTGTAATCTTGTTGCTGATTCTAAAAAACTTGTTCTCCCATAACTTTAGATCTGCACCTTTCATATTCTCCTCGGCTTTTTAGCTTTAGAAAAGATCATAAACCGGTAGATATCATTAGGCCCTACTTAAACCGCCGTCTGTAATTACCTTTGAAACACTGCCGGTTTATCATTGCATAAATCATAAGTCGGCCCTTCACTATATTTTCAGCTTTTCCCTTTAAAATGGCAAAGCAAGCCAAGCAGTTTACTTCCTGCAACTGGGTCCTGTCTTGGGTTACCGAAGAGGAACTGCAGAAATGGGCTGAAATTGGCGCTTTAGGCAAGAAGGAGGTCCTCCGTTAGAGGGTCCCTGGACCAGAATGTCCTCCAGAGCCCAAAGATGGAGAGGTTATTGTATTTCTTGACCATCTAGCCTGAGGGTTTAGCCCTCCCGGGTCAAAATTCTTTCGTGACGTGTTGGCTAGCTTTCAACTCGATCCTCAAGATATTGGGCCAAATTATGTGTCCAACATCTGCAATTTTCAAGTATTTTGTGAAGCTTATCTGCAAGAAGAACCTTCAGTTGAATTCTTTAGGGATTTCTTCCACTTAAACTGCCGCACAGAGTTCACAGATGGTCCTAACACCAAACTTGGCGGAATGTCCATCCAGAAGAGAAAGGATGCCAGCTTTCCTCACGCCCAACAACACAGCCATCCTAATGACTGGAACCAGACCTGGTTTTATGGTCTAGATACTTCTCCAGAAGACGAAAATCCTCTACCGGGTTACTGTTCTCATCGGCTTTCTGAGAACCATCCTTTCCCTCAACGGCTGAGTGCTCAAGAATGAGCCCAATATGCACCGCGGCTTTCAAAGCTCCGGGCCTTCACTGCAAATGGTTTAACAGGCATTGACTTCGTTCGCTGTTGGATTTCTTAGAGTATTCTCCCGCTAAGCCGGCGCTCCGGTTTAATGTGTGAATATACCAAAAATCCCAAAGTTCCTCTACGCCACACCGAAGCTATGCTATCAGAGAATGAGGTCAATGAAGCTGTTAAGAAGCTATTGAATGAACCGGTGGATGTCTGCAACAAAACTGGACTGGCCCCCTTCTGTGAGCTCAATAAACCGCCATCGGTAAATCTTTTACATTGTTTATTTAATTTCAATTTGTCTTTAGTATCCTTTCTGAATGACCTCACAATCTTTATCAGGGTAATGATCCGTTCTGGAAGAGGAAAACCCAGGATAAACCGGTAAAGGCAACTCGCCAGAAAACCAAGGCTGTTAAGAAAATTGTTAAGAAGAAAAACACTGAAGCATCTGAATCCAATCTTGAGGATGATGAGCCAACCTCAGAGGTATCACTTGACTCCCTTGGCTCCATATTCTTGCATCTTATTGACAATGATTGTACTTAGGGAAACGCTGAAGGCAGCAAGGCTGACGATGTCGAGGTAATTACCCTTTCTTCCGGTTCAGATCCTCTTCCAACACCAAAAATTCATCGAGCAAGCCAGAAAGTACAATTTTCTCACCCTTTCGCTTACTTGGACCCTAACTTTATTTTGAAGAAACAACAACATGAAGCTCGCTGCACAACGCGGCACAGTGGTCAAGTTATTGAATCCACCGGTTTACCACAAACACCAGCGCGGAGACGTCGATCAGAGGTTTTACATACTCCAGATTCTCTTTATTCCAAAGTAGGTCATATTCACCAGCCTCTTAATCCGTCTGATTCAAATTATCAGGATACTCCTCGTTCGTCATCCGACGAGTCAACAGCTACGCAGCTTCCTCCTCTCAAAACAGTTCATGGGTAAGTTTTTTTTTCTGTTAACCTTTTCCTTTCACTCCACTGACTATCTTCATCTTTAAATTTCGCAATAAGCCCAAGCCTAGCAAGAAAGCTAAACTGAACAAACTGGCAGGTGATGATGTGAATCCTGAACCGGAAAGGAATCCTGAGGCCGCCGAAGAGAATGTTGATGCCTTGCATGATGATCCCCCTCCAATGGATCATGAAATCTTTACTGAACAAGAACTTGCGCCAATGGACCTTGGCGATAATCCGACCAGCCCAGTCCGAGCCAGCAATACTCCGGTCAGTCCTGCCAAAGCCACGGCCGCTTCAACAGAAGATGTCCAAATTACTGGTTTTGGCTATACCTTCCCTGGTTAACCTGTTGCATTAACCAAGCATACTGCTAAAGAAGAAGTCTCTTGGAAAGACAAAGGCAAATGGAATGTTGACTGGTCAAGCTATGCTCAACTCAGCACCCAGGATCTTCATTCCGGATATCTAAACCGGTTGCATACCAGTCGTGATTATGAAGCCGGTTTAGTAAATCTGATGAAGGAATGTTACGAGGTAAACTTCTGCTTAACTTCGTTTAACTTTACTCCTTCTTAAGCCTTATAGCTTATCTTTACTCCACCTTAGCCCCCAAGGGCCGGTTTACTCCTTCAGGATGAACCGGGACTTCAGAATACCCATTATATAATTTTTCACGTGTAGTCACCAAGGGCCGGTTTATCTCTTCAGGATGAACCGGGACTTTTATTTTGTAACCTCTTTGAACAATAACACATTAGCCCCCAGTGCCAAGTGTATAACTTGTTATGCGCTTGAGACTTTATGAAAAATGTCTGTTAACTCCAATTATAGATTAGCCCCCAAGTGCCAAGTATATAACTTGTTATATGCTTGTGACTTGCAATATGTTTTACCAATGTATGATGTGTGCTTCTCTTTGCAGGCTGATCAGAATTAGAAAGAATCCCAAGTGGCTAAGCTCCAGGACACTCTGAAATTTCAGCAAACCGCTGCTTCCAAGGCCAAGGATGAGCTGACTCTTGCTTTAGCAAACCTGGAAAATTGAAGAACGGCTTCCAGAAGGAAGGGGCGGATTGGGATGCCGAAAAGCCGCTTTGGAGAAAAGGGTAGTTGATGCGGAGACTGCTCTCAATCCAGTGTCCGAAGAGCTATCTATCTTAAAGCGGAAGATAAACACCGTGACTAATGCTGTCTTTGGTAAGTATTCTTAACACAGTAATGAATATGATAGTTCCGCACTATTCTGGTTTAACTCTGATTCCATTGATGCAGGAAAACGTACGGCTCATCTTGGCACTCACATGCGGAAGAAATTGAAGGCCGCATATACTCTTATAGAGCAGTTGTATACCGGCGCTCAAAGGATTGTTTGCACTGCTTCTCATAACAAACCTGCTCCCAAGTTGACCAAGGAGACTTTGGAGAAGTTATCAGTGCTACCCGCCAGGTTTGGAGAGCTCAAGCAATCAGCTGCCAGGGCGGGCGCTTTAATGGCATTAACTCGAGCGAAGACTTGGGTTCCTGATCTTGATCCGGCTGATGTGATGAACGGTTACCCAAGCATGAAGGAGGACGGATCAAAGTTCACAGGTACAGACATGCGGGCTTTAACAAGAGAAATGCGGCCCTTGGCCAGCAAATTAGCCGATGAAGCTGATCTGTCCCGCTATCAGGCGGGTTAGGATGCTGACAATCGTCGGGTTAATACTTCGGTCTATGAAGTGGAAAATCTCATCCCGCCTGTCCGTAAGCATACCTACGCCCCTGATGTTGAACCGTCTGAACTCATAAGCGATGAAGCTATTTTCCAAGCGCTGACAAAGATCAATTGGGAAACCACTGACTTCCAGCTGCTGGATGAGAACGACGAGGAGACGGCGCAGGATGATCCACAACCATCTAGCCGAGCTGACGTAGAGTCATGAACTGGCGCCGGTTTAACATTTATCATGTCGAAGTACTTTGGCAAGGAACATATATTCTTTTGGGTTGTAAAACGCCTTGTAATAGGGTAGCTGAAACATTTGGTTATGTCCTTATGTGTATTCCCTTTGCATAACGTTGCTCAATCTGGTAACTTCATAGTTTTCTGCTTATGATGCTTTAACAGTTTTGTTCCACCTGTTTCTGCATAAGACAAAATTTAAAGGGTCCTGTGATAGAAATTTGTGTCATTGCCTTAACCAATATTTTGCAGCAAGGGCGATGATCCCAATTGGTGAGTATTGATGACTCCTGCAATATTTTGCCGGTTCATCATGAAACCGTACCGGGTTGTGATAAACACCGGTTTAGCTGTAAATAGTACTTGCGATTTGTAATCAAACCAGACCAGGTTCTGTGAACGTTGGTTTATTGTGGTGGCAACTTATAGTCAACCACTCCGCCGAATCAACAGATATCGGATGAAAAATCACTTTGAGAAATAAAAATTCAGCAAACAAAGCAAATAAAATCCTGTAGTCGAGGCTTTTTACGAACTGTCAGGCTCCAAATTCGAGGCTTTTCATGGGCTGTCAGGCCACTGAGTTGAACCATTTCACAAAGCCTGTTAAGATGGTCCTCAATCCTTAACTAATCGTTGTTTTAATGTTGACAAGTTCAGGGTCTGTTATAAGATTGACTTGTCAATCGTTCGACGGGTCATACCAGGTTTACCTGGGCGGAGTGACTTCCTTGATGCAGGCAGGTTAACCCGGGGTTTTAGGTGTATACACCAGGCTTCCAAGCTGTGGCTTGATAGCCTATTACAAGGGTCTCAATAACTCGTTGGCGCTGTGCGACAGGAGCCCCCAAGTAACATTGTGAGTTGTGCTCGTCGGGTGCTTATGTTTGAGTTGTGCTATGCATCAAACTCTCTTTTGCCCCTTACCATCATGTTGGCTTGATAGCCGGATTACCGAAGTAACAAGAGTTGTGCTCTTATGATGATATTGACTTAATAGTCGGTCTAAGAGGGCCATAGGAACTCCTTCTTTACACACCGAAGCCCCCATGTGACAAACTCTTATGAAAAAAAGTAGCAGATACCCCGCTTTAACGGGGAGGCCGGTTTATTATATTGATCGTAATATATACATTGCAAATATATGTACATAAAGCGGAGCCTATGGCTCAGGTGTAGTAAGGCAGAAGATGAGCGATATTCCACGGCCGTCGGGTCTCCTCCTCCGCGGTGCGTGAGTCCTTGTGTTCTCGAACGTCGACAAGGTAGTATGATCCATTGTGTACATTCTTGCTGATCACAAAGGGTCCATCCCAAGGCGGGGATAACTTGTGCATGTCTGTCTGGTCTTGGATGAGCCGGAGCACTAGATCACCTTCTTGAAACGTTCTGGTTTTAACCCGGCGACTGTGGTATCGGCGCAGATCCTACTGATAAATCGCCAATCGAGCTGCTGCCATGTCACGCTCCTCATCCAGCCGGTCTAACGCGTCTTGCCGTGCCTTCTCGTTATCAGCTTCAACGTAAGCCGCCAACCGAGGCGAATCATGACGGATGTCACTAGGGAGTACCGCTTCAGCTCCATATACCATGAAGAAAAGCGTGTAACCTGTAGAGCTGTTAGGCGTGGTGTCGATGCTCCATAACACAGAGGGTAATTTGTGGGGACCCCGACTTAGAAGTCGAGATCACCGAATGCACGTGTACAGTGATCCCAGAGATCAATGCTCACTGAACACACAGAAGCTGAAATAACAAGAGTCTTACATCCTGACAAATAGTCTTACACGAATTAAGGCCATTATGGCCAAGTCTTACATGGATAGAGCCTCACGGGCTGAATAGCAAATAACTGAGGTAGCGGAAGTCTTCGATAAAACGGGTAGAACCTATGCCATTTGCCTTAACCCTACAGGCATTCTGACTGGGATAGCGTCCTAGTTCGCATGGTCGTCTCCAAAGAACTCTTCCTCATAATCCTGCTCTTCCATGCCTGGCCAATTAAATAACCAGTGGCAAGCCAATGAGTACTTTGAATGTACTCGCAAGCAACCCATGATGTGGTTCAAGTAGCAATGCAATTGAATAATAATGAACAAACTAGCAGGAGGCTAGAACAATATGCTATCATCAAGTTATGCATCAATAACCTCGTGTAACCTCGAGAACAGGTTACCGACATCACATGGGTATGATTCATCTCACTGAGTCGAGTCACCATCTTGACTCGTCACACACACACGCATGGTTTTACAAACATTGGACGTAGCCCAAGAGCGGTTACCCAACTGTCCATGACCGTGGACACGGCTATTCGAATAGTTTGACACTCTGCAGAGGTTGTACACTTTACCCACAAGATCCGGGGAACTTCCGTGTTATCCACGACCCGCGGTACCTCAAGTACCCGGGGTAAGCACCCGGTCATTACCTTTCCTTAGACGACACTAACATAGAGTCCACTCGTTGGCACACAACCCTCGGGTACAAACAATAGATCACGGGACTTGCCCTAATTTCAATGTTCACGCGTACCCGAAGGGACCAACGGTGTGTCCGGTGCCCTGTAAAAACAGTCATGGCCGTCTATCCAAGCACGACCCCGTCCCGGAAAAGACCTCAAGTCTTCCCGTCACTAGTAATGCGGGCACCATGCTAGTATCGGCCTAAGTAATCAATAAAGCCCCGTCCCATAATGGGTAGTGTGGTTGCACATGTATGGTTGGAATAACGGTCGCAACTTCAACCAATCCGTTTGAAAAACACACACACTTGCCTTGGCACACCACTTCGTCATCAAGTGGTCACCCAACTCATCATCATCATCACCCTCGGGCATAAATGGCACCCGACGGGGTTTTATGTAAAGACTACAACCATGGAGGTTCATGTCACACATGCATCACTTTCCAAAACTACTAGCCATATGCAAGTCATCTAGCACATAGCAAGATCAAGATCATGTCATGCATCATATAAGCATCATGGCCGCATATTGCATGTCATCTAGCATATAGCAAGATCAAGGATAAAGCATGCATCATGTGGTGGTTCATCTAGGTTACCATCGTAACCCTAATCATCATGCATCAGAAACAAACGGGTTCCGAAGAACAAGTGTATCATGGTCAAAGGGCTGCTTGCCTGGATTGGCTTGGTCTTCAAAGTCTTCTAGTCCTTCTCCTTCTTCTTCCACAGCAACCTCGTCAAATACGGGATCTATACGTCGCATAATAATAACGGAAAAATAAGAATACAAATAAAACAGAAAAACCAAAGTGCTTAGAAAAATGTTAACTCATTTTTGTAAAATACTAGAGGGTTTTCTAAGATGGGGAAAAATCTTAGTTGGAGTTTTGGAGTTACAGAATAGGATATATAGATTTTTGAACAGGAGTTATACTGCCCAAATTTGAATTTAAATTTGAACAGTACAGAAAAGTTTCATGGATTTGAATGAAAGTAGTACCATTAAATAGGTTGGAACATTACAAGATTTTAGGGGTTGGAATTATTTAATTTGGATCAATATTCTTTTCTGCATAAATGTTTGAAACATTAACAGAAAAGAAAAAGAAAAAGGGGTCCTGTGCACTGGGCCAGAAGTGGCCACAGTGCACGGCCCAGACGGCTCGGCCTGGCCGCACGGAGCCAGCGCGCGCGTACGTCAGGTTTCAAACCTGACGGGCGGGGCCCGTGGGTCAGTGGCACAGAGGAGGGGAGAGAGGTGGGGGGATGACAGGCGGGGCCCGCCTGTCATCTCTAACCCCGCGGTCACGGCGGCGGCGAGCTCACCGGCGTCGACTCCGGCCACGGCGACGGCAACAGAGGCCAGGGACGGACTCAGCATCGTGTCGCGGTTGCAACGGTGGTAGCGCGGCACGGCGGGGAGCCCTGGTTTGCCGGCGACGAGGTGCGACGGCGGAAGCTCGTCGGAGGTCAGTTGCAGCGGCCGTTTCCGTCTGCAAACAGAGGAGGAAAGAGAGGGGAAAGGTTCAGGGGTGTGCTGCGGTTCCGAAACGGGCGAAGGGAGAAGCAGGGGAGGCCTGTACCTCGAGATCGCCGGCGGCCCGACGCGGCGGAGCTCTGGTCGATCCCGAGCACAGGGGCGCTCCGGGGCTGAACTGAGGGTGTGCAGGAGGGACTAGGGGAGAGTGGTGAGGCTGGTGGTGGTGTTGGAAGAGCTCGGGGAGGCCTATTTATAGGGCCCCGACGAGGACCCATGGTCCAGTGCGCCGGCGAGCTCCGGCTCGTCGCTACAGCGCACGGGAGGCTGCGGGAGTGAGTCAGGGGAGTTGCTGGACGAGTCCTACGCCCAGCTGAGGCAAGAGGAGGAGCGGGGGAGCAACAGGGAGGCGTGCACGTGTGGAGCAGAAGACTGGCCGAAGCGGGCGGCCGGTGCGCGTGCGGCGACGCTTACTGGAGGGCGCAGGAGGAGGGGGGACAGCGCCGGTGACGTTGCGGACGTCGAGGCGCCTCGACTGGCGCGAGGGGGAGGCTCGAGGTGGTCGGGGACCAACGATTGGCCCGAGCCAGCGTGTGAGCTGCGCTGTTCACGCGCTCTGGAGCGCGCGTATGGCTGGCATCAGCACGCTCTCACCGGCTTGGTCCATTCCAGCGTGCCCAACAGTGTCTGGTGAGTAGAGGGAGTAGTAAAGAATTGCCCTAAGGCCTTGGATGCTCTGTGGTGTAGAGAGAGAGGGAGGGTGCTGGTAAAAATGGTGAAAGAAGGGTGCACAGCAAGGTAAAGTTGGGGTTTCACCCCCCAATCATGGAGATGAGGTGCTGGGGGAGTTACTAGGGTTTGCTAGTAACCCCATGAGTCTGTGGTAAAGAGCTGAGGCCATGGAGAAAAGTGAAAGTGGTAAAAAGGGAGGTTTTAAGATTTCTGCAGAAGGTGTTTGATCATGGTTTGATCAAGTAAATGAGGTCCAATTGTCATTGCACTACACAGGGTTGAAAGACATGAGAAAATAGGGTGCTTCACCAAATTTGGCCTCATTTGGAGAAACTAGCCAATGTAACTTTGGTGAACCCCAGAAATCAACAGAAACAGTTTCATCTTGATTGAGTCAAGCTAATCATCTCCCCTTGATGCACCACTTGGTGTAGCATCATCATTTGGGGTATTGATCATGCTCACAAAGTTTGAGGCTCCAGATAAAAAGTTGGTAATGTAAAGTTGTTCAAATTTGCATTTGAACAGAAAGGGTTTTGAGGTGATCTGATCAAGTTGCTCTATCCCAAATCTTGTGCCATTTGGCCTAGGTGCCTTATTAGGCTATCCTAGCATGTACACCAAGTTTAAGAGCATTTGGACAAGTTTGGCAATGTAAAGTTGCTCAAGCTTCAAATATGGACAGAATGGTTATAAAGGGGTTTGAGGGGGTTTCCCTGATCTCCAATGCATGAGGCTTTGCAAGATCATCAAATATGTCATATATGACATGATAGAATTTCCCTGGAATTTTTGGAGAAAAATTCCTTTGTAAATATTTCAAAAGCTTGAAATATCCAGAAAGGGTTTTAGAGGGTCTAGCCCATTATTTTGAACATGACCAAGTGTTGAAACTCTTATATATGGACAATATATGTCCTCTGAGTCTCTCTGAATTTTGGCAAATATTTTTGAAATACTTAAATAATTTTCCCTTATTAAAGACCATTTCTGGCCTTAAGAAAAAGCTTTTAAATAAAATAGGAAAATAACTTTTAAAATTATACCTTTGTGGTTTCTGGGAGTCCTATGACTACTAGGTCTCAAATAAACCTTTTGAAAAAGTTTTCACACCCTTAATCAAGTACTTGCAGTGCAAATCTCAATTTAGGGGTTTTTGGAAAACTAAATTTATAAAAATACTTTTTGGCCAAATTAATTTTGTAAGAAAATACTATACTGTTATATAACACTTGGCATGATCATTGGGCAGAAGTTTTGGGTAAGGAGATGAAATCTACAAGAGATCATAGTTGACTTTAATGAGCACATGAAAAAAAGCAAATGAAGAAAACTCAAATTCCAAATAAAAGCCAAATGATGCTAAAAAAATTTGCTGGTCCAAATTTTCATGCTTCAAAGTTACAAATAACATGTTACAAAATGCAGGGTGTGACAGACCTACCCCCTTACAAGAATCTCGTCCCCGAGATTCATAAACTAGGGCTTAAAAGAGATCGGGAAACTCGGATCTAAGATAGTCTTCTCGTTCCCAAGTTGCTTCTGCTTCGGTGTGGTTTGTCCACTGGACCTTGAAGTACTTGATGGTACGGCTCCGCGTACGTCGTTCTGCTTCGTCCAGAATACGAACGGGCTTCTCGCGGTAGGTCAAATCAGGCTGCAGATCAATGGCTTGGTGATCCACATCCTTGTAGAGACTGGGCTTGTCTGGAACCTGGAGACATTTCCGGAGTTGTGACACATGGAACACATTGTGCACATCGGATAGCTCAGGTGGTAGTTCTAACTGATAAGCCACTTCTCCTCGTCGGTCAGTGATCTTGAAAGGGCCAATGAACCTTGGTGCGAGCTTCCCCTTGACGTGGAAACACTTGGTTCCCTTCAGGGGAGTTACCCGCAGGTACACATGATCTCCGACACGGAAACTCATGTCTCGGCGTCGAGTGTCAGCATAACTCTTCTGCCTTGACTTGGCTGCCTTTAGTCGCTCTCTGACTAGTTGGACTTGCTCTTCTGCTGCGCGGAGAATATCCGGTCCAAAAACTAGTCCTTCTCCAGTCTCTGACCAGTTGAGGGGTGTGCGACATTTGCGTCCGTACAACACCTCAAATGGTGCCGTCTGAAGGCTTGACTGGTAACTGTTGTTATAGGAGAACTCGGCAAAAGGGAGACAGTCTTCCCACTTGGCTCCATATGCCAGGACACAGGCTCGAAGCATGTCCTCGAGAATCTGATTGACTCGCTCGGTTTGACCTTCGGTCTGTGGGTGGAAAGCTGTACTGAAAGACAACTTGGTTCCCAAGGCTTCCTGGAATCTCTTCCAGAACCTTGAAGTGAACTGGGTGCCTCGATCTGACACAATCTCCTTGGGAACACCGTGAAGACTTACGATTCGGTTGATATAGAGAGTTGCCAACTGGTTGCCTGAGTAGGTAGTCTTGACAGGAATGAAATGAGCCACCTTGGTCAAATGATCGACTATGACCCTGATAGAGTCATGTCCTCTATTCGACCTTGGTAATCCAGTGATGAAGTCCATTCCGACTTTATCCCACTTCCACTCAGGAACCTTGAGTGGTTGGAGCAATCCAGCGGGTCGCTGATATTCAGCCTTGACCTTTTGGCACACATCACATTTTGCAACATAGGTTGCAATCTCTCTCTTCATACCGTGCCACCAGAATCGTGCCTTCAAGTCTTGGTACATCTTGGTTCCTCCGGGGTGGATGGAATACGGGGTGTCGTGGGCTTCTTGCAGAATCAGCGTCTTCAACTCGGTGTTGTTTGGCACACAGAGACGACCTTTGTACCAAGCAATCCCGTGCTCGTCTTCGGAGAATCCTGGGGCCTTGCCCATCTTCATCTTCCTCCTGATACCTTCAATGCTTGCGTGTCCATCTTGAGCCTTCTTGATGTCGACCATCAGAGTTGGTCTGACTTCCAAATGATCCAGAAATCCAGGGGTGACCAATTCCATACTGAATTGCTCGATCTCCTTAAACAAGGCTGGCTGCCTTTCTTGAATAATGACATTCAAAGAGCAAGCCTTCCTGCTTAAGGCATCGGCCACCACGTTGGCCTTCCCAGGGTGATACTGAACACTGAGGTCATAATCCTTGATGAGTTCCAACCATCTCCGCTGCCTCATGTTCAACTCTTTTTGGGTGAAAATATACTTCAGACTTTTGTGGTCTGTGTAAATCTCACACCGTTTCCCTAGGAGGTAATGCCGCCATGTCTTCAAGGCATGAACTACTGCCGCTAGCTCAAGATCGTGAGTAGCGTAGCTCTCCTCATGGGGTCGTAGCTGCCTGGAGAGGTATGCTATGACGCGGCCTTCTTGCATCAGAACGCTCCCCAATCCGGTTCGAGAGGCATCACAATATATCACGAACTCCTTGTGAATATCAGGTGTTGCCAGAACTGGGGCGGTGGTCAATCTCTTCTTGAGCTCTTGGAAGCTCTCTTCGCATTTTGGCGTCCACTCGAACTTCTTGTCCTTCTTGAGGAGCTGAGTCATTGTTCGTACAATGCTAGAGAATCCTTCCACGAACTTGCGGTAATAGCCCGCCAATCCGAGGAAGCTTCTGACTTCCTTGACGGTCGTTGGAGATTGCCATTGTGTCACAGCTTCGACTTTTGCAGGATCCACAGATAATCCTTCCTCGGTCAAGACATGACCTAAGAATCCAACTTTGTGCAGTCAAAACTCACACTTGCTAAACTTGGCGTACAGTTGGTGCTCACGAAGCTTGTCTAGGACCATCCTCAGATGCTGCTCATGTTCTTCCTCCGACTTCGAGAACACAAGGATGTCATCAATGAAGACAACAACGAACTTGTCCAAATATTCCATGAAGACTTTATTCATGAGATACATGAAGTAAGCTGGGGCATTGGTTAACCCAAAAGACATGACTGTGCACTCGTACAGGCCATATCTGGTTACGAATGCCGTCTTCGGAATATCTTGGGGTCTAATCTTCAGCTGGTAATACCCAGATCTGAGGTCGATCTTGGAGAATACCTTGGCTCCGCTGAGTTGATCAAACAGATCTTCGATCTTGGGAAGTGGGTACTTGTTCTTGATTGTAACTTCATTGAGGGAACGATAGTCAATGCATAAGCGGATGGTACCGTCCCTCTTTGCCACAAACAGAACAGGAGATCCCCAAGGGGAGGCACTCGGGCGGATAAATCCTTTCCTTAGCTGCTCTTCTAGCTGCTTCTTCAACTCGGCTAATTCTTCCGTCCCCATTCTATAAGGCTTCTTATAGATGGGTCCTGCTCCGGGCACGAGCTCGATGATGAACTCAAGGGCATTCCCGGTAGTTCATCCGGAAAGACATCGGGATACTCACATACCACCGGTACTTGATCTAGCCCAACTTCAGACAGACAGTTGACTTTAGCGGCTTGAGCAGAAGAGGAGTTGGGGGCAAACTTGACTTCTACACCTTGGTCATTGGTCACAGTGACTGTCCGATTGGCACAGTCTAACAAGCCTTGGTGCTTGCTGAGCCAATTCATACCTAGGATCACATCCAAGCCTTGTGATCTCAGGACGATAAGGTCTGCTAGGAAGTCTACACCATTAATGGTAATACTGACTCCTTTACAGCCTATCTTGGCTCTCATCTCGGCTCCGGGGGTTTGTACCACCATAGGGTTATACAGGGGTGTAGGGGTCATGCCACTTTTTAATGCAAATCTTTGAGTGACAAATGAATGCGTTGCTCCAGAATCAAACAAGACAGTTGCAGGTGCTGAGTTGACAAGGAACGTACCCAGCACGACGTCCGGGTCTTCCTGGGCTTCTTCAGCAGTGACGTGATTCACACGCCCCTTCCCATAGTTCGGTGGATTGCGAGGAGCTGGGTTCCTTGGTGGCACTCCATGGCCTTGTCCCTGGTTCTGCGCATTGGGGCGCGGGGCATCAGGCTTCTTGTTGGGGCACACCCTAGAGATGTGTCCAGGCTGACCACACCCAAAACAAGTGACTTGGTTTGGAGTGTTGATCTTGTTGCCACCGTTGGTATTGGGGTTGAAAGCTGGCCTGGGGTTGGCACGAGGTGCAGGAGCTCTTGGCTGCTGATAGGTTGGCTTGGCCGGGGCTGACTGCCACGGACGAGGCTTCTGGTTGGTGGAACTTCCCTTACTGACCAACTTGCGCTTGCGAGTGTCTTCCAAAGCACGCCGCTTGTCTTCAAGCATAAGTGCCTTGTTCACCAGGTCAGGGAAAGACGGGCAGTCGCACACGACAAGCGAGTATTGCAGAGTCTGATTAAGGCCTTCCATGAAGCGCTCCCTTTTGGCAGCATCAGTGCTGACATCCTCAGGGGCATACCTTGACAGAATACTGAACTTCTGCATGTACTCCTTGACAGTGCCACTTCCTTGCTTCAGGGCTCGGAACTCACGCTTTTTGATAGCCATGACTCCAGAAGGAATGTGGGCCTTGCGGAATTCTGCCTTGAAGTTAACCCAAGTGATGTCTTGTTCAACATGCATGACCTTGAATCCATCCCACCAAGCTCTTGCGGTTCCCCCGAGGCAGTGGGCTGCATAAGCCACCTTCTCGCGACCTTCGGTGCATCCGACTAGTTCCAGAATCTCCTCAATGGAACGGACCCAGTCATCAGCATCCAGGGGTTCAGCAGTCTCGATGAAGGTTGGCGGTGCATGCTTCTTGAACTCTGCCAACGTGGAACGTCCATTGCCATTCCCCGCCGGCTGGCGGTTGTTGGCGACAGCTTGAGCAATCAGCTGAAGAGCTGCAGTGTTGGCTTGGCGTTCCTCTCGGAAAGCTTGGAGAAGCTGAGCCATGTCCATGCTTGGAGGAGGTGGTGGTGGAGCTTGGTCGTTGGTTTGGTCGTGGTCTGCCTCTGGCTGAGAGGATGCTCCGGCTTCGGTCTGCTGGGTAGAGGTACCAGTACGAGTTACAACAGGCATCCTGTTGGAGCGGTAAAAGGTCTCATGACTCGGAAGAGGAAAAGCAAGATAGATAGGTGCCTAGTAAGGGGGTGGGTGTGACACTAAATCAAATTCATGCAAGGGCCGAGAGGCCAAAACACATCCATTAAAATCCAAATGGGTGATGTAGTCGTTTACACATTCCCGAAGGAAGATTACGACATACATCCAGACACGACAAAAGCTAGCACTAGATGGTTTCATATGAACCATACAAGGACTCGACTGCGCATAGGGGTTACACGACCTATCCTACCGTAGGGGTTACAACTGGCATATCCGAGTAGCGAATGATGCCTAAGCGGCGGAATGCTCGGTCGTGTATTCCGGCTCTTCTGGGTCTTCCTCCTTGTCTTCATCTGTCTGGGCCCCCTTGTCACTTGAGGGAGTGGGAGAGTGGAGGAGTTGGATACGACGGTGCTTCGACGGTGGTGTAGGGAAAAGCTTGCGGTATTCCCTTGCTGTCATCCGGCGTCGCCGAGGTGGTTCTTCACCCTTGGAAGACACATCCTCGGAGGGCCTTCCGCCTCGATATGCGATAGCGGATTGTCCAGAAGGTGCTCCTTCCTTCTTGATCCTGTTTGCCTTCTCTTGAGCTCGACGAAGAAGTGCCTTGGTCTTGTAAAATTCTTCTCGAAGCTTCATTGATTCCGAGGCCAAGTCTTGTGCCAAGCTGTCGGCACATAGACTGAAGTAGGTCTGGAACCGAAGCGAGAGTCCATCCTTCAGTGGAGGGGCTAGTGCGCTGCTTTCTTCGTCACCTTCCTTCCGGTAAGGTAAGAAGCGAGTTGCCATCTTGGCTGCCATCTCCGGAAGAAGCTCGCGGAGACGGGTTAGTGCCTTGAGTGCAGCAGCCTCGGCAGCGAGTGGTAGTGTCGTCATCTGGGGTCCCTCGAAGAACCAACTTGTGGGAGGATCGTTTGCCTTCACAATCACTTCCACATGGTACTCCACCTCAGTATCGCTTACCCAATGCTCGTGGTAGGTGAGGATGGGTGCTCGGTGGAACTGACACTCCTGGAGGCTATCCTCGAGAAGTAGGGGAAACCCAGTGGTCAGGTGCTCTTCGGGAACAGCGGCCATCTACAAAGGTGGAATAGGAGGGGTTAATAAGCTGAGGAAATCTCAGGTTTAGAAAAGAAGAGAGGTTCAGAAGGTTTTGAAAAAGGGGTCTCATCTAACTAACGCCCATGCTAACTAAGGCTTCCTACAGTCAGGATGGCTCTGATACCAGCTCTGTGGGGACCCCAACTTAGAAGTCGAGATCACCGAATGCACGTGTACAGTGATCCCAGAGATCAATGCTCACTGAACACACAGAAGCTGAAATAACAAGAGTCTTACATCCTTACAAATAGTCTTACACGAATTAAGGCCATTATGGCCAAGTCTTACATGGATAGAGCCTCACGGGCTGAATAGCAAATAACTCAGGTAGCGGAAGTCTTCGATAAAACGGGTAGAACCCATGCCATCTACCTTAACCCTACAGGCATTCTGACTGGGATAGCGTCCTAGTTCGCATGGTCGTCTCCAAAGAACTCTTCCTCATAATCCTGCTCTTCCATGCCTGGCCAATTAAATAACCAGTGGCAAGCCAATGAGTACTTTGAATGTACTCGCAAGCAACCCATGATGTGGTTCAAGTAGCAATGCAATTGAATAATAATGAACAAACTAGCAGGAGGCTAGAACAATATGCTATCATCAAGTTATGCATCAATAACCTCGTGTAACCTCGAGAACAGGTTACCGACATCACATGGGTATGATTCATCTCACTGAGTCGAGTCACCATCTTGACTCATCACACACACACGCATGGTTTTACAAACATTGGACGTAGCCCAAGAGCGGTTACCCAACTGTCCATGACCGTGGACACGGCTATTCGAATAGTTTGACACTCTGCAGAGGTTGTACACTTTACCCACAAGATCCGGGGAACTTCCGTGTTATCCACGACCCGCGGTACCTCAAGTACCCGGGGTAAGCACCCGGTCATTACCTTTCCTTAGACGACACTAACATAGAGTCCACTCGTTGGCACACAGCCCTCGGGTGCAAACAATAGATCACGGGACTTGCCCTAATTTCAATGTTCACGCGTACCCGAAGGGACCAACGGTGTGTCCGGTGCCCTGTAAAAACAGTCATGGCCGTCTATCCAAGCACGACCCCGTCCCGGAAAAGACCTCAAGTCTTCCCGTCACTAGTAATGCGGGCACCATGCTAGTATCGACCTAAGTAATCAATAAAGCCCCGTCCCATAAGGGGTAGTGTGGTTGCACATGTATGGTTGGAATAACGGTCGCAACTTCAACCAATCCGTTTGAAAAACACACACACTTGCCTTGGCACACCACTTCGTCATCAAGTGGTCACCCAACTCATCATCATCATCACCCTCGGGCATAAATGGCACCCGACGGGGTTTTATGTAAAGACTACAACCATGGAGGTTCATGTCACACATGCATCACTTTCCAAAACTACTAGCCATATGCAAGTCATCTAGCACATAGCAAGATCAAGATCATGTCATGCATCATATAAGCATCATGGCCGCCTATTGCATGTCATCTAGCATATAGCAAGATCAAGGATAAAGCATGCATCATGTGGTGGTTCATCTAGGTTACCATCGTAACCCTAATCATCATGCATCGGAAACAAACGGGTTCCGAAGAACAAGTGTATCATGGTCAAAGGGCTGCTTGCCTGGATTGGCTTGGTCTTCAAAGTCTTCTAGTCCTTCTCCTTCTTCTTCCACAGCAACTTCGTCAAATACGGGATCTATACGTCGCATAATAATAACGGAAAAATAAGAATACAAATAAAACAGAAAAACCAAAGTGCTCAGAAAAATGTCAACTCATTTTTGTAAAATACTAGAGGGTTTTCTAAGATGGGGAAAAATCTTAGTTGGAGTTTTGGAGTTACAGAATAGGATATATAGATTTTTGAACAGGAGTTATACTGCCCAAATTTGAATTTAAATTTGAACAGTACAGAAAAGTTTCATGGATTTGAATGAAAGTAGTACCATTAAATAGGTTGGAACATTACAAGATTTTAGGGGTTGGAATTATTTAATTTGGATCAATATTCTTTTCTGCATAAATGTTTGAAACATTAACAGAAAAGAAAAAGAAAAAGGGGTCCTGTGCACTGGGCCAGAAGTGGCCACAGTGCACGGCCCAGACGGCTCGGCCTGGCCGCACGGAGCCAGCGCGCGCGTACGTCAGGTTTCAAACCTGACGGGCGGGGCCCGTGGGTCAGTGGCACAGAGGAGGGGAGAGAGGTGGGGGATGACAGGCGGGGCCCGCCTGTCATCTCTAACCCCGCGGTCACGGCGGCGGCGAGCTCACCGGCGTCGACTCCGGCCACGGCGACGGCAACAGAGGCCAGGGACGGACTCAGCGTCGTGTCGCGGTTGCAACGGTGGTAGCGCGGCACGGCGGGGAGCCCTGGTTTGCCGGCGACGAGGTGCGACGGCGGAAGCTCGTCGGAGGTCAGTTGCAGCGGCCGTTTCCGTCTGCAAACAGAGGGGGAAAGAGAGGGGAAAGGTTCAGGGGTGTGCTGCGGTTCCGAAACGGGCGGAGGGAGAAGCAGGGGAGGCCTGTACCTCGAGATCGCCGGCAGCCCGACGCGGCGGAGCTCCGGTCGATCCCGAGCACAGGGGCGCTCCGGGGCTGAACTGAGGGTGCAGGAGGGACTAGGGGAGAGTGGTGAGGCTCGTGGTGGTGTTGGAAGAGCTCGGGGAGGCCTATTTATAGGGCCCCGACGAGGACCCGTGGTCCAGTGCGCCGGCGAGCTCCGGCTCGTCGCTACAGCGCACGGGAGGCTGCGGGAGTGAGTCAGGGGAGTTGCTGGACGAGTCCTACGCCCAGCTGAGGCAAGAGGAGGAGCGGGGGAGCAACAGGGAGGCGTGCGCGTGTGGAGCAGAAGACTGGCCGAAGCGGGCGGCCGGTGCGCGTGCGGCGACGCTTACTGGAGGGCGCAGGAGGAGGGGAGACAGCGCCGGTGACGTTGCGGACGTCGAGGCGCCTCGACTGGCGCGAGGGGGAGGCTCGAGGTGGTCGGGGACCAACGATTGGCCCGAGCCAGCGTGTGAGCTGCGCTGTTCAAGCGCTCTGGAGCGCGCGTATGGCTGGCATCAGCACGCTCTCGCCGGCTTGGTCCATTCCAGCGTGCCCAACAGTGTCTGGTGAGTAGAGGGAGTAGTAAAGAATTGCCCTAAGGCCTTGGATGCTCTGTGGTGTAGAGAGAGAGGGAGGGTGCTGGTAAAAATGGTGAAAGAAGGGTGCACAGCAAGGTAAAGTTGGGGTTTCACCCCCCAATCATGGAGATGAGGTGCTGGGGGAGTTACTGGGGTTTGCTAGTAACCCCATGAGTCTGTGGTAAAGAGCTGAGGCCATGGAGAAAAGTGAAAGTGGTAAAAAGGGAGGTTTTAAGATTTCTGCAGAAGGTGTTTGATCATGGTTTGATCAAGTAAATGAGGTCCAATTGTCATGGCACTACACAGGGTTGAAAGACATGAGAAAATAGGGTGCTTCACCAAATTTGGCCTCATTTGGAGAAACTAGCCAATGTAACTTTGGTGAACCCCAGAAATCAACAGAAACAGTTTCATCTTGATTGAGTCAAGCTAATCATCTCCCCTTGATGCACCACTTGGTGTAGCATCATCATTTGGGGTATTGATCATGCTCACAAAGTTTGAGGCTCCAGATAAAAAGTTGGTAATGTAAAGTTGTTCAAATTTGCATTTGAACAGAAAGGGTTTTGAGGTGATCTGATCAAATTGCTCTATCCCAAATCTTGTGCCATTTGGCCTAGGTGCCTTATTAGGCTATCCTAGCATGTACACCAAGTTTAAGAGCATTTGGACAAGTTTGGCAATGTAAAGTTGCTCAAGCTTCAAATATGGACAGAATGGTTATAAAAGGGTTTGAGGGGGTTTCCCTGATCTCCAATGCATGAGGCTTTGCAAGATCATCAAATATGTCATATACGACATGATAGAATTTCCCTGGAATTTTGGGAGAAAAATTCCTTTGTAAATATTTCAAAAGCTTGAAATATCCAGAAAGGGTTTTAGAGGGTCTAGCCCATTATTTTGAACATGACCAAGTGTTGAAACTCTTATATATGGACAATATATGTCCTCTGAGTCTCTCTGAATTTTGGCAAATATTTTTGAAATACTTAAATAATTTTCCCTTATTAAAGACCATTTCTGGCCTTAAGAAAAAGCTTTTAAATAAAATAGGAAAATAACTTTTAAAATTATACCTTTGTGGTTTCTGGGAGTCCTATGACTACTAGGTCTCAAATAAACCTTTTGAAAAAGTTTTCACACCCTTAATCAAGTACTTGCAGTGCAAATCTCAATTTAGGGGTTTTTGGAAAACTAAATTTATAAAAATACTTTTTGGCCAAATTAATTTTGTAAGAAAATACTATACTGTTATATAACACTTGGCATGATCATTGGGCAGAAGTTTTGGGTAAGGAGATGAAATCTACAAGAGATCATAGTTGACTTTAATGAGCACATGAAAAAAAAAGCAAATGAAGAAAACTCAAATTCCAAATAAAAGCCAAATGATGCTAAAAAAATTTGCTGGTCCAAATTTTCATGCTTCAAAGTTACAAATAACATGTTACAAAATGCAGGGTGTGACATAATTCCTCCACCCAACAACCAGGCATCCTCTGCAAAGGGACCATGAGCCGGGGCTTGATGCCTCTTAAGATCTCTTGATTGGCTCTCTCAGCCTGACCATTAGACTCGGGGTGAGCCACTGAAGATACGTCAAGCCGGATGTGCTCTCGTTGACAAAATTCCTCCATAGCCCCCTTGGACAAATTGGTACCATTATCAGTTATAATACTGTGTGAAAAGCCAAACCGGAAAATCACCTTCTTGATGAATTGAATCGCCGTTCCTGCATCACACTTCCTGACTGGCTCCGCCTCGACCTACTTGGTAAACTTATCCACAACCACCAGAAGGTGGGTCTTCTTATCTGGAGATCTCTTAAAGGGTCCAACCATGTCTAGCCCCCAAGTCGCGAACGGCCAAGTAATTGGAATCATCCTCAATTCTTGAGCTGGTATATGAACATGCCGTGAGAATTTCTGGCAAGCATCACACTTTTTGACCATGTCCTCTGCATCAGCATGAGCAGTCAGCCAATAGAACCCATGAAGAAAAGCTTTAGCCACCAAAGATTTTGAACCGGCGTGGTGACCACAATCTCCTTCGTGAATCTCTCGAAGAATATCACGGCCTTCATCCGGTGATATACAACGTTGAAACGCCCCAAATATGCTGCAATGATGCAATTCTTGATTGACAATAGTCATTGATTTGGACCGCCAAACTATCTGTCAAGCCAAGACTTCATCCTCTGGTAACTCACCTCGGTTCATGTACGCCCGATACGGGACTGTCCAATCCGGAATAGCATGAAGCGCCGCCACTAATTGAGCCTCTGGATCAGGTACAGCCAAATCCTCTTCTGAAGGTAATCTCACCGATGGATTATGCAATACGTCCAGGAAGACATTAGGTGGAACCGGTTTATGCTGAGAACCCGGACAGCTTAATGCGTCGGCCGCTTCATTCTTTCACCGGTCCACATGGTCCACTTGATAACCCTTGAAGTGTCCAGCGACATCGTCCACCTCTCGACGATACGTCGCCATAAGTGGGTTCTTGGAGTCCCAAGTACCAGATACTTGTTGTGCCACCAGGTCCGAATCACCAAAACATTTAACCTGGCTTAAATTCATCTCCTTAGCCATTCGCAGACCATGGATGAGAGCTTCATACTCAGCTGCATTGTTAGTGCAAGGGAACATTAAACGGAGGACATAACAGAACTTATCACCTCGTGGGGAAGTTAATATGACTCTAGCCCCCGAGCCCTCCAATTTCCTGGATCCATCAAAGTGAATAGTCTAGTACATGTGATCCGGTTTTTCCTCTGGTGCTTGCAACTCCGTCCAATCGTTGATGAAGTCCACCAGTGCCTCAGATTTGATTGCAGTGTGAGGCACATATTTTAGCCCGTGAGGACTAAGTTCAATGGCCCACTTGGCAACCCGGCCAGTTGCTTCTCTGTTCTGGATTATATCTCCTAGAGGGGCTGAACTGACCACGGTGATTGGATGACCCTAAAAATACTGCTTAAGCTTCCGGTTTGCCATGAAGACTCCATATACCAATTTCTGCCAATGCAGGTATCTCTGATTTGACTTAATGAGCACCTCACTAATATAGTAAATCGGCCGTTGAACTAGATATTCATTTCCTGCCTCCTTGCGCTCCACCACAATGGCAACGCGTATTGCTCGGGCATTAGCAACCACGTATAATAACAGCGGCTCATTATCGACTGGTGCAGCAAGGATGGGCGGCTCTACCAACTGCTTCTTTAAGTCCTCGAACGCAGCATCAGCTGCATCACTCCAGAGCAAGCGGTCTGTCTTTTTCATCATCTGATAAAGCGGGATGGCCTTCTCTCCCAAACGGCTGATAAACCGGCTTAGTGCCGCAATACGGCCCGCCAAGCGTTGGACATCGTTGATGCACGCCGGTTTAGCCAAGGATGTAATAGCCTTGATCTTCTCCGGATTAGCTTCAATTCCCCTGTTTGACACCAAGAACCCCAGGAGCTTGGCTGCTGGTAAACCAAAAACGCACTTGGCTGGATTAAGCATCATCTTATAAATCCGAAGGTTGTCAAAAGTTTCCTGCAAGTCAGTTATCAATGTCTCTTCCTTCCTGGATTTCACCACAATGTCATCCACATAAGCATGAACGTTCCGCCCAATCTGTTTATGAATAAAATTCTGCACAAAGCGCTGATTGGTCGCCTGGGCACTCTTGAGCCCGAAAGGCATAGATACATAGCATAAGGCTCCAAAGGAGTTATGAAGGTTTTTTTCTCCTGGTCCTTAACTGCCATCTTGACCTGATGATAACCGGAATATGCATCCAAAAAACTTAAGCGCTCACAACCCGCCGTAGCATCAATGATTTGATCAATACGGGGGAGGGTGAAAGGATCGGCTGGGCAAGCCTTGTTCAGATATGTATAATGAACACACATTCGCCAAGTGCCATTCTTTTTAAGCACCAGCACCGGATTAGCCAACCACTCAGGATGAAACACTTCCACTATAAAACCTGCCGCCAAGAGCCTGGCCACCTCTTCACCAATAGCCTTGTGTCTCTCTTCATTGAAGCAGTGGAGAAACTGTTTAACCGGTTTAAACTTGGGATCAACATTAAGAGTGTGATCAGCGAGTTGCCTTGGTACACCTGGCATGTAAGAAGGTTTCCATGCAAAGATGTCCCGATTCTCACGGATGAACTCGATGAGCGCGCTTTCCTATTTCAGAACCAGGTTAGCACTGACGGTAAACTGCTTGGATGAATCACCAGGAACGAAGTCAACCTGCTTGGTCTCATCAGCTGATTTGAACTTCAAGGGCGGATGATGCTCCGTAGTTGGTTTCTTTAACGGAGACATGTCTGCCGGATCAACATTATCCTTGTAAAATTTCAACTCCTTAGTTGCGCAAACCGCCTCAGCATAGGCTGCATCACCTTCCTCGCATTCCAAAGAAATCTTACGGCTCCCATGGACCGTAATAGTTCCTTTATGACATGGCATCTTGAGCTGTAGATAAACGTAACAAGGCCTAGCCATGAACTTGCATAAACCGGCTGCCCGACCAGGGCGTGATACGGGCTCTTGATCTTTACCACTTCAAAGCACAAAGTTTCCGACCTCGAATCATGCTCATCTCTAAAAGTGACCTCCAGGTCTATCTTACTGACCGGATACGCCGATTTACCAGGTACCACGCCGTGAAAAATAGTGGTGGACTGTCTGAGCTTCTTGTCTGTCAACCCCATGCGATGAAAAGTCTCATAATACAGAATATTGATGTTGCTCCCTCCGTCCATGAGCACCTTGCTAAACTTATAGCCCCCAACCTGAGGCACCACCACCAGAGCCAGCTGACCCGGATTATCAACCCGGGGCGGATGATCCTCTCGACTCCACACAATGGGCTGTTCCGACCAGCGTAAATAACGAGGTACCGCCGGCAGAATAGAGTGCACTGCCCTCTTGTAAACCTTCTGATCACGTTTACATAAGCTTGTGGTGAAGACGTGATATTGCCCGCTACTCAATTGCTTCGGGTTACTCTGATAGCCTGATTGTTGTTGTTGTTGATGAGGATTACTCTGATTATTATAACCGCCCTGGCCGCTCTGCTGGTTGTGTCCGCTCTGATTGCTGTGGCCGCCCTGGTTACCTTGAAATCCTGGACCGGAACCACCACCTTGATTACCCGGTCCATGAAAACCAGGGCCTGAACCGCCGGACGATCCGTGATCGTATTGGAACCGGTTTCTGCACTCCCTCATGATAAAGCAGTCTTTCCAGAGGTGCGTGGCTGGCTTTTCCTTCGTGTCGTGCCTTGGGCAAGGCACATTCATCTGGCGTTCTATATTAATGTTTTGTCCTCCACCCCGTGGTGGAGGTCTGCCCTTACGGCGCTGGCTATCCTCCTGTACATTAGTGTTAGCCACAAAATCTGAATTGCTATCCGCTTTACGCTTACCATTATACCCTTGAGTCATCGGATTAGGCTGCCGCGCTTTCCCGTTCTTCTTTCCTTTCCCTGACTTCTCGTCATCAGACTCCGGATATTTGGTACTATCTGAATCTGCGTACTTCACTAAAGCGCCCATAAGTGTTCCCATGTCATCGCAATTACGTTTGAGCCGTCCCAACTTCAGCTTCAAAGGCTCGAACCCGCAATTGCCTTCCAACGTTATAACTGATGTGTCCGGATTGATGCGATTGGAAGAATGCAGGATTTCTGACACCCGGCGCACCCAATGACTCGTTCTCCCCTTGAACGCAGGCAGCCAAATTGACGATGGACATCGGCTGCTTACATGTGTTCTTGAAATTATTGATAAACCAGCGGCGCAACTCTGCCCATGATCCGATGGAATTGGGTGGTAAAAAATTTAGCCACGTACGAGCCGTCCCCTCTAACATCATGGTGAAGTATTTAGCGCACGTCGCATCGTCTACGTCCAGCATCTCCATTGCCATCTCGTAGCTTTCGACCCATGTCTCAGGGGATAGATCCGCAGTGTAGTTGGGCACTTTGCGCGGTCCTTTGAAGTCCTTGGATAGCCGTACATTGCGTAAAGCGAGGGTGAGACATGGCACTCCCAAGGAGCTGGAAGTAACCCCTGGTTCAACTGTGGTAGACGGACGAACCAGCGTCGGCTGACGGGCTTCATATTGCGCTGCTAATTCGGCCTCTCGGCGCTGCCTGCCTTGATCCACCACATCTTGAGCGTTTGCACCTCCTCCCACCGGGTTATCCCTTCGCGGTGGATTACGATTCCACGCGCTACTTGACACGGTTGGCTCTTCCAGGTGCCTGCTGTAAATCCGGCTTGGGCGGGGGGTGAAATGAATCCTCTCGCGGCTGTGAGAATAAGCTTGTTGCTGAGTTAAAGCCGTCTCCAGAAACTCCCTGGCTCGCCGCGCCTCCACTGCTATAGGGGATTCCCCTTCAATGGGAAGGGCTG
The DNA here is from genome assembly GCA_902687465.1 of Secale cereale. Taxonomy (NCBI): domain Eukaryota; kingdom Viridiplantae; phylum Streptophyta; class Magnoliopsida; order Poales; family Poaceae; genus Secale; species Secale cereale. Next base: position 433,160,003 of record LR738712.1, on the reverse strand, counting down.
CCAATCGTGAAGTGGCGGCAACTATGTTATCCAAAGGGTTGGAGTAGTGACCAGGAGGCGTTGGCACATGCTGTGACGGAACGACCTGACGGGTTGGGTCCGCGGCCTGCGGCTGGACCGATGCCCCGGTGCCAGGTACTTCACCCCGGTTTATCCCCGGCTGGTTGCTGGTTCCCGCTCCTGGCATACTGAAGAGGTTCCTCGCTTCGTAAACCGGCGACAGGCGAGACTGGCACCTTCTCCTCATTACGTCATTTCATGTCGTCTGATCCAACAGAAGCCGATAGGCCTGAGCATCTAGCTCGGCCTGCCTTGCGGTGATCCTAGAGTTCTCAGTAGCCAGGTCCAACTTAGCTTGATCTATTTGGACCCTCACCTTAGCAACTTCCGCGTCGTGTTGCACCTTCTCGGCCTGGCCGACCTCCGCAGTTTGCAGCACTGTCAAAGTATCAACTAAAGCGGTCAGGACTTCAGCCGACAGCTAAACCGGGCCTCCTGCCCCAGCTGCCGCTGCTGCCGCCAGTTCGGACGTTAACGCCGCCCCAGTTGACTACTGTTGCACAGATTGTGATCCAGCCATGCAAACGGCGACCCGTCCCGGCGGATCAAGGGTGTCCGGAATACTGTCACCGTCAGAACAGCCCCCAGACCGGCCATCTTGCAATAGATATAAAGACTCGGTTTCTCCAGTGGATGACTCATCACCGGAATAAACGACGGTCTCGCCACCGGATTCTGATTCATCATCAGTTTGTGTGTAATGCCCAGGATGGAGTTATACCTCCTACGTGTCGAGGCACGACTTAAAGGCATAAGTCCATCCTAGAATGATCTCAAGTTTGGTATCTTTGCACGACTCATGTAAAAGAGGGATTAAATTGCAAAAGGAGATAGTTGGCTTACACTCGCCACTTCACACAAAACAATACATAAGCAATACATCATTCAGAACATCACAACCCGACTACGGGTGAAGAACCAAAAGAAAGATACCAAAACAACATAAAGCCACAGGCCAAGATCGAATCCTAGTAGAAACCACTACTGAACATCGAAACGTCACAAACAAAAGGCCACACTCTTCATCGAGCTCCCGATGAAGTACTTGAATCAGCTCCTACATCAAACTCGGCTGAACCTGCATCTGGTGTGGTGAAGTAACTGTGAGCCACAGAGGACTCAGCAATCCCGTTCCCGGGTAACAAGACTATTTAAGCCTTGGGTGAGGATAAGGCTGAAGAAAGAAATATGAGGTGAAGGAACAAACAAGAGTCTGCAGCAGCAACTAGCACTAACTTACGTAATAGAGAGCGAGAAGAGAAGAGCATCGGTCGAAAGATGATCACGAAGTGATCCTAACTAAAGCCGGTCAAACATAACCCCACCGTGTTCAACTCCCGAATCCCTATTCGGAAATTGACAGTCACGGTACACACGCTGGTAGTGTATTGAATCATTGTGTCAAGTTATCTACAACCGGAATTAACAAGCTCCCATCTGCCACATAACCGCGGGCACGGCTTTCGAAAGTTCAAACCCTGCAGGGGTGTTCCAACTTGGCCCATCACAAGCCCACGATCCGCGGAGTCGCAACTCCATAGTTGGGAAGACCCGAGTATTCTCGGAATCCCGTGCTCAAGTTAAACCGAACTAAGGTAAGGCTAATCCAGCAAATCCTCCCGGCGTGTCGACACCCTGATAGTAGCCGCGCGTATCTAGGTCTCAGGACACGACCGGATGGGCGATCCCACGGGTTTTTACCAAACCTTGAGTTTCCTCGAGGTGGCCCCGCGTAACCCCCGTTTCGGACCAACACTCATGTGGAGCACTGGCCCGGGGTTGTAGAATTAAAATAAAAGAGGGTTTGCAAGGCCCTTATGCAAGTTTTATTAGTTTGTTATTAGGCAAATAGTACCAATGTTGGGACTTGCTGGAAAAGACTTAGCACTTAGCGGTTTATCAAGGGGGTCCCATACACCCCAACCGTGTTAGGAACGCATAATCAAGGAACATAACACCGGTTTATACGGTTCCTAACGGCATGAGTGGAACAAAACACCAAGCAAAAGGCTTAGCCTTCCACCCTTGCCAATATATAGATGATTTCATTTAAGCATTTATATAGTGTGATATAACCCAACCAAACTTCAACATGAAGCAAGCATCTTCAATCTTCACCTGCAACTAACAATGCTATAAGAGGGGCTGAGCGAAGCGTACTTAGCCAAGCAACGGTTTGCATAGGTAGGGTGGTTAAACATGGCAATTGGTTACAAGTAGGAGGCTGACAAGAAGAACATGGGCATCGAGGCAAAACTAAAGAACGATACTCTAGCAATAGGCAAAGATAGTAATGGTATCCGGGTTCGGTCATCTTGCCTGGGATTCCACAAGGGAGAAGAACGGGTCCAAGAAGAAGACGGAGCAACAGTCGAGAGGATCCTCACAACTCCGGAACGAAACCGAAGCTAACAAGAGAAGCAACCGGAAAGAAGGAAACAACACGGTAAACACACAAGCATAAACATGGCATACGATGCACAAGCAAGCATGATGCATGTCCGGTTTAAATATGCAAGGCATGGCAAGTGCACAAACAAATACTACAAGTTAAGTGGAGCTCAATATGCAACGAGTTGCATATTAACGAAACACCACATTAATTATTTAATTGACTCTCGTTATTTACAAGACAAGATTAAATGTTTTTAACATGGCAAGAGGTGAAGCATAAGAAACTATACTAACTAGGCAATTTAAATGAGGCCGGAAGAATAACAACAACATCTCCGGAAAATCCCCATGAGCATGTTTAATGATTATAAGCAACAACAATTCACACATATTAATGTTGTTAACAAGATGCGGATGACATGATTAAGTTTATGCAAGTTTTTATTAAAAGGTTGACTTAAAAGAGATAAGAAGCATTTTGTCACCGTGGTGGAATGAAAGGGTGCCACGGCAACATTCCGAAAGTGATGCAACGCAACAATTCGGTTCTGGTAACTCGTTGAGAGTCCGGTGCAAAAGGTAGAATCGACGTGAGCAAGTCGAACAAGATGAAAGTGGGTGGATCCCGTCACCGGGTTCCCACGAGTCGGCGACGAGGCAACCGAGGAGCTCAACAAAAGGTCGGAACGGGCACGAGCACACACAAGGGAGACATTTCATACAACCACAACAAGCATGCATGGGTCATCCACGGGGTCGTTTCGTTATACCTTTGAAGCGTGCGTTTCGGGGCGGTTCGAGACGTAGAGGAAGAAGTCGTTCTCGTTCCGAAGAGGAAGTAGCCGTTCACGTAGAGGTACATGGCGCATCCATCGTTTCCGCGGCGACGGTAGTGGTACTCGGGGCGACGGTAGTCGAACTTGACATCGGGTGTCGAGGTACTCATTCATGTAGTAGTCGGACTTGACGGTCCCGTTAAGTAGTCGAACTTGGAGCTCGTTCCCGTAGAGGTTCGGGTCGTCGTGGTTCACGTTTGTAGCGGTTCGGTCGTCGTGGAACTTGTTGCGTCGGGTCGGCGTTCGTAGTGGTAGTAGTGGTACTTGTCGAGCCGGTCGTCGTGGTACTTGGGGTTCTCGATCTCGCGACGGTAGTTGTTCGGGCGTCGATCTCGTACACGGTTCGTAGACGTTCGGCCGTAGATGTACTTGAGGGTCTTCGACGACGTAGTCGTTCATGAATCGTAGACGTACTTGCAACGAAGGGATACTTGCTGCTCCAAGTTATTACAGGATAAAACAAAACACAAAACCCAACCAAAAGTAGCACAGCAGCAGCAACAAAACTCGGAGCTCGCTCCAAGGCGTGACAAGGAGGCGAGGCTGAGGCTGCACGGGACGGGCAGAGGAGGATCCGCGGAACTCCATGGCGGCGGCAGCAAGGAGGATGGAGGGGCCGCGGAGGGAGGCCGTCGGGCGCGGGCCAGGGAGGCACGGGAGGCCAGGGCTCCTGGCCGGCGACAGGAGGGACCGGGCGCTGCGGGAGAGCGGCGGCCCTGGGAACGGGCGCCCTTGCCGCGCTGGGGAGCTGCAGGCCTCGGGAAGGATGCGAGGACGGAGCAGGCGGCTGCGGGCGCGGAAGAAGCGGCGGGCCGGCCTTGGCTGGAGCTGTGGCTCTGGCCGGCGCTGGGGATGCGGCGCGGGGCGGCCATCGCCGGCGTTGGGGAGAGGTGGTCGCCGCGCGACGGGAGGACGAGGCAGAGGGTCAGAGAGGCGCGAGGCGCGGGCGTCGCTGGGGCGCGGCGCCGCCTGGCCGAGGCGCTCGGCAGGAGGGCTCGCCCGGGGCCGGAGCAGGGAGGCTCGGGGCTGGCCGCGGACGGACGAAGGGGTGCGTCGAGGAGGAACGAGGCGGAGGAGGCGCTCGCTGGGGAAGACCGAAGGGAGATGGAGCGGGACGCGGGGTAAGTAGCGAGAGGGAGGAGGAGTGCGGTCGATGGGAGGGAACGGGGTCGAGGGTTCGGGGGCTGGCGGCGCGCACAGGGGATGGAGAGGAACGTGGGAGCTGCGCTAGGGTTCGGCCTGGACCAGAAGGCTGAAGCGGTTGGGCCTAGAGGGAGAAGGAGGCCCAAAGGAGGGAGAGGGAGGCCTGGGCCGCTGGGAAGAGGGGGAGGAGGAGGCCCAGAGGCTGGCTGCCTCTTCCTTTTTATTAGATTTTGCAGATAAAAACAAAAGAGAAGGAAAAAGAAAAGAGGAGGGGGTTAGGGCAAGAAGTAAAATTCCCTGGACCCGCCAAAAATGTTAGGAATTAAAATAAAATAGTTGGGGTGGTTTTGGAGGAACCTCGAAACAACGGAAAGAATTAAGACAAGGTTTTAGCAGGAGAACTCGAAGCGGAAAAGACATGGGGAAATTGTGCAAGTGTGTTACGGTGAATTCCAACAAATGGAATATTTTAAATATAGCTCCCTAAAATAATGAGAGACTTTTATATGTTATAAAGAGAAGTCATCTTCCCTCGATTTAAATGGACCGAAGGTCCACACGAATTATTTAGGTTGAGATGCAAAAATTAAAATGACATGATGACATAATGACATGATGCAGTGCAAAAAAATAAATAACACAGCAGAACTGAAACACACGGGCAACCCGTAACATCTGGAATCTTCGGGAAACTTCTGGAATCTTCTGGGACGTCGGTCTCGGGCGTCACAACTCTCCCACACTAACAGAGGATCTCGACCCAAGATCCTAGAGATATCACCGGGTAAAAACGGAAGATGAAGAGGTATAACAAAGTTGCTTCTTTGACAGACGAGTGAAACCAAAGAACCTTGAGATGTTAAACAAGTTGAAAGAAAGAATGCAACGGAGATGAACGAATATGAAAATACTCCGTTAGAAAGAGTAACAAGGAACATAATGAGAACCTTGAAGGTTGAAAGACATGAAACAAGAGCTTAGGAACCAAAAGAATATAAAACCAGAACGGTATAGCCAAGGAAAAAGAATGACATAATTTGGACAGCACTTCGTCTGAAAATGGAAGGAAATGAACAAAAACTTGAGGAGATGGAATGATACTTGATGAAAACAACAACACACTGCCTCTGAAACAATTAAAAGAATGGCACAAGGGGTAAGAAAGATTCAGATAGCACTCCGGTTAAAAGACAGGCAAAAACTTGATAAGATAAGAGAACTTGAATGAAGAATACAACACTCCGGTTAAATAGATAAACAATGAAAGAACATGATATAGATATGACAAGATGATGGGGTGGAGAGAGCAATATTACAATGCCCCCGGAATGAAAGAATAGAATATAGATCGTTGGAAAGAAAAGATCGAAGAAGAAGATGACAACTTCTCCCACGAATGAATTAGAAAAACCTCCTTACGGAGAAGGGTTGAATAGAGTTGTTGGAATTTCAACAACGAGAAGAATAAGCTTGATGTGGGCTTATGGAAAACATCTCCAAATTAAGAGGTGATAACCAGCCACTGAGGAGAACATTTGATTGGATTGAGATCAACAAGGAGATGAAAAACTTATTTCATCGGAATGTTAAATGAAGAACTTGGGACATTAATAAGCACCATAATTAGCAACAATCCTTAGGGAAAGCTTTTAGGTGAAATACAACCCAAGATAACTCCAAGAGATAAAAGGAGGGGTTGGAAGGATCTCCTAAAGAGAAAGAAATGATGGTTTTAATTATCTCATACCTGACAACTTGTGAAACATGAAACATGAAGGAATTGCCAAAAATGACATAACACCATCAGAAAAGATAAGGTAGAAAGGATTGCAATTGGAATGCATGATGAAGAATGCTTGAGCTCCAACAATAATCTTGATGAAGACTTCGAGGATGAATTAAAACATGATGAACCACCATGAAGAACTCCGGTAATGAAAGCATGAGAAGTGAGAGATAAAAAGAATAGAATTCAAGGCCTGCGATGAATAGATGGAGCTTTGAAACGATATAGTTGAAATAACTTGGAGCTCCGGAAACAAGATGAACAACTTGGAACCAAGGATATGATATGATGAACAAGCTCCAGACAAAAGAATTAAACACTTGGAAGGAACAAGAATAAGAATTATGTTATGCATCTCCTTTACCAATTTAAATTGATGACAACCAAAGGATTTGGCATACTACTTAATCTCGTTGCAAAGAATTAAAGAGAGATCCCACACAAGCTTGGATAAATCTTCAACGAACCACCGGTAGGATTATGAAAAGAACAAAAGAATTAACACGATAACAACGGAAGAGTAAACTTGAAAGAACCACCGTAAAAAATATGGAGACGAACGAAGAGACATCAATGAAGAATATTTGGAGGACGAAGTTGAAAACTGAGAACGAAGAATCTTCTGAAATGATGGCCTTCGGAGGATCACAAAGGAAAGAATTCAAGAAATGCTTCGGGTGGTATAAAAGAATTCCTCACAATCTGAACAATAATGAGGATGGCAAGAAGCTAGAACCACAACTCATCAAGAGAACGGGCCAAGATTAAAGAGTTCAGTCTTCAAAAGTTGAGAATGAAGACGAGAAAAGCCATAAGAATTGTTGAGCACTCCGGAATGAAGAATTAAAAGTTGAACCAATGAAGAAAAGAATTTGAAAGCGATCTTGGAGAAGGCATGTGACTGATGGGAATCATTCTTACGTCACACTTTGAAAAGAATTTGAGAATAACTCCGGAATAATTAGAAGAGTCAGGTAAGATCCTGGGAAAAGACCTGTGGGTTAGGGCCCACTCAAAGAATCACCGTTGGGAATAGATTGCTTAAGAGATATGCACCGGTTGAATTAAATGGCTTGAGTAAGAAGACAATGCTCAAAATAATTTGAACGGATTAAGAATGGAATTATGAATCTTCAGCACTCCGGATATGAATAGCAAGAGGAGAATGATTAATTGTTGCACCGGAGTAAGAAAGCATTATGAAAAGAGGAAAAAAGGATAAGATCAACACCGAAATCTTGAATTACATCCACCGGCAGAATTAGAGAACAAAAGAATGATGAACTTGAAGCTGTTGATCATCTTCACGATAAAACACCGGATAATAACATTGAAGGAAAAGAATGAAGAAAATATCACATGAATAAAATGGATATTTCATCTGAGAATTTCTGGCTCCAAGAAGAAGAAGGGTGGGAGGGTGGGGAAAACAAAGACAACTTGGGATGAACAAAAAGGGCACCGGTTGAAAAAGAATTTAACATGAAGATCTCGATGGCTAAGAAGGACTAGCACTCCCATAGAAATATGAGAATACCGATTAAGAAAGGTATGGAATCAACATTTGACACCGAAGCAACTCGAATACCAGAATCAAAACAAAACAAATGATAGATATGCAACATGATCTTCACAATATCATCCGCACAGAGAATTGAACGAATGAGTTCCGTAGGTACATCAACTCGACGAGAAGCCACTTGGATAGCAAAAAGAAAATAAAAAGGAACAAAGAGCAGATAGAACAAACACAAGATAGAAGCTTCGTTCGACATCTTCGTGCTGAAAGCTCATGGAACATGTTACAAAAGGGTTTTGCAATCCCCGGATCAGCATAGCCAAGGACCCTTTAAGATGCAACTCCCGATCAGAACAAGTCCATAAACCACTTCACTCAATGTAGAACCCCGAACTTCATATCGAGCATCCGTTGGAAGAATGCCTAGAACTACTAGATGAACCCACCTATAAATTTCCGAAAGTTTCCAGTTATGCAATCAGGTGTTGGGGATACACGGGAAGCACCGCGCAATCAACTCTAAACCTACATCCAGGTGTATCCATCCTTCAACACATAACCAGTCTTTCTCGGAAACTGTGTACCTCGGACCTTCGAAAAGCATCCACTATAACAAGCTATGGCAATACTCTCGAACTACCTCCCCAGTACTGGGTGATGTCGGGGTTATCTTGCCACTGGCCGTATAGGGGAGATTTTCGATTTCGGCCGTCTTAAGTATTTAGTACTGCCGCGATATACTTGTGTCAATGATACCCCGAAGCTCAACTCCTCGGTAACAGGAGGCATCGAGAACAATATCCTTGTCACAAGAACATCGAAACAATCCCAGAATACACGCGGGATCCTAAAAAAAAATTTGGTGCAATTTTTGAAAGTAGAAGAGAAAAGAGTAGACGTCAGGAGTCCTCACCAGAGAGAAAAGGGATGAGAAGCAAAGAAATCCTACTCTCCGATATAATATAGGACTCAAAAAGTTTTCAGTGTGTGCCTAGACTCAACCGTCAACGATTCGATCAATCAGTGGGGGCTTCTAGGTCGGAGAAGGCTCTGAATACCAACTTGTAATGCCCAGGATGGAGTTATACCTCCTACGTGTCGAGGCACGACTTAAAGGCATAAGTCCATCCTAGAATGATCTCAAGTTTGGTATCTTTGCACGACTCATGTAAAAGAGGGATTAAATTGCAAAAGGAGATAGTTGGCTTACACTCGCCACTTCACACAAAACAATACATAAGCAATACATCATTCAGAACATCACAACCCGACTACGGGTGAAGAACCAAAAGAAAGATACCAAAACAACATAAAGCCACAGGCCAAGATCGAATCCTAGTAGAAACCACTACTGAACATCGAAACGTCACAAACAAAAGGCCACACTCTTCATCGAGCTCCCGATGAAGTACTTGAATCAGCTCCTGCATCAAACTCGGCTGAACCTGCATCTGGTGTGGTGAAGTAACTGTGAGCCACAGAGGACTCAGCAATCCCGTTCCCGGGTAACAAGACTATTTAAGCCTTGGGTGAGGATAAGGCTGAAGAAAGAAATATGAGGTGAAGGAACAAACAAGAGTCTGCAGCAGCAACTAGCACTAACTTACGTAATAGAGAGCGAGAAGAGAAGAGCATCGGTCGAAAGATGATCACGAAGTGATCCTAACTAAAGCCGGTCAAACATAACCCCACCGTGTTCAACTCCCGAATCCCTATTCGGAAATTGACAGTCACGGTACACACGCTGGTAGTGTATTGAATCATTGTGTCAAGTTATCTACAACCGGAATTAACAAGCTCCCATCTGCCACATAACCGCGGGCACGGCTTTCGAAAGTTCAAACCCTGCAGGGGTGTTCCAACTTGGCCCATCACAAGCCCACGATCCGCGGAGTCGCAACTCCATAGTTGGGAAGACCCGAGTATTCTCGGAATCCCGTGCTCAAGTTAAACCGAACTAAGGTAAGGCTAATCCAGCAAATCCTCCCGGCGTGTCGACACCCTGATAGTAGCCGCGCGTATCTAGGTCTCAGGACACGACCGGATGGGCGATCCCACGGGTTTTTACCAAACCTTGAGTTTCCTCGAGGTGGCCCCGCGTAACCCCCGTTTCGGACCAACACTCATGTGGAGCACTGGCCCGGGGTTGTAGAATTAAAATAAAAGAGGGTTTGCAAGGCCCTTATGCAAGTTTTATTAGTTTGTTATTAGGCAAATAGTACCAATGTTGGGACTTGCTGGAAAAGACTTAGCACTTAGCGGTTTATCAAGGGGGTCCCATACACCCCAACCGTGTTAGGAACGCATAATCAAGGAACATAACACCGGTTTATACGGTTCCTAACGGCATGAGTGGAACAAAACACCAAGCAAAAGGCTTAGCCTTCCACCCTTGCCAATATATAGATGATTTCATTTAAGCATTTATATAGTGTGATATAACCCAACCAAACTTCAACATGAAGCAAGCATCTTCAATCTTCACCTGCAACTAACAATGCTATAAGAGGGGCTGAGCGAAGCGTACTTAGCCAAGCAACGGTTTGCATAGGTAGGGTGGTTAAACATGGCAATTGGTTACAAGTAGGAGGCTGACAAGAAGAACATGGGCATCGAGGCAAAACTAAAGAACGATACTCTAGCAATAGGCAAAGATAGTAATGGTATCCGGGTTCGGTCATCTTGCCTGGGATTCCATAAGGGAGAAGAACGGATCCAAGAAGAAGATGGAGCAACAGTCGAGAGGATCCTCACAACTCCGGAACGAAACCGAAGCTAACAAGAGAAGCAACCGGAAAGAAGGAAACAACACGGTAAACACACAAGCATAAACATGGCATACGATGCACAAGCAAGCATGATGCATGTCCGGTTTAAATATGCAAGGCATGGCAAGTGCACAAACAAATACTACAAGTTAAGTGGAGCTCAATATGCAACGAGTTGCATATTGACGAAACACCACATTAATTATTTAATTGACTCTCGTTATTTACAAGACAAGATTAAATGTTTTTAACATGGCAAGAGGTGAAGCATAAGAAACTATACTAACTAGGCAATTTAAATGAGGCCGGAAGAATAACAACAACATCTCCGGAAAATCCCCATGAGCATGTTTAATGATTATAAGCAACAACAATTCACACATATTAATGTTGTTAACAAGATGCGGATGACATGATTAAGTTTATGCAAGTTTTTATTAAAAGGTTGACTTAAAAGAGATAAGAAGCATTTTGTCACCGTGGTGGAATGAAAGGGTGCCACGGCAACATTCCGAAAGTGATGCAACACAACAATTCGGTTCTGGTAACTCGTTGAGAGTCCGGTGCAAAAGGTAGAATCGACGTGAGCAAGTCGAACAAGATGAAAGTGGGTGGATCCCGTCACCGGGTTCCCACGAGTCGGCGACGAGGCAACCGAGGAGCTCAACAAAAGGTCGGAACGGGCACGAGCACACACAAGGGAGACATTTCATACAACCACAACAAGCATGCACGGGTCATCCACGGGGTCGTTTCGTTATACCTTTGAAGCGTGCGTTTCGGGGCGGTTCGAGACGTAGAGGAAGAAGTCGTTCTCGTTCCGAAGAGGAAGTAGCCGTTCACGTAGAGGTACATGGCGCATCCATCGTTTCCGCGGCGACGGTAGTGGTACTCGGGGCGACGGTAGTCGAACTTGACATCGGGTGTCGAGGTACTCATTCATGTAGTAGTCGGACTTGACGGTCCCGTGAAGTAGTCGAACTTGGAGCTCGTTCCCGTAGAGGTTCGGGTCGTCGTGGTTCACATTTGTAGCGGTTCGGTCGTCGTGGAACTTGTTGCGTCGGGTCGGCGTTCGTAGTGGTAGTAGTGGTACTTGTCGAGCCGGTCGTCGTGGTACTTGGGGTTCTCGATCTCGCGACGGTAGTTGTTCGGGCGTCGATCTCGTACACGGTTTGTAGACGTTCGGCCATAGATGTACTTGAGGGTCTTCGACGACGTAGTCTTTCATGAATCGTAGACGTACTTGCAACGAAGGGATACTTGCTGCTCCAAGTTATTTACAGGATAAAACAAAACACAAAACCCAACCAAAAGTAGCACAGCAGCAACAACAAAACTCGGAGCTCGCTCCAAGGCGTGACGAGGAGGCGAGGCTGAGGCTGCACGGGACGGGCAGAGGAGGATCCACGGACCTCCATGGCGGCGGCAGCAAGGAGGATGGAGGGGCCGCGGAGGGAGGCCGTCGGGCGCGGGCCAGGGAGGCACGGGAGGCCAGGGCTCCTGGCCGGCGACAGGAGGGACCGGGCGCTGCGGGAGAGCGGCGGCCCTGGGAACGGGCGCCCTTGCCGCGCTGGGGAGCTGCAGGCCTCGGGAAGGATGCGAGGACGGAGCAGGCGGCTGCCGGCGCGGAAGAAGCGGCGGGCCGGCCTTGGCTGGAGCTGTGGCTCTGGCCGGCGCTGGGGATGCGGCGCGGGGCGGCCATCGCCGGCGTTGGGGAGAGGTGGTTGCCGCGCGACGGGAGGACGAGGCAGAGGGTCGGAGAGGCGCGAGGCGCGGGCGTCGCTGGGGCGCGGCGCCGCCTGGCCGAGGCGCTCGGCAGGAGGGCTCGCCCGGGGCCGGAGCAGGGAGGCTCGGGGCTGGCCGCGGACGGACGAAGGGGTGCGTCGAGGAGGAACGAGGCGGAGGAGGCGCTCGCTGGGGAAGACCGAAGGGAGATGGAGCGGGACGCGGGGTAGCTAGCGAGAGGGAGGAGGAGTGCGGTCGATGGGAGGGAACGGGGTCGAGGGTTCGGGGGCTGGCGGCGCGCACAGGGGATGGAGAGGAACGTGGGAGCTGCGCTAGGGTTCGGCCTGGACCAGAAGGCTGAAGCGGTTGGGCCTAGAGGGAGAAGGAGGCCCAAAGGAGGGAGAGGGAGGCCTGGGCCGCTGGGAAGAGGGGGAGGAGGAGGCCCAGAGGCTGGCTGCCTCTTCCTTTTTATTAGATTTTGCAGATAAAAACAAAAGAGAAGGAAAAAGAAAAAGAGGAGGGGGTTAGGGCAAGAAGTAAAATTCCCTGGACCCGCAAAAAATGTTAGGAATTAAAATAAAATAGTTGGGGTGGTTTTGGAGGAACCTCGAAACAACGGAAAGAATTAAGACAAGGTTTTAGCAGGAGAACTCGAAGCGGAAAAGACATGGGGAAATTGTGCAAGTGTGTTACGGTGAATTCCAACAAATGGAATATTTTAAATATAGCTCCCTAAAATAATGAGAGACTTTTATATGTTATAAAGAGAAGTCATCTTCCCTCGATTTAAATGGACCGAAGGTCCACACGAATTATTTAGGTTGAGATGCAAAAATTAAAATGACATGATGACATAATGACATGATGCAGTGCAAAAAATAAATAACACAGCAGAACTGAAACACACGGGCAACCCGTAACATCTGGAATCTTCGGGAAACTTCTGGAATCTTCTGGGACGTCGGTCTCGGGCGTCACATTGTGCCCCGTGTACCACTCCCACGAAGAAACGCTTTATGGCGGGCCGAATCCGGGCAGGTCTCGCACGCTGAGCCAACTTTACGATGTTGGAGAAGATGTCCGGCTCAGGGCCCGGTTCGCCGATCTTGCCAATGAAGACGTGGATGCCGCCAAAGGGGACCTGGTACCCGTACTCGATTGAATCGGCCTCGGGACCCTAGCCTGCATCGTCGATGTAGGTCATGTCATGACGACTCTTAGTCATCCGGCCCACTGCGTCGCCCTTGAGTCCTTCAAAGCTGCCCTTCAAGAACTCAAAACCATCGTGCGATAGCCCCAAAGTGGGCGCCAACTGTCATGGTTTTGTCACGGCAGATGCCCTAGCAAAAGGACTTAGTCGTGGAGCCATTGCTACGGGTTAGCTTAAAGGGGTTAAAGAGGACAAGGACGCAAGGGATTTTTATACTAGTTCAGCCCCTTCGATGAAGGTAAAAAACCTACATCTAGTTTGGTGTAGTATTGCTAGGGTTTCGATGACCAGGGAGCGAATTCGCTTTGCCTGTGTCTCGAGTTGTTGTTCTCTGTCCCTGAACCATCGCCGGGTCGTCCCTTTATATACAAAGGATGACGCCCGGTCGGGTTGACAGAATCCCGAGGCCGGTTCATAAACGTGCCCGGCGCGGTCTCTATCTTTCCTCTCTTACAACACAAGTTTTATGTCGTAGGGAGGTTTACACTTATGGGCCCTGAATCTCTAGTCTTCTACAATAAAGCGCCATGCTCCATGTCTCGCTGGGCTTCAACAAAAGTAATCCTTATAGGCATAAACCGGCCCCTCCCTGGGCGGTTTATACCTAGTAGTTATATCCCTGACAGGGGTCCGACGCAGTCTTCTGATGCCTCTCCGCATCAGCTAGCTTCCCCTTGAGGGTGTCAATCTCACCCATCATCTCGTCGCACCATGCACAGAAGTCGGACTCTTGAAGCTTCGGCTTTTGATGATGTTCCTTGGCAAGGGCCCGGCGGACCCCTGCGACCCCCTCTTCGATCTTCCCCTGGACCCTCGCCTCTCGGGAGGCCAAAGATGCCTAGGGAGCCGCCACTTGGTCTTCCGTCGCATCCAGCCGCTCACGCTCAAAGCTTTGCTCCAGCGCCTCCAGCGTCAGCTGGTCTTCGAGCATGTCAAGCCCTACAACACGCAACAAGAGTTGTGCTGCTGAGGCGGCCAGGGCGCTTTCACGTGCCCTGACCTGATGTCTGAGGGCAGCATTTGAAGCAAGAAGCTCTCGCTCGCGGTTCTCCATGGCTTCACGCCAGCGATCTGTGGTCTCGGCCTCCTCGAAGGCACGGTCATGGGCCTGCTTTGCCGCAGCAGAAAACTCCTCATCCTTCGAGCGAGCGAACTCGCGTCGCAGGCGGCTGAGATTGATACCGACCTCGAGCCGAGGCCACTCACGCATGAGGCGCAGGTGCTCGGCCTCGAGGTGTGAGTTGGCATCGTGAAGCTCTGCACCAAGCCGGCCCAGTGTGCTCATTACATCCTGAAGAAGGCGATGCTAGATAGAACCGTGACTGCGTGCGAGCCCCAACGCCCCGCTAGGGCTCCGCTCTGCACCCCAGTCAGCGGCTATTTTACGGGAGGCCCCGACCTAGTTCGACGAAGATCCCAGAACCACCATCCCCACTCCTGGCCCCTCAGCCCGAGGTGGGGCCCTGCGCGAACGCGATGCTCCGCCCATAGGAGCCACCTGTTCACGGGGTAGCCGGACACCAGCCAAGGTCAGCGGGGGCAGCCTCGGCATTTATTCTGGGAGCCTGATATTGCTCCCAGGGAAGAGAGATGGGAAAGGAAGGCTAAGGCCCACCAGGAGCTGCCACGGCTGGCATATGGCAGCCCCACTGTGCCCCGCCGAGCACCTCGCGTGGCACGGTGCCACCACGAGGCAAGCATCCTCAGGAGGCGGTGCTGAAGGTACCTTTGAGCCTCCACGAGAGGGGCACTTGAGGATAGAGGGCTCACAAAAGCATGTCATGCAAAAATTAAAGGGAGTTGGGCGCTTACTCGTCCATGGGGACCCATCTCCTCTTCTTCGAAGCCTACGGGGCCTCGCCGGTACGGCCCTTGAGCCTTCTCCTCTTCCGGGCAGTGCGGGGACCGGAGGTCTACTCGCCAACTGTCACACCCTGCATTTTGTATCATGTTATTTGCATCAATGAAGCATGAAAATTTGGACCAGCAAATTTTTTTGGCATCATTTGGCTTTTATTTGGAATTGAGTTTTTCTTCTTATGCTTTTCATGTGCTCAATAAAGTCAACTATTACCTCTTGTAGAATTCATCTCCACACCCAAAACTTCTGCCCAATGATCATGCCAAGTGTTATATAATAGTATAGAATTTTCTTACAAAATTAATTTGGCCAAAATGTATTTTATAAATTTAGTTTTCCAAAAACCCCTGAATTGAGAATTGCACTGCAAGTGCTTGATTTAGGGTGAGAAAATTATTCCAAAAGGTACATTTGAGACCTAGTAGTCATAGGACTCCCAGAAACCACAAAAGTATAATTTTAAAAGTTATTTTCCTATTTTATTTAAAAGCTTTTTCTTAAGGCCAGAAATGGTCTTTAATAGGGAAAAATTATTTAACTATTTCAAAAATAATTGCCAAAATTCAGGGAAACTCATAGGACATATATTGTCCATATATAAGAGTTTCAACACTTGGTCATGTTCAAAATAATGGGCTAATCCCTCTAAAACCCTTTCTGGATATTTCAAGCTTTTGAAATATTTACAAAGGAAATATTCTCCAAAAATTCCAAGGAAATTCTATCATGTCACAAATGACATATATGATGATCTTGCCAAGTGCCATGCCTTGGGAAGCAAGATAACATCTTCAAAGCCCTTCATAACCATTCTGTCCATATTTGAAGTTTGAGCAACTTTATATTGCCAAACTCGTCCAAATTCTCTCAAACGTGGTGCACATGCTAGAAATGCCTAATAAGGCATCTAGACCAAATGGCACAAGATTTGGAGTAGAACAACTTGATCAAAACACCCCAAAACCTTTCTGTTCAAATGCAAATTTGAACAACTTTACATTACCAACTTTTTACCTGGAGCTTCAAACTTTGTGGGCATGATCAATACCCTAAATGAGGAAACTACACCAAGTGGTGCATCAAGGGGAGATGATTAGCTTGACTCAAACAAGATGAAGCCATTTCTGTTGATTTCTATGGTTCACCAAAGTTACATTGGCTAGTTTCTATGAGCCCAAATTTTGTGAAGCACCCTATTTTCTTATAGCATTCAATCCTGTTAAGTGTCATGGCAAGTGGAGATCTTTTGCTTGACCAAACACTGATCAAACACCTTCTGCCAAATTACTAAAACCCTCTTCTTGATCACTTTTACCATTTACCTTGGCCTCAACTTTCTACCACACGTTCATCTAGTTACTATCTACCTCCAGTAACTCCCCCAAGTCCCCAGCTCCATGATTGAGGGGTAAAAACCCTAGTTCACCCTGTTGGACAGCCATTTTCTACCAAGTCACCAGCTCCTCTTCTCTCTCACAGCATCTCCAGAGCATCCAAAGCCTCCTCCGTAGTGCTTGCATCACCCTGGACCCCCCAGGCACGATGGACGCATCCAGAGGGCCAATGGCATGCCATGGCATGCGATAAGGGCGCTCCAGAGCGCGCTACAGTGCGCCCACGCACTGTAGCTTCTCCCAATCGCCTGCCCCCGACAGCCTCGAGCTCTCCCCTCGCGCCTCCCAACGCGCCTCGACGTCCGCAGCCTCCACCGGTGCTGTCCCCCTCCTCATGCGCCCTCCAGGGCCGTCGCCACAAGCGCACCGGCCGCCCGCGACGTCCACTCCTCGGCTTCACACGCGCGCGTCGTCTGGAAGCCTCCCCGCTCCTCCTCTCTCCTCTAATGGGCGTAGGGCTCGTCCAGCAACTCCGCAAACACACTCCCGTCTCCTCTCGTGCGCTGTGGCGTCGAGCAGCAGCTCGCCGGTGCACAGGTCCACGGGACCTCGCCGTTCCCCTATATATAGGACCCCCCGAGCCCTCCACTCAGCACCAACAGCCTCACCACATCCTCTTTAGTCCTCCAGCACTGCTAGTTCATCCCCGAAGAGCCCCAGTGCTCGGGATCGACCGGAGCTCCGCCGCGTCGGGCAGCCGGCGATCTCACAGTACGGGCCTCCTCCGTCCTTTCTCTTGCCCGATTTGGAACCGCCATGCACCACTGATGCGTTCCCCTCCATTTTCCCCTTCTGCAGCTGCCGGAAACGAGCTGGCCAGCAGCTTCCCGACGACCCTCCGTCGTCCCACCTCGCCGCCGACGAACCCGACCTCCCCGGCATGCCGCACCACCACCACTACCTCCGCGACTCGTCGCTGAACCCATCCCTGCCCTCCGTTGCCGTCGTCGTGGCCGGAATCGTTGCCGGTGAGCCTGCCGTCGTCGTGGCCGTGAGGTTGAAGATGACAGGCGGGCCCCGCCTGTCATCCTCACCACTCTCTCCCTCCCCTCACAGCCGCTGACCGCCGGGCCCCGCCCGTCAGGTTTGAAAACCTGACGTGCGCGCGCTGGCGCCCGAGCGGCTGGGCTGGATGCCCTGGGCCGTGCATTGTGGCCACTCTGGCCCAGTAGCACAGGGCCATTTCTTTTTATTCTTTCTGTAATTATTTCAAATAATTTTACAGAAATGAATATTAGTCCAAATGAAATAATTCCAACTCCTAAAATCTTGTAATATTCCAACCTATTTAATGGTGTCACTTTCACACACATCCATGAAACTTTTCTGTTCTGTTCAAATTTAAATTCAAATTTGAGCAATAAAACTCCTGTTCAAAAATCCCTAGATTCCATTCTGTAACTCCAAAAATCCAACTAAGAATTTTCCCCATCTTAGATTTCCCTCTAGTATTCAACAAAAATATGTTGACATTTTTCTGAGCACTTTGATTTTTCTGTTTTATTTGTGGTCTTATTTTTCCGTTGTTATTATGCGACGTATAGATACCGTATTTGACGAAGTTGCTGAAGAAGGAGAAGGAGAGGGATTTGAAGACTTTGAGGACTAAGCCAATCCAGGCAAGCAGCCCTTTGACCATGATACACTTGTTCTTCGGGACCCGTTTGTTTTCGATGCATGATGATAGAGTTACGGTGGTGACCTAGATGAACCACCACATGATGCATGCTTGCTCTTGATCTTGCTATATGCTAGATGACATGCCAATAGTTAGTAGTAATGCTTAGTGATGCATGTGTGACATGAAACCTTTGTGGTTGAAATCTTGCATAAACCCCATCGGGTGCCCCTAATGCCCGAGGGTGATGTTGAGTTAGGTCATCACTTGAGGAAGAAGTGATGTGCCGGTAAAATCTTGTGCATGGGTGAAATAATGGATTAGATTTATGTGTGACTACCGTCCCAACCAAACATGTGCAACCACACTACCCCTTATGGGACGGGGCTTTATTGATTACTTAGGTCGATACTAGCATGGTGCCCGCATTACTAGTGACGGGAAGACTTGAGGTCTTTCCCGGGACGGGGTCGTGCTTGGATAGATGACCATGACTGTTTTTACAGGGCACTGAACACACCGTTGGTCCCTTCGGGTACGCGTGACATTGAAATTAGGGCAAGTCACGTGATCTATTGTTTGTACCCGAGGGCCGTGTACCAACGAGTGGACTCTATGTTAGTGTCGTCTAAGGAAAGATAATGACCGGGTGCTTCCTCCGAGTACTTGAGGTACTGCGGCATCGTGGATGACACGAAAGCTTCCCGGATCTTGTGGGTAAAGTGCGCAACCTCTGCAGAGTGTAAAACTATTCGAATAGCCGTGTTCACGGTCATGGACAGTTGGGTGGTGGTACTTAAACTATGTCCAGAATTTTACTTCATCGGTGAAAGTGTGTGAATGACGAGTCAAGGTGGTGGCTTGACTCGATGAGTTGAATCATATTCATGTTGATATTGGTAACCTGTTTTCGGGGTTACGTGAACTCGTTGATGCATACACTTGATGATAGAATATTTATTCTAGCCATTGCTAGATTGCTCATTATTGTTCAATTGCATTGTTACTTTGAACCACATCATGGGTTGCTTGCGAGTACATTCAAAGTACTCATTGGCTTGCCACTGGTTATTTAATTGGCCAGGCATGGAGGAACAGGAATTTGAGGAAGAGTTCTTTGGAGACGAACATGCGAACTAGGACGCTATCCCAGTCAGAATGCCTGTAGGGTTAAGGCAGATGGCATGGGTTCTACCTATCATCGAAGACTTCCGCTACTTAAGTTATTTGCTATTCAGCCCGTGAGGCTTTACCTATGTAAGACTTGGCCATAATGGCCTTAATTTGTGTAAGACGATATGTATGGATGTAAGACTCTTGTTATTCAGCTTCTATGTGTTCAGTGAGCATTGATATCTAGGATCACTATACACGTGCACTCGGTGATCTCGGCTTCTAAGTCGGGGTCCCGGCAGAGCTGGTATCAGAGCCATCCTGACTGTAGGAAGCCTTAGTTAGCATGGGCGTTAGTTAGATGAGACCCTTTTTCAAAAACCTTCTGAACCTCTCTTCTTTTCTAAACCTGAGATTTCAGCAGCTTATTAACCCTCCTATTCCACCTTTGTAGATGGCCGCTGTACCTGAAGAGCACCTGACCACTGGGTTTCCCTTACTTCTCGAGGATAGCCTCCAGGAGTGTCAGTTCCACCGAGCGCCCATCCTCGCCTACCTTGAGCATTGGGTTAGCGACACTGAGGTGGAGTACCATGTGGAAGTGATCGTGAAGGCAAACGATCCTCCCACAAGTTGGTTCTTCGAGGGACCCCAGATGGCAACACTACCTCTTGCTGTCGAGGCTGCTGCACTCAAGGCACTAACCCATCTTCGTGAGCTTCTTTCGGAGATGGCAGCCAAGATGACAACTCGCTTCTTGCCTTACCGGAAGGAAGGCAAAGAAGAAAGCAGCGCACTAGCCCCTCCACTGAAGGAAGGACTCTCGCTTCGGTTCCATACCTACTTCAGTCTATGTGCCGACAGCTTGGCACAAGACTTGGCCTCGGAATCAATGAAGCTTCGAGAAGAACTTCACAAGACCAAGGCACTTCTTCGTCGAGCTCAAGAGAAGACTAATAGGATCAAGAAGGAAGGAGCACCTTCTGGACAGTCCGCTATCGCATATCGAGGCGGAAGGCCCTCCGAGGATGTATCTTCCAAGAATGAAGAACCACCTCGGCGACGCCGGATGACGGCAAGGGAATATCGTAAGCTTTTCCCTGCACCACCGACGAAGCACCGTCGTATCCAACTCCTCCACTCCCCCACACCATCAAGTGACAAGGGGGCCCAGACAGATGAAGACAAGGAGGAAGACCCAGAAGAGCCGGAATACGCAACCGAGCATTCCGCCGCTTAGGCATTATTCGCTACTCGGATATGCCAGTTGTGACCTCTACGGTAGGATAGGTCGTGTAACCTCTATGCGCAGTCGAGTCCTTGTATGGTTCATATGAAACCATCTAGAGTTTGCTTTTGTTGTGTCTCGATGTATGTCGTATTCTTCCTTCGGGAATGTGTAAACGACTACATCACCCATTTGGATTTTAATGAATGTGTTTTGGCCCTTCGGCCCTTGCATGATTTGATTAGTGTCACACCCACCCCCTTACTAGGCACCCCTCTGTCTTGCTTTCCCTCTTCCAAGTCATGAGACCTTTTACCGCTCCAATAGGATGCCTGTTGTAACTCGTACTGGTACCTCTACCCAGCAGCCTGAAGCCGGAGCATCCGCTCCGTCAGAGGCAGGCCACGACCAAACCAACGACCATGCTCCACCACCACCACCTCCTTCGAACATGGACATGGCTCAGCTTCTCCAAGATTTCCGAGAAGAACGCCAAGCCAACACTGCAGCCCTTCAGTTGATTGCTCAAGCTGTCACCAACAACCGCCAACCGGTGGGGAATGGCAATGGACGTTCCACGTTGGCAGAGTTCAAGAAGCATGCACCGCCAACCTTTATCGAGACTGCTGAACCCCTGGATGCAGACGACTGGGTCCGCTCCATTAAGGAAATACTGGAACTAGTCGGATGCACCGAAGACCGCGAGAAGATGGCTTATGCAGCCCACTGCCTCGGGGGGACTGCTAGAGCTTGGTGGGATGGATTCAAGGTCATGCAGGCTGAACAAGACATCCCTTGGGTCAACTTCAAGGCAGAATTCCGCAAGGCCCACATTCCTTCTGGAATCATGGCTATCAAAAAGCGTGAGTTCCGAGCCGTGAAGCAAGGAAGTGGCACTGTCAAGGAGTACATGAAGAAGTTCAGTGTTCTGTCAAGGTATGCCCCTGAAGATGCCAGCACTGATGCTGCAAAAAGGGAGCGCTTCATGGAAGCCCTCAATCAGACCCTGCAATACTCGCTTGTCTTGTGCGACTGCCCAACCTTCCCTGACCTGGTGAACAAGGCACTTATGCTTGAAGACAAGCAGCGTGCTTTGGAAGACACTCGCAAGCGCAAGATGGTCAGCAAGGGAAGTTCCAGCAACCAGAAGCCTCGTCCGTGGCAGTCAGCCCCGGCCAAGCCAGCCTACCAGCAACCAAGAGCTCCTGCACCTCGCACCAACTATCAGCCTCAGCAGTATGCCAACCCAAGGCCAGATTTCAACCCCAATACCAGTGGTGGCAACAAGATCAACGTTCCAAACCAAGTCACTTGCTTTGGATGTGGTCAGTCCGGACACATCTCAAGGGTGTGCCCCAACAAGAAGCCTGATGCCCCGCGCCCCAATGCGCAGAACCAAGGACAAGGCCACGGGATGCCACCAAGGAACCCAGCTCCTCGCAATCCACCTAACCATGGGAAGGGGCGTGTGAATCACGTAACTGTTGAAGAAGCCCAGGAAGACCCGGACGTCGTGCTGGGTATGTTCCTTGTCAACTCAGCACCTGCAACTGTCTTGTTTGATTCTGGAGCAACACATTCATTTATCACTCAAAGATTTGCATTAAAAAGTGGCATGACCCCTACACCCCTGAATAACCCTATGGTGGTACAAACCCCCGGAGCAGAGATGAGAGCCAAGATAGGCTGTAAGGGAGTCGGTATTACCATTAACGGAGTAGATTTCCTAGCAGACCTCATTGTCCTGAGATCACAAGGCTTGGATGTGATCCTAGGCATGAATTGGCTCAGCAAGCACCAAGGCTTGTTAGACTGTGCCAATCGGACAGTCACTGTGACCAATGACCAAGGAGTCGAAGTCAAGTTCGCTCCCAACTCCTCTTCCGCTCAAGCCGCTCAAGTCAACTGTCTGTCTGAAGTTGGGCTAGAGCAAGTACCGGTGATGTGTGAGTATCCTGATGTCTTTCCGGATGAACTACCGGGAATGCCCCCTGACCGTGACATTGAGTTCATCATCGAGCTCGTGCCCGGAGCAGGACCCATCTATAAGAAGCCTTATAGAATGGGGACGGAAGAGTTAGCCGAGTTGAAGAAGCAGCTGGAAGAGCAACTGAGGAAGGGATTTATCCGCCCAAGTGCCTCCCCTTGGGGATCTCCCGTTCTGTTTGTGGCAAAGAGGTACGGAACCATCCGCTTATGCATTGACTACCGTTCCCTCAATGAAGTTACAATCAAGAACAAATATCCACTTCCCAAAATTGAATATCTGTTTGATCAGCTCAGCGGAGCCAAGGTATTCTCCAAGATCTACCTCAGATCTGGGTATTACCAACTGAAGATCAGACCCCAAGATATTCTGAAAACGGTATTCGTAACCAGATATGGCCTGTACGAGTGCACGGTCATGTCCTTTGGGTTAACCAATGCCCCAGCTTACTTCATGTATCTCATGAATAAAGTCTTCATGGAATATTTGGACAAGTTCGTTGTTGTCTTCATCGATGACATTCTTGTCTTCTCGAAGTCGGAGGAAGAGCACGAGCAACATTTGAGGATGGTCCTAGACAAGCTTCGGGAGCACCAACTATATGCCAAATTCAGCAAGTGTGAGTTCTGGCTGCATAAAGTTGGATTCTTAGGTCATGTCTTGACCGAAGAAGGATTATCAGTTGATCCCGCGAAGATCGAAGCTGTGACCCAATGGCAATCTCCAACGACCGTCCAGGAAGTTAGAAGCTTCCTCGGACTTGCGGGCTATTACCGCAAATTCGTGGAAGGATTTTCTAGCATTGCACGGCCAATGACTCAGCTCCTCAAGAAGGACAAGAAGTTCGAGTGGACGCCAAAATGCGAAGAAAGCTTCCAAGAACTCAAGAAGAGATTGACCACCACCCCAGTCCTGGCAACACCTGATATTCACAAGGAGTTCGTGATATATTGTGATGCCTCTCGAACCGGATTGGGAAGCGTTCTGATGACAGAAGGCCGAGTCATAGCCTACCTCTCCAGGCAGCTACGACCTCATGAGGAGAACTACGCTACTCATGATCTTGAGCTAGCGGCAGTAGTTCACGCCTTGAAGACATGGCGGCATTACCTCCTAGGGAAACGGTGTGAGATATACACAGACCACAAAAGTCTGAAGTACATTTTCACCCAAAAGGAATTGAACATGAGGCAGCGAAGATGGTTGGAACTCATCAAAGACTATGACCTCAGTGTTCAATATCACCCCGGGAAGGCTAACGTGGTGGCCGATGCCTTAAGCAGGAAGGCTTGCTCTTTGAATGCCATTATTCAAGAAAGGCAGCCAACCTTGTTTAAGGAGTTCAAACAATTCAGTTTGGAATTGGTCACCCCTGGATTTCTGGATCATTTGGAAGTCAGACCGGCCCTGATGGACGAAGTCAAGAAGGCGCAAGATGGACACACAAGCATCAAAGGCATCAAGAAGAAGATGAAGCTAGGCAAGGCCCCAGGATTCTCTGAAGACGAGCACGGGATTGTTTGGTACAAAGGCCGCATCTGCGTACCAAACAACACAGAGCTGAAGAACCTGATCTTGCAAGAAGCCCACGACACTCCGTATTCCATCCACCCCGGAGGAACCAAGATGTATCAAGACTTGAAGGCAAGATTCTGGTGGCACGGGATGAAAAGAGAGATTGCAACCTATGTTGCAAAGTGTGATGTGTGCCAAAGGGTCAAGGCTGAATATCAGTGACCTGCTGGATTGCTTCAGCCACTCAAGGTTCCTGAGTGGAAGTGGGATAAAGTCGGAACGGACTTCATCACTGGATTACCAAGGTCGGATAGAGGACATGACTCTATCTGGGTGATAGTCGATCATTTGACCAAGGTGGCCCATTTCATTCCTGTCAAGACCACTTATGATGGCAACCGGCTGGCAGCTCTCTACATCGACAGAATCATAAGTCTTCACGGCGTTCCCAAGGAGATCGTGTCAGATCGAGGAACCCAGTTCACCTCAAGGTTCTGGAAGAAGTTCCAAGAAGCCTTGGGAACCAAGTTATCTTTCAGCACGGCTTTCCACCCACAGACCGAAGGTCAGACAGAACGAGTAAATCAAATTCTCGAAGATATGCTCCGAGCCTGTGTCTTGGCGTATGGAGCCAAGTGGGAAGATTGTCTCCCTTTTGCCGAGTTCTCCTATAACAACAGTTATCAGTCGAGCCTTCAGATGGCACCATTTGAGGTGTTGTACGGACGCAGATGCCGCACACCCCTCAACTGGTCAGAGACTGGAGAAGGACTAGTCTTTGGACCAGATATCCTCCGCGCAGCAGAAGAGCAAATCCAACTAGTCAGAGAACATTTGAAGGCAACCAAGTCAAGGCAAAAGAGCTATGCTGACACTCACCGTCGGGACATGAGTTTCCATGTCGGGGACCATGTGTACCTGCGGGTAACTCCTCTAAAGGGAACCAAGCGTTTCCACGTCAAGGGGAAGCTCGCACCAAGGTTCATTGGACCCTTTGAGATCACTGCACGACGAGGAGAAGTGGCTTACCAGTTGGAACTACCACCCGAGCTATCAGGTGTGCACAATGTATTCCATGTGTCACAACTCCGGAAATGTCTCCAAGTTCCAGACAAGCCTAATCTCTACAAGGATGTTGATCACCAAGCCATTGATCTGCAGCCTGATTTGACCTACCGCGAGAAGCCTATCCGCATTCTGGACGAAGCAGAACGGCGGACACGAAGCCGTACCATCAAGTACTTCAAGGTCCAGTGGAGCAACCACACCGAAGCAGAAGCAACCTGGGAACGTGAAGACTATCTTAGATCCGAGTTTCCCGATCTCTTTTAAGACCTAGTTTAGGAATCTCGGGGACGAGATTCTTGTAAGGGGGGTAGGTCTGTCACACCCTGCATTTTGTATCATGTTATTTGCATCAATGAAGCATGAAAATTTGGACCAGCAAATTTTTTTGGCATCATTTGGCTTTTATTTGGAATTGAGTTTTTCTTCTTATGCTTTTCATGTGCTCAATAAAGTCAACTATTACCTCTTGTAGAATTCATCTCCACACCCAAAACTTCTTCCCAATGATCATGCCAAGTGTTATATAACAATACAGAATTTGCTTACAAAATTAATTTGGCCAAAATGTATTTTATAAATTTAGTTTTCCAAAAACCCCTGAATTGAGAATTGCACTGCAAGTGCTTGATTTAGGGTGAGAAAATTATTCCAAAAGGTACATTTGAGACCTAGTAGTCATAGGACTCCCAGAAACCAAAAAAGTATAATTTTAAAAGTTATTTTCCTATTTTATTTAAAAGCTTTTTCTTAAGGCCAGAAATGGTCTTTAATAGGGAAAAATTATTTAACTATTTCAAAAATAATTGCCAAAATTCAGGGAAACTCATAGGACATATATTGTCCATATATAAGAGTTTCAACACTTGGTCATGTTCAAAATAATGGGCTAATCCCTCTAAAACCCTTTCTGGATATATCAAGCTTTTGAAATATTTACAAAGGAAATATTCTCCAAAAATTCCAAGGAAATTCTATCATGTCACTAATGACATATATGATGATCTTGCCAAGTCCCATGCCTTGGGAAGCAAGATAACATCTTCAAAGCCCTTCATAACCATTCTGTCCATATTTGAAGTTTGAGCAACTTTATATTGCCAAACTTGTCCAAATGCTCTCAAACTTGGTGCACATGCTAGAAATGCCTAATAAGGCATCTAGACCAAATGACACAAGATTTGGAGTAGAACAACTTGATCAGAACACCCCAAAACCCTTTCTGTTCAAATGCAAATTTGAACAACTTTACATTACCAACTTTTTACCTGGAGCTTCAAACTTTGTGGGCATGATCAATACCCTAAATGAGGAAACTACACCAAGTGGTGCATCAAGGGGAGATGATTAGCTTGACTCAAACAAGATGAAGCCATTTTTGTTGATTTCTAGGGTTCACCAAAGTTACATTGGCTAGTTTCTTCAAATGAGCTCAAATTTGGTGAAGCACCCTATTTTCTTATAGCATTCAATCCTGTTAAGTGTCATGGCAAGTGGAGATCATTTGCTTGACCAAACACCTTCTGCCAAATTACTAAAACCCTCTTCTTGATCACTTTTACCATTTACCTTGGCCTCAACTTTCTACCACACGTTCATCTAGTTACTATCTACCTCCAGTAACTCCCCCAAGTCCCCAGCTCCATGATTGAGGGGTAAAAACCCTAGTTCACCCTGCTGGACACCCATTTTCTACCAAGTCACCAGCTCCTCTTCTCTCTCACAGCATCTCCAGAGCATCCAAAGCCTCCTCCGTAGTGCTTGCATCACCCTGGACCCCCCAGACACGGTGGACGCGTCCAGAGGGCCAATGGCATGCCATGGCATGCGATAAGGGCGCTCCAGAGCGCGCTATAGTGCGCCCACGCACTGTAGCTTCGCCCAATCGCCTGCCCCCGACAGCCTCGAGCTCTGCCCTCGCGCCTCCCAACGCGCCTCGACGTCCGCAGCCTCCACCGGTGCTGTCCCCCTCCTCCTGCGCCCTCCAGTGGCCGTCGCCACACGCGCACCGGCCGCCCGCGACGTCCACTCCTCGGCTTCACACGCGCGCGTCGTCTGGAAGCCTCCCCGCTCCTCCTCTCTCCTCTAATGGGCGTAGGGCTCGTCCAGCAACTCCGCAGACACACTCCCGTCGCCTCTCGTGCGCTGTGGCGTCGAGCAGCAGCTCGCCGGCGCACAGGTCCACGGGACCTCGCCGTTCCC
>LR738712.1:433110254-433132394 GCA_902687465.1 Secale cereale | reverse complement strand
CCCGAGCCCTCCACTCAGCACCAACAGCCTCACCACATCCTCTTTAGTCCTCCAGCACTGATAGTTCATCCTAGAAGAGCCATAGTGCTCGGGATCGACCGGAGCTCCGCCGCGTCGGGCAGCCGGCGATCTCGCAGTACAGGCCTCCTCCATCCTTTCTCTTGCCCGATTTGGAACCGCCATGCATCACTGATGCGTTCCCCTCCATTTTCCCCTTCTACAGCTGCCGGAAACGAGCTGGCCAGCAGCTTCCCGACGACCCTCCGCCGTCCCACCTCGCCGCCGACGAACCCGACCTCCCCGGCGTGCCGCACCACCACCACTACCTCCGCGACTCGTCGCTGAACCCATCCCTGCCCTCCATTGCCGTCGCCGTGGCCGGAATCGTCGCCGGTGAGCCCGCCGTCGCCGTGGCCGTGAGGTTGAAGATGACAGGAAGGCCCCGCCTGTCATCCTCACCCCTCTCTCCCTCCCCTCACAGCCGCTGACCGCCGGGCCCCGCCCGTCAGGTTAGAAAACCTGATGTGCGCGCGCTGGCGCCCGAGCGGCTGGGCTGGATGCCCTGGGCCGTGCAGTGTGGCCACTCTGGCCCAGTAGCACATGGCCATTTCTTTTTATTCTTTCTGTAATTATTTCAAATAATTTTACAGAAATGAATATTAGTCCAAATGAAATAATTCCAACTCCTAAAATCTTGTAATATTCCAACCTATTTAATGGTGTCACTTTCACACACATCCATGAAACTTTCCTGTTTTGTTCAAATTTAAATTCAAATTTGAGCAATAAAACCCCTGTTCAAAAATCCCTAGATTCCATTACTTATAACTCCAAAACTCCAACTAAGACTTTTCCCCATCTTAGATTTCCCTCTAGTATTTAACAGAAATATGTTGACATTTTTCTGAGCACTTTGATTTTTCTGTTTTATTTGTGGTCTTATTTTTCCGTTGTTATTATGCGACGTATAGATACCGTATTTGACGAAGTTGCTGAAGAAGGAGAAGGAGAGGGATTTGAAGACTTTGAGGACCAAGCCAATCCAGGCAAGCAACCCTTTGACCATGATACACTTGTTCTTCGGGACCCGTTTGTTTCCGATGCATGACGATAGAGTTACGATGGTGACCTAGATGAACCACCACATGATGCATGCTTGCTCTTGATCTTGCTATATGCTAGATGACATGCAAATAGTTAGTAGTAATGCTTAGTGATGCATGTGTGACATGAAACCTTTGTCGTTGAAATCTTGCATAAACCCCATCGGGTGCCCCTAATGCCCGAGGGTGATGTTCAGTTAGGTCATCACTTGAGAAAGAAGTGATGTGCCGGTAAAATCTTGTGCATGGGTGAAATAATGGATTAGATTTATGTGTGACTACCGTCCCAACCAAACATGTGCAACCACACTATCCCTTATGGTACGGGGCTTTATTGATTACTTAGGTCGATACTAGCATGGTGCCCGCATTACTAGTGACGGGAAGACTTGAGGTCTTTCCCGGGATGGGGTCGTGCTTGGATAGATGACCATGACTGTTTTTACAGGGCACCGGACACACCGTTGGTCCCTTCGGGTACGCGTGACATTGAAATTAGGGCAAGTCCCGTGATCTATTGTTTGTACCCGAGGGCCGTGTACCAACGAGTGGACTCTATGTTAGTGTCGTCTAAGGAAAGATAATGACCGGGTGCTTCCCCCGAGTACTTGAGGTACTGCGGGATCGTGGATGACACAAAAGCTTCCCGGATCTTGTGGGTAAAGTGCGCAACCTCTGCAGAGTGTAAAACTATTCGAATAGCCGTGTCCACGGTCATGGACAGTTGGGTGGTGCTACTTAAACAATGTCCAGAATTTTACTTCATCGTTGAAAGTGTGTGAATGACGAGTCAAGGTGGTGACTTGACTCGATGAGTTGAATCATATTCATGTTGATATTGGTAACCTGTTTTCGGGGTTATGTGAACTCATTGATGCATACACTTGATGATAGAATATTTATTCTAGCCATTGCTAGATTGCTCATTATTGTTCAATTGCATTGTTACTTTGAACCACATCATGGGTTGCTTGCGAGTACATTCAAAGTACTCATTGGCTTGCCACTGGTTATTTAATTGGCCAGGCATGGAGGAACAGGAATTTGAGGAAGAGTTCTTTGGAGACGAACATGCAAACTAGGACGCTATCCCAGTCAGAATGCCTGTAGGGTTAAGGCAGATGGCATGGGTTCTACCTATCATCGAAGACTTCCGCTACTTAAGTTATTTGCTATTCAGCCCGTGAGGCTTTACCTATGTAAGACTTGGCCATAATGGCCTTAATTTGTGTAAGACGATATGTATGGATGTAAGACTCTTGTTATTCAGCTTATGTGTGTTCAGTGAGCACTGATCTCTGGGATCACTGTACACGTGCACTCGGTGATCTCGGCTTCTAAGTCGGGGTCCCGGCACCAACACTCGGCGTGTGGCTCCCATCGACCGACATAGCCACCATGCTCCTGACCATGGCGTCGCTTGGAGACGACGGAACTGACCGCCCTGCAGTAGGCGGCTCGGCATGCTTGTCCACAGCCGCTCATGGAACTTCGGCCTTAGGGCCACTAGGATGGGGTTGTCTTGAGGCCCCTCGAGGTTCTCGGGGACCAACCCAACCTAATCGAAGCGCGGCATCCCCTTGGCGAAGTCTCTCGCCTTCGTGTAATCATACAAGGGGAGCCCCCCCCCCCCCGAGGATGCGCGTCGGCCTCCCCTCCGACTTGGAGGTGGAGTGCCCTGTTGAGCACATTTAAGGGAAGGGAAGGCACCTGTAGCCTCATGGGGTCCTTGTAAATAGTGAAAGTCCACATTGGATGAGAGTGGCACTAGAGGGGGCGATCCTCCACCAGACAAACTCCCTCACCACCATCACCATCGTCACGCCCGCTCTCCTCAGGGCGGCCAGCCTGGATGTGACTCGCGTGAGCCTCAGGTCGACGTGCCTCTTGTGATCCCACCCGATAGCGTTGACGTACACCTAGTGCTTCCCAAACCCCTCCGCATTCGAGTGGAGCTCCATGTCGATGCCTTCACCTGCCGTCTCGCTCGCCAGACGAAGTGACATGCAACTGGAGCACCACGCACTGGTGACCAGCTGGAGGGAGAAGAAATGGCGGAGCAGCGCCACCGAGGGGGCAATGCTGACGAAGGCTTGGCACAAGAACGCGAAGGCGGAAAAGAGGATGATAGACCCGGATCCAGATGCAACGTGTGGACTTGGTAATGCGAGAGCACGACATTGAATAAATCCAAAAACGGCGGCAGCAGGCCGAAGAAGAGGGCGTGGAAGTGAAGGGCGATGGTGGTGGCCTCTAGGTTGCTCGTAGATCAGGAGGTAGGCCAGATCTTCGTCGCCTTCCACACATTAGAGTCGGTGGCGACCATCAGGCGGATTTCATCCAACACCTCGAGATTGAGCACCACGGACCGGCTCAGAGCGGGGTTTGGCCTCGCCTGACCATCCTCTATCATTGTGGTCTTGCTCGTTCTCCTCTTAGGGGACATGGCGCACAGTAAGATGGGGGCAGCAAAAGATCTGTTCGGCGGGGCGCAAGGAAGGAGGAGCGGAGAACGGGCGCGTGGCGAGGCAATGATGGCCCTGTTGCACGCTCTAGTATTTTTGTCAGTTTGGGCAGTTGCGTAGGCGACGTGGGGAAGTGGAGGCATCTACGTCCCATCGTGCACCAGGCGTCAAGCCTGGCCCGCATGCTATAGGGGCATGTGGCGTTTCACTCTTCACCCCTTATCTTCGCTTCAAAGCCAGGCCGAGCGCCCCTTCGGCTGGGGGGCCACTATCGGCGTTCTGGGATTGGGGGTACCCAGACGTGGCTTGGTCGAAGGACCGGTACGGCCCAGCATCATGACCCGAAGGGCAAGACCCTCGGGAAGGCCCCGGGCCTCACAAGGAGAATGATACCAAGACCTCCCCGAGGGGCAGCTTCCCAAGCCTACCTCCTAAGGAGCGGAGATCTCTATGCAATCCCTAACCTCACGACCTCAAGATGATGTGATCCATGCCGACCAAGGCCAGGCGGACGCTAGTGGGTGCAGTCCATGACAGTTTCCTCTTTCGTGCTAAGGGGGAAAGTATGTATGTGGGTTCCCGAGGGATCCCCCAAAGGTTTCCATTTTGGTGGTACAAGACGAAGACCACGAGCTCGGTAGGATGGATGCCATCGCCGAGCCACCACTGCATCACCACGAGAAGCTTTGCAGGCGAAGACCACCTTTAGTCAGGATAGGATGTTCTATTGTCCCCTTCAAATTTGGCCGTTGTGTCAACCCTTCCCGCCTTCTCCAAGGGAAACCATGGCTAGTATAAATATAGGCTAGTCTCCACCGTAGAGAAGGATGGAAGCCACCAGATTTTGAGCCCTCTTGAGGCATCAGTCTTGCACTAATTCATCCTCAACCTCCTCGTGACGCCAATCCACCACAAAGCAGGAGTATGGTTTTACACCGCAAGGTGGCCCGAACCTGGGTTAATCTCTGTGTTCATTCATCTTCCCGCTCGCACGAACTCGACGAGACCAAGCCATAGGGCGATGAACTTGAGGCAGCAGTTGGACTAGAATTTCGTTCACGCCCCAGAGTTCGAACCTTGTTTTGGGTCTGCGGAGCTCTAATCCCGACACACTTCTATTTTTTTTACAAAAACACAAAAAAATAGTTGCCATTTTATTTGCCTTCTTTCCATTTGCCTTTTTCATGTCAGATATGTTGTTCTTTTCTGTTCTTGTTTGCGTAGTGATGATGTATTAATAAAACACCATGGTGTGTGAGTTTCCCAATACAAATAACACTAATTTTATTAGTATGGCGATTGCTCCTCCCACTGCTAGTGTGGAGTTTTATGATATTAATGTTGCTTTGTTGAATCTTGTTATGGAAGAGCAATTTTCCAATACTCCTAATGAGGACGTCGCGGCCCATCTAAACACTTTCATGGAATTGTGTGATATGCAAAAGAAGAAAGATGTGGACAATGATATTGTGAAGTTGAAATTATTTCCGTTCTATTTGCGTGATCGTGCTAAATTTTGGTTTTCATCTTTGCCACGTAATACTATTGATTCTTGGGACAAGTGCAAAGAGACATTTATCACGAAGTATTTTCCTCACACAAAAATTATTTCTCTAAGAAATCAAATCATGAATTTTAAGCACCTTGAGGTTGAACATGTTTCCCAATCTTGGGAAAGGATGAAGTTGGTGATAAGAAATTTCCCAACTCATGGTTTAAATTTTTGGAAGATCATACAAAACAATTAGGCGGGATTGAATTTTGTTTCTAGAAATCTGATGGATTCTGCCACGGGTGGTACTTCTATGGAAATTAGTTTGGGTGAAGCTACTAAATTTCTTGATAATATTATGGCTAATTATTCACAATGACATACCGAACGAGTTGCTACTAGTAAAAAAGTTAATTTTGTCGAAGAAATTAGCACTTTGAATGATAAAGTTGATGCTCTTATGAAGTCGGTTGCTAGTAAAAATACTCCTATTGATCCTAATGATGTGCCTTCGTCTACTTTGATCAAGCAAAATAATGATCCCGTAGATGTGAATTTTGTCCCGGAAACAACTTCAACTATAATGCTTATAGGGCTAATTTTAATTCTAGGTCATTAGCTGGAAATTCCTCTAATAGTTATAGAAATTCCTATGGTAATTATTATTATTATTATTATGATTATTATTATTATTATAGGATACCCTCTGATATTGAGAATAATATTAAAGAATTTATCAATGGACAAAAAGTTTTCAACACTACGATAGAAGAAAAGTTGAGCAAGATTGATGATATGGCTAGAATCATTGATAGAATTTCCCATGATGTTGAAAATATCATGATTAAAATATTTCCACCCAAAGTTGACATCAATGAATCAATCAAAGCTTTATATGTGTCTATAGATGAAAGTAATGAAAGAACCACTATGCTTAAAGCTAAAAGAGAATTTTTAGAAAGAACATTTCCCGATTGCTTTCGCAATAGTGATGAAGAAGTTAAAATGATTAGTGTTTATTCTATTGGTTCCTTGTTTAGTAATGTTAAAATTTATGATGAGGGGACTGAATGAGAGTCAACTTTAGTTAGAAGGTGTTCCCATGATTTGGAGGGTGAAAATCTTGTTGAAAAAGTGAAAACATGGGTTTGAAGAGGTAAGAACTTTAAATAGTGATGTGCCCACTCTTTTGGATTTCAAAGACTTTAATTATAATAGTTTCTCCTTGAGTGAGTGTATTTATTTGCTACAATCTATTATTAATTCACCCAATACTTATGAAAAAACAAAGCTTTTACTAAACATATTGCCGACGCGGTAATGAAATCATTGGAAGAAAAGCTTGAGTTAGAGATTTCAATTCCTGGAAAATTATATGATGAATGGGAACCTACTATTAAGATAAAGATCACAAATTATGAGTGCTATAATTTGTGAGATTTGGTTGCTAGTGTTTCCACAGTGCCAAAATCTCTATGTGACGTGCTTGGTCTTACCAATTTGGAAGAATGTTCTCTTAATTTGCACTTGCCGGATTCTACTATTAAAAAGCCTTTGCGAAGAATTAATGATGTTCTTATTCTTAGAAATAGAAATTATGTGCCCATAGACTTTATTGTTCTTGATATTATTGCAATCCGTCTTGTCCAATTATTCTTGGTAGACCATTTTTACGCACTATACGTGTCATGACTGATACGAAAGAATGGAATATTAAGTTTCAATTTACACTAAGAAGGTATGGAACACTTCCCTAGAACTAGGATTCAATTAGCATATGAATCTATCATGAGGGAAACCTATGGATCCACCCACAAATACGACAAAATGTAGAATCTATGCATTATGCCTAGCTAGGGGCATTATACGATAGCGCTTGTTGGGAGGCAACCCAATAGTTATCATTTTGCACTTTCGTTTTTATTATGTTTTTCAATAAAAACACATTATTACTTAAGTAACGGTAGTGTTTTTGGTGTTTAATTAGTGTTTGTGTCAAGCAAAGACTTCTGGTTGATTTGGGTGAGAGTTGATTTGACTCGGTGCATCAACAGAAATTTTCGCATCTACTGGTAGAATTGTTGTCATTTTCTGTAGCGTGAAAAATTGCTGAACTTTTTACACATAATTGACATACAAATTTGCCATGTTGTCCAAATTGTTCAGAATTTTTAGAGTTACATAATTATGACAAAAAATATTTCTTTATAGACTGTTATGTTTTTGACAAATTCTGTTTTCGTTGCATTATGTGCTTATTTCGATGAATCTATGGTCTGTCTTGGGGCTATAAGCCATGGTAAAGTTAGAATACATTAGGTATAATGTAATAACAAAATTTTAATGGGTTTTATACAGTACTTATAGTAAATATGATTTTTATTATACTAATGGATCTCACAAGGTTTTGTTAACTTTTGGGTGATTGAAGTTTTCATGTTTTGGGTTAGATCACAATGGCTGAAGGAATAAGGAGTGAAAAGATCCTAAGCTTGGGGATGCCCGTGGCTCCACAAGGAAATATTTATGATGTATCAAGCAACTAAGCTTGGGGATGCCCCAGTAGGCATCCCCTCTTTCTTCTAACGACCATCGGTATTTTACTTGGAGCTATATTTTTATTTGTCACATATCATGAGATTTTTATTGGAGCATCCTGTATTATATGTGTCTTTGCTTGTTTTTCTTTTTAGTTTGTCACAATCATCCTTGCTGGACACACCTATTTCAGGAAGCCAAAATTATGCTATGATATATTAGAATCGCTCTTTATGCTTCACTTAATTTTTTTATAGAGCTATGGAATTGCTCTAGTGCTTCACTTGTATATTTTCGAGCATGGTAGTGTTGTCATTTTGAAGAAATATTCTCTCATGCTTGACTTAGATTATTGTGAGAGTTATTAGAAATTTTCTCTCATACTTTACTTACTTTAGTTTGAGAGACGAAACTTTAAAGAAACTTGTGCTCTCGTTCTTCACTTAAATTTGTTTGAGAGCTTGTTATTAGCAATGGCAATATGCTTTAAGAGAAACTGGTCACAAAGTTATAGATATCCAGAGAAGATATAAAAAAAATCATGAAGATCATTGGACATTAAACTTGATTCCTTGCAATAGTTTTGCGATATGATGATTGTGATATGTGAGTTATGTTGGTGAGTAATTATGCTTTAGTAAGAATATTGGTGTAAATGGTTATGACTCCCTATGCAAGCACGTCAAGTCCATAGTTATGCAATGAAATTACATCCTACTTGGGTTGCATTAATCGGTGTTACACTGGTACAGCGAGGTGCTATACACAAGGTTTTTAACCCCTTTCCGCGATGGCATTTGGAACCATCGCCAAGTGAGTGTGGGTGATAGGGGGGTCCTTCCCACACGATCCAAAAACCGTCGGGGATAGGTCCTCCTGGCACACAGGGTGGGGCAAAATGAGCTCGTGTGCGATCGGGCGAGGCATCGAAACCCAATCATTTTCATTCGTATGTACATCTCACACGGTGAATCCCAAAAAACATTTCTGTTCGTGTGTGTATCACACACACAGTCAATCCAAGGAATATGTTTCCGTTCTTATGTACATCCCACACAATCAATCCAGGGAAAATGTTTCATTTCATATGTATAGCCCACATAGTCAATCTAGGGAAAACTTTTCCGTTCGTATGTACATCCCACACAGTTTTATATATAGCCTCGTGTGTGATAAGTGTAACTATCACACACGCTCCCTTGGTTAACCATTTGCTTTTATTCAACTACATCACACACGATTTGATGAAGCAAACTGTGTGGCATTGAGCTCTCCATCACAAACGCTTTTATTGCTAGAACCGTTTGCAAAGTTCCATGACCCATTTAGCAGGTTTATTTGTTTACAATTAATAATTCTAGTATTATGCAAATTCATAACTCATCTCGAACAGGTGTTTGCGAATTTCATATCAGGCACATAAATATATTTTAACATCACAATACGATAGCTACCTGAAAACAACACAGTTGAGCATATAGCTAGTTCAACTTCATAAGAACAATATTAGAACAATGTATTCATTTCCCTAATCGAGATCACCCAGGCTCGTCTTATCCACCTCTACTTTCAGTTTAGTAAGAACATGTTTTGCACTGGCCAACTTGGAAAGTGCCTACTCCTTCGCCAACACCAACTTAGCAAAGTCTGACTTAAAAAATCTGAGCTCATACCCCACCTTCCTCTTTTTATCCCGCATCTTCAAATATTCTTCAGCGTTGACAACTCTTTCTCTAAGCCTACCTCTGTTCTCTTTTGCATACATGCTCCAGAGCTTTGCTAGGCACATCTTCAAAGACTGTGGCCACTCTTGATCAATCCACTCCAAGTAAGAACACTTCTGTTCATCCTATAATATGTGAAGCTAGATCATTAACTATTGTAGGGGAATGGGTTTATAGAAACATAGAAAATCACCAATACTTATTTTGAAAAATTGAAGAAACATGTTAATTATGACATATCTTCTCAAAAAGATCAATGTACAAATGAATTAATTGCTACTGAGACAACAACCAAATTTTGAAACATCAGACACTATAATTAACTACAACAACACTTCAAGTTCTTACGTGTGTACTATAAATAACAAATTGAACAATTCATGAGGAAGGTAAATATAACCGCAATAGCATGGAGACAGTGTTTCGATGACATCAAATTGATACTAATAGGTGTGTACATGAACAAATTTAGTAACATAGAACTAATAGCACTAAGGTCGTCCACTATGTATGCCAAAACCGGTGTAAAGACAACTGTTGCTACATCTCGCACCGGTGACCTGCACTTGCGAGCCGATGCAGCGGAAAAAATCATGGACCTAGACTCCCGAGCACCTAGTTGCTCCGATGCCCAGTTCCTACATGCCATAAAGATTTAGTATTTTACTACTTGGTTGCTGTGATGTGTGGACCAAAGTTGGTTGCACAAACTGTTGAAGCGGTGCCAAATAATTTTTTAATGGCACCGTTGATGAGATGGCAACATTCTTTGATACTAGGTACAAACTACGACATTGTCTTAGGATGCGTTTGGTTGAAGGAGTGGTATGAATGGGTTGGGACCGTGACGGTGTCTAAATCAGATATGTAATAGCGAAAGAGGGTCTAACCTTCTCTGCACATGCCAGAAACTTCCTCCCACTGTCCACAGATTCAATCGCATCTAGATTCACGCATGGAGATTGATGGTGACAACGAGCAGATAGATCTTCAGCCACCCCGCTCCATTCATTGCAACTGATGGTCCTGGGGAACTACAAGAGGAAGAAATGACTCAAATCGACCGTCGGGTTAAAATCCTTCATTCCAAGTCGTAGCCCGAGAGAGAGAGAAGAGAGGCATACCTGGGTGGTGAAGGAGTCGTCAGAGGAGGAGGAATAGCTGGAGAGGTCAATGAAGAAGACCATGGTGACCCCGGCGGTAGGATGCGAGACGGCGAGAGCGAGGAAGCAAGCGAGGAAGCGGCTATAGCTTACGAAGGAAGGAATGAGTAAATAGGGGAAATGTGACTTGTGGTCGGGGAGAAAATGGCTGGGGAAGGGGGCGGGGGTACATATTTTGGCGGTAGGCCAAAATTATCAAAATGTGGAGGGAAACTTTACGCGCGGTGCCGTCGGACACCATTCACTTTGAACGATTGTGTGCATCGCAGATGATTCTTCTGCTTTACGCGCATGGGATGAGTTTGATAATTCAAAATTTTGTGGAAATTTCTCCGGGTATGTCATTGCATAATTTAACATCGCTTGCTAATTTGGGCACACAAAAGAGCGTACAGCACACATACCACACTTACTGAATCGAGCAATTTTAGTAATTAAATAGAGCAAGTTCACCTAAACATTGATCTAGCAAAAGACCAGCACTAAATACAAAGCCTGGGGACGCATAATTTTAACAAATCCGCCGCCACACCGGCCTATCCATCGCCGGTGTGAGATGAGACGTCGATGACTTGTCCTGGCGACATGTCACTGTTGGTGGACTCCGCGCCCCCCTGCTGAAGTCGACCGCGTCCTCATCCTCGTCCTCGGCGCCGCCCTCAAGGTTGTAGTACTCGTAGTAGTGGCTATGCCAGAGCTTTCGTTGGTACTCCACCGCGGATTCCTCGATAGACAGACTCTTCTCTATCTCGAACTCGGCCATGCGCAACTCCTCCACTCGGTGCTCCTCGATCTCCGCCGCCTCCTGCATCTCCAGCTGCCGCTCGGCGATCTCATGAGGAAGCAGGTGCTCCATGGCCAACGCCACCTTTTCGGACGTGGGTTGCATGCTGGATTCCGAGGTGGCCAGGAATATCTTGGCGTGTGCATCCTCGATCTTGGTGTGGATGGCCTTGACCCGGGCCAGGGCGACATCGGTAGCACGGACGACACCTTGACTCCTGCTCCAACTTCCCTGTCGGCTGCCACAGATGCCCTCTCAGAGGATA
This sequence comes from Secale cereale, assembly GCA_902687465.1. Lineage (NCBI taxonomy): Eukaryota > Viridiplantae > Streptophyta > Magnoliopsida > Poales > Poaceae > Secale > Secale cereale. The sequence goes on along the minus strand of LR738712.1, from coordinate 433,120,860 downwards.
CGGCCACGCTCAATGCGGATGCGCCGACACTTTTGGTGTAGGCGGCCGCGCTCTCGGCGTAGGCCGCGGCGCTCACGGAGTACGCGGCCATCGTACGTGCCTTCATGTAGCATTTCCATGGCGTCATCTTTGCAAGAAGGGAGTGCCGGAATGGGGATCGGGATTCGTGGATTCGGGGGTTGCCGGCACTGGATTAGACGAGATGGCGAAGCTTAAGGAGGAAGACTTAAATAGACCCAGAAGTTTTCATCACAAACGGTTCCTACAAAAAACTATATGTGATGTTGTTGATATTTTTTATTAGCTGTGAAAGACGCATTTGGAGTAAAGTGGCAACGGATGGTGTTTTAGATGTACAAGAATATTTGTAGTACTAATACAACAGTCATGTCAAATTTTGGAAAATATCAGGCGTTATTTGACCTTTTAAGACATTTAAGTTATTTTCTAGCCATTTAATGACTGTAATTCAAATTTGAACTACATGTACATGCAACAACCAACCATAACGGTTTGAAAAGTCATATTCTGTGTACTTGTGTGCGATTTAATTCCATGTGCATTAAATTGGAAGGAATTTTCAAACATAGTGGTCTAACGGCTATGACACAATTAAGCATGGAGTGCTATGGCATTTTAATTCCAACAAATTAAAAAATGATCAGATAAATATGAAACCTTGCTTGATGTAATGTCATGCCACCAAGATGATGTGGTAAAAAATTGGCGTGTTGGACGAAAGTTTGGACACGCACCCCTCACAAATAGGAGCAACTCACTAGAAGGCATGTTGTTACGAGAGGAAACAATGCATGTTTGATGACGAATGGGATATAGCTTCCTCTTACGACCTTCAAATTATTTCTACATTTAACGTGCAATAATACAATTGTCATGTGAAAATTTGGAAAAATCCAGGGATCATTTGACCTTTTACAGACTTTTAAGTGGTTTTCTAGCCATTTAATGACCGTAATTCAAATTTGAACTACATCTAAATGCAACGGCTAACCATAACGATTCGAAAAATCATATTTGTGTACTTTTGTGCGAGTTAATTCCATGTGCAGTAAATTAGAAGGAATTTTCAAACATATTGGTCTCACGGCATGGACACATGCATGGAGTGCCATGGCATTTTAATTCCAAAAAATTAAAAAATGATCAGAAAAACATGAAACCTTGCTTGATGTAATGTCATGCCACCAAGATGATGTGGTAAAAAAATTGGCCTTCTTGATGAAAGTTTGGACACACACCGCCCACAAACCGGAGCAACTCACTAGAAGGCTCGTGGTTCCGAGAGGGCACAATGCATGTTTGATGACGAACGGTAGATAGCTTCCTCTTACGGCCTTCAATTTTTTTCTACATTTAACTTTCACTAATACAACTGTCATGTGAAAAATTGGAAAATTTCAGGGGTCATTTGCCCTTGTAAAGACATTTAAGTGATTTTCTAGCCATTTAATGACCGTAATTTAAAATAGAACTACATCTACATGCAACAGCTAACAATAATGGTTTGAAAAATCATATTCGTGTACTTGTGTGTGAGTTAATTCCATGTGCAGTAAATTAGAAGGAATTTTCAAACATATTCGTCTCACGGGATGGACATATGATGGAGTGCCATGGCATTTTATTTCCAAAACATTAAAAAATGATCAGAAAAAACATGAAACCTTGCTTCATGTAATGTCATGCCAGCAGGATGATGTGGTAAAAAAATTGGCATGTTTGACGTAAGTTTGGACACACACCCCTCACAAACCGGAGCAACTCACTAGAAGGCTCGTGGTGCCGAGAGGGTACAATGCATGTTTTATGACGAACGGGAGATAGCTTCCTCTTACGGCCATCAATTTTATTCTACATTTAACGTGCACTAATACAACTATCATGTGAAAATTTGGAAAATTCTAGGGGTCATTTGACCTTTTAAAGATATTTAAGTGATTTTGTAGCCATTTAATGACCGTAATTCAAATTTGAACTACATCTACATGCAACAGCTAACCATAACGGTTTGAAAAAATATATTTTTGTGTACTTGTGTGCGAGTTAAAAAATCATCAGACGATGTAAATATCTGGTGTTCAAACAAGAAAATGTAAATCTGGCAAGACAACTGGCCCCCACATAATTGGCACTCTATTTTGCGCCTCGAGATTTGGAAGGTGAGTGGTGGGGGTTATTAATCAAACACGGTTCTATATTGAAAACCGTCAGCTATTAAGTTCACACACAAATTTTGCTATGGAAATCATGTGTAATTCAAACTACAGTACTCGTAAATTCCGGTCACCGGCATGTGTACTGTTCCCGTCGATCTAGATTTTGGCCGCCAATATATACTACCTTGCTCATGTCGTCCTGCCTACATTCTTATCTACATCCTCCCCTCGCTCTCTCTCTCTCTCTCTCTCTCTCTCTCTCTCTCTCTCTCAAATCTCTGCCATGGCGCCGCCGATTTGCCCACATGGCGACGAGGAGTCGCCGTTCCCCGAGGATGCTCAGTCGAAGAGCAGCGACGAGGAGGACCCCTACGCGCCACCGGACGTGGTTGCGTTGGACCGATCAACTTTGGATTGGTTTTAGGGCAAGTACAATCTTTGTTTGTGGAAGTCACTGTCACCGACTGAGAAAGCCAGGCAAGTGGCATTCAAGAAAGAGATGATGGAGGAGGAAGCCAGGTACTAGGCGGCTGCCACCTGGAAAAATGAGGCGGTGGAGCTTTGGGGGTGGGCGCGTCATCGTGCGGAGGAGGTGTACGAAACAGGTACTTCGAGAGGAAGGTGAAACGTGCTAGGTGCCTCGTCGCTACGTGGAGGTGGGCCGTTAAGCTCCAGTGTGGCACCGACGAGGAGCTTCGGTGGGCGCCCAACGAAATGGCAAGATTGTTCGCGCTCGTATGCCAACAAGAGGCAGATCGGTACATCAAGCGTTGCGAGGCGGAGTACTGCCTCCGTGCTGGGAAGACGCCGTGCACCAGGGAGCTGCTGCGAGGGGCTGTCGGAGAACTGCCCCCAGGAGGGATTATTAGTTTTAGTATTGTTCATTTTCAATTTTATGCATTATACCTAGTAGTTAAGTATCATCACGTATATGTGATGATATTATATTAATTATGTGATGATTATTATATATATTATGAATTCCATTTTCTATCTATTTTTGTATACTAATTTGTATCTAGGTGTTATCATCCACATATACAAAATGGAAAGCGTATACACACACATTGAAACAGAACATATAAGAACGAAAAATAGAGTACACACATTGAAACAGAGCAATAAACACAGAAATAATATGATTGTTGTGAATACGTAGCTATCCACATCGAAACGACTCAACAATATAAAATGCGTCCATGACATGACCAGCAGCGCTTGCCTACGGTAACTCTTGGCTTTGCCTGAACTCGTGCAGGCGTTCGTCCAAGCGGTCGACACGCTCGCGGTACATCTGGAGCGTGATCTCGAGCTCCAAGTTGGCTATTTCATCGGAGATCACCAGCTCAAGGATGCGACGACCATGTTCCTCTACTGCGCCTAGGTGGACACCTGGGCCATGGAGGCGATCGAGCCTACCGACCAGCGCGTTGGCATCAAGCGGGCTGCGGACAAGGAGAACGGCGTGACCCATGAGAACGACGCGGCGGCTGTCTGGTGCATGTACGGCGCGGCCGGCCTCTTGTGCAAGTACGGCGCAGAGGGCCTCTGCCCACTCCTGACGAGGAATGGGGGTACTGACGGGACGTGTACCCAGTTGCGATGCCCTGTCGACAGCAGGCAAGCACCGATGGATCCGCTCTTGCTGTGCGACGCGCCGCGCCTCTCTATGTGTGGCGCTCCAACGGTCTTGCAGTGTGGCGATCCGCAGCCTATCGGCACGGAAGTGCATATCTTGCTCTACGGCGCGCCATCGATCATGTTGTGCGGCGAGTTGCAGCCTCTCAGCGCTGACATGCCTATCTTTATCCCAGGCGCTGAAGCGCCATGCGCCAAGGGTCTGCTCAACCCTGGCGATGATGTGCATCAGGGCATCGTCTATCGTGTTGCCAGGGAGCGCCTCGGCCTGATGGGTCGTAGCACCTTCTCGTTTTCCTCGTCCACGAGGTTGATGGCAGACACAACGCTTCGGTGGGTTAGCATGCTTGGAAAAGGTGGATGTGCTACAGGTTGCGCTTGTTGCCTTCGTTCGTCGCGCGCCTCCTAGGTTTATGCGCAATATCGCTGGGTGGCGGGAAACAGGTGAGGAAATGGTAGGAAACAGGGGTGCATTCATAAAACGCCATCAATTAATGGAAACTTCACATAGAAGGAACATCGAGGTAGCACAAGAAGTACATGATGATCAGATGATTGTTTATCCTAGTTAATTATGCATGTAATAGTTTACTTTAGTGTTTATAAATGTCATGTGTGTACTAGACACCTATTTAATTGGATGCTTGCCGTATATTACACACATCTTGTTTATATGGAACGTTTCTGTTCTCTTGGCTCAACACAAACAGTTTGTCGGAATGAACTGTATGCCCTCCATTGCACACACCATGATCTGGCTAAAACATTACTGTTTCGTTGCCTAATTGAAAACAGTTCATCCGAGTGAACCGTATGTCGTATATCACACACACCTTGATCTGGCTGACCATTTCTTTTGTGTTGCCTAATCACAAACAGTTCATCTGAGTAAACTATATGACGTATATCGCACACGCCTTCATCTGGCTGCCCGTTTCTGTTCTTCTTCCTCGTCACAATCAGTTAATTGAATTGAACCATATGCCCTGCAATGCACACGCAACTAAAACCAGAATCGTGTTTAATGGCTCCGCCATCACAAACGTTTTGCATCTTTTTGATGTGTTTTTACATCATGGTTTGTCATTAATGCATCGCACACAGTTTCATTAGAGGGTCTTTGATCGTTGTGTCGCTTTAGCAGCATCGTGTAGTAGTGTTAGTTATGTTTAATGTTCTTTTATGATGGTTTTCGCACTACAAGAAATATGTCAACTTGTGACCTTCTATTAGTGACCCTGGAAGAATTGGTCGTAAATCTACGACCATTTGAGACCAATTGGTTATAAGCTTTTCGGGGGGTTCCAAACCCTAAACTATAACGACCATTTTGGTCATAAAGGTTGTAATTTCCTTACACGAAATGGTTGTAAAGCAAACAACACTGGTCCGCTGCTTTATTTCTAGCTGATCACGACCAATCTAGATGGTCATAGCCTAGTAAATTGTGGTGCATTGCTATGACTAGGTGCCACCTCATCAGTTTTGCATATGCGTCATGTCTATGTGGCAATTTTAGCCCTAGGTTGTGAAGCAACCCATATTTCTGTCATTCCCAAAATTCCCCAAAAAAATGGGCATTATTTACTATCCAAATCATTGCCTCATGACAAAATTAAGTTCCATTTTCCTAGTAAATCTTCCTCGGCAAATTTCCAAAGTTTATGTTCAGCTAGTACCATTTTGAAGGAAGTACTAGCTAGGCATATCCTAATGAGTTGATTTTTTTTTCACATCTTCTATATTGCCAAATCATAGCTCTCCACAAAATTTGCCCATCTAGCAATCGATGTGAGCTCACCATCCAATCTTCGTTTCTGGTAATATTTTCAGTTTGTGGAGAAACTATATTTTATGTTAATTTATAATTGCTAGAAATTTACCAGGACATGACCCTACCCATAAAACCTCCCTCCACGAAATTTTAGCTCATTTAATCTAGCCAATTTCCCTGAACATTTTTCCCAATTTTCTGTTCTGTGGAGAGCACTGTGAAGGAAGTACCATTTTTATTTATCCAAATGGTATGAAATTTTAGAGTGCCTTCATATGCCCAAATTAGCATCTTCAGATCAATCCAATCATTCATTCCAGACCAGCTTCAACATTCAAATTTCTGTCTAGTGTGGTACTTTGCAAAGCAAGTGACACCTAGGCTCCTCCATTTGAACTGCAAAGTTTCCAAGACAGTGTCCCTAGTAGATGATCATCCTCGGCCAAAACTCAGGCTCATTGGCCATGTGCATTTTCCCAACCACTAACCAAACACTTGGCTGCTAATTCATGTTTGAGCTTGGTTCAGTCTCCTTGTGAGATTCTTCTATTGTCTTCTTCTTCCTCACTCCTACTAGGGGAGTGCCCGACCTACTAGACATGCCTAGGCCGCCCAGAACGAGTGGCAATGCCACGGTCATGAGGTGACCACGCGGCGGGCATGTGAGTTTACGCGCTTCGGAGTTGGGGCCCTCGGCCACCGTCCAAAAGTCAATGTATCGCCACCAAATCATATATTTATGATTAAATATATAGTAATGTACGTAGAAGTGATTTTTTGAGAAAACATAAAGAGCAAACTATAAGGCAACTACAATTCAAGTTTGACCCGCTTCCTTCCAAACCGGCGGAAAATTGTCTTTTTCACGAGAGGTGGATCAAATCTTTTGACACCCAATCATTTGGTCAATTGTGCATCAAATATGTCCTAGTATTTTATAAAATTTATTTGGTACAATTTTGCAACAAATATATGGTAGGTCCTTCACAAAAAACTCATTTTGGGCACTCAAAAATTAGAAAACGAAATTTTTGTGCAAAGAAAATGAAATGATCCCTAGGCAAAATTGTTTGTCATTCCAAGATGCACCCTTGTGCATAATATTAAATCATTTGAGCAAAGTACGCTATGAATGTGGCCATAAGATTGATCATTTGGCTTGAAAGCCATGAATCTTCACATGTGATAGTTCACTTCTGAGAACATTTTTTAAAAATAATTGTCGTATTACAAGTTTATTATTTTTCCTGGCAACTTGGTCGCATATAATGAGACAATGCGAAGGTTTTCCAATTTTTCGATTTTTTCATGCCCGTTTCAAAATGATGTCAAAATTGATGGCATGATCGTTCCTAGCTAGTGGTTGAATCTTGGAAACATTTTCGTGTTCTCTGATTAAATCTTTACCTAATAATAAAGAAAATTGGGTTTCTTTCGTCCGTCAAGTCATTTTTCAGAAAAGTCCCTCTATTTCAGAGAATTCAACCCGCAGTCCTGTTTTAAGTCAAACCGAATCGTTTTTTTTGTTTTTTACACACAAGTCCCAGTGTTTTCTTGAAATCAACCCGCAGTCCGGGTTTAAGTCACTCCTGAACCGTTATTTTACATTTTTCGAAAAAAAATCTGATGTTTTATGTAATTCATCCGCGGATCATATTTAAGTCAAATAAATGCTTTTTTAAATCATCCATATCTTTTAAACCATAACTCCGATTCGAACATGTTATATATGAAATTTGATTAGAAAAATATGTAGAATATGAATATGAGATTATTTTTACCTGTTAAGTCCTTTTAAATATTATTTTGGACTATATTTAACTCAAACAAATGATTTTCTAAATTATACGTATCTTTTAAACTGTAACTTCGATTTTAACATATTATATATGAAATATTATTAGAAAAATGTGTGGAATCTAAATATGATGTTAATTTTACCTGTTAAATATTTTTATAATATTGTTTTTAAAGCAAACTTATAATTTATAGCGCAAGATTCATTTTTTCTTTCGTACCGGCGGCGATCCGGATTGCAAATAAACACCCCATTATAACCATATAGGGAATAGAAAACATCAATAACTACACATGCATACCTCTGAAAAATGTCGCAGGGTAAAACAACAATTTTCTCATCGCGAGAGTGAGAGAAAGCGCGCGCGAGAGAGAGAGAGAGAGAGAGAGAGGAGGGGAGACGTCTTAGGATTAACCATATTCAAACACATTTTGTTTTGTTTTCTGTGAACACCGAGGCCATCGCCAGCGAGTGTGAGAAGTAGGATAAGCGGCAACACAAATATGATGCCTCGCAAAAATAAAGGAAATGGACCTATTATGGTCTTGAGTGATGGTTGTTGGGTTAAGAGCATGTGTTATGTTTTCTCTCCCGTTGCAATGCACGGGCTCTTTTGCTAGTAGATACTAATGTACCTAGAAATGATTTTTGCAAAAAAATAAAGAGGAAACTATGAGGCATATGCAGTTCAAATTTGACCCGCTTCCTTCTAAATCGACGGAAATTTGTCTTTTCCATGAGAGGTGGTTCAAAGCTTTTGACACCCATCCATTTGGTTAATTGTGCATTAAATATGTCCTAGTATTTTATAAAATTTATTTGTTACAGTTTTGCAACAAATATGTGATAGGCCCTTCACACAAAAACACATTTTGGGCACTCAAAAAATGGTACAATTTTCGTGCAAAGATAATGAAAACTTCCCTAGGCAACATTGCTTGACATTCAAAGATGCACCTGTGTGCACAATATTAGATCATTTGAACAAACCACGCCATGAATGTGGCCATAAGATTGATCATTTGGATTGAAAGCCATGAATCTTCACACGTGATAGCTCGTTTAAGAGAACACCTTTTTAAACTAATTTCTATATTACAAGTTTATTATTTTCCCTGTTAACTTGGTCACATATAATGTCACAATGTGAAGGTTTTCCAAAAAAAATATTTTTCATGCCCATTTCAAAATGCGGTCAAAACGGCGGGAGTGACCGTTCCTAGCTAGTGGTGAATCTTGGAAAACCTTTGGTGTTTCTCTAATGAAATAGATACTTTTCTACCTAGAAATGTTTTATGGAAATAATCATGAGAAACTACGAGTCAGATGCAGTTCAAATTTGACCCAGTTTCAGCTGAATCAGCGAAAAATAGTCTGTTTCATGATAGGTAGATAAAAGCTTCTTACACCCAATCATTTGGTAAATTGTACATTAAATATGGCCTAATATTTTATAAAAATGATTTGGTCCTATTTTTTTAACAATGATATGGTAGGAACTTCACAAAAAAACTCATTTGGATCTCTCAAAAAATGGAAAATGATATTTTCGTGAAAAGAAAATGAAAACTTACTTAGGCAACATTGTTTGCCATCCCAAGATGCACCCTTGTGCACAATATGAAATCATTTGAACAAACTATGCCATGAATGTGGCCATAAGATTGATCTTTTGGCCTGAAAGCCATGAATCTTCACACATGATAGCTCATTTCTGAGAACACTTTTTTAAGTAATTGCCCTATTACAACTTTATTATTTTTCCTAGTAACTTGGTCACATATAATGACACAACGTGAACATTTTCCAATTTGTTTATATATTTTTTTGCATTTTTCATGCCCATTTCAAAATGCGATCAAAACGGCGGGCATGACCGTTCCTAGCTAGTGGTTGAATATTGGAAAACTTTTGGTGTTTCTCTAATGAAATAGATACTTTTGTACATAGAATTTTTTTGGACAAAATCATGAGCAAACTACGAGGCAGTTGCAGTTCAAATTTGACCCACTTTTAGCTGAATCGGCAGAAAATTTTCTTTTTCATGAGAGGTGGATCAAAGCTTCTGACACCCAACCATTTGGTCAATTGTACATTAAATATCGCCTAATATTTTATCAAAATGATTTGGTCCAATTTTGCAATAAATATATGGTAGGACCTTCACAAAAAAACTTATTTTGGGCACTCAAAAAATGGAAAACGATTTTCTTGTGAAAAGAAAATGAAAACTTCCTTAGGCAACATTGTTTGCCATTCCAAGATTCGCCCTTGTTCACAATATGTAATCATTTCAACAAACTATGCCATGAATGTGGCCATAAGATTGATCATTCGGCTTGAAAGCCATGAATCTTCACATATCATAGCTCATTTCTGAGAACACTTTTTTAAAATAATTGTCGTATTGTAAGTTTATGATTTTCCTGGTGACTTGGCCACATATAACGACACAATGCGAAGGTTGTCCAATTTTTTTTATTTTTTTTATTTTTTCATGCCCATTTCAAAATGCGGTCAAAACGGCGGGCATGACCGTCCCTAGATAGTGGTTGAATCTTGGAAAACTTTTGGTGTTTTCTAATGAAATACATAATTTTGTACATCGAAATGTTTTTTGGAAAAAATCATGAGCAAACTATGAGGCGGCTATAGTTCAAATTTGACCGACTTTCAACTAAATCGGCAGAAGTTTGTGTTTTTCACGAGAGGTGGATCAAAAGTGTTTCACATCAAACTATTTGGTTAATTGTACATTAGTTATGGCCTAATATTTTAGAAAATTAATTTGGTCCAATTTTGCAAAAAAAACATTGTAGGTTCTTAAAAACTCATTTTGGGCACTTGAAAAATGGAAAATGTTTTTTTGCCAAAAAACTCATTTCTCACGACACCTTTTTAATGATATTTATCTTATTTCATGTTTTTATTATTCCTGAAAACTTGTTCACATTTGGTGACACAATGAGAAGGTTTTCCATTTTCTTTTTGAATATCTGAGGTCATAAAATAGCTGACATTAGTTTAACACATTATTTTTAGTCAACTACGACCTATTTAAATCGTCGTAACATTGTACAGTATTCTGATTGGCCCGTAGAGATTTCACGTGGATCGTGCATCAAACACCGTCGGATGATCGGGAATCCAACGGCGGTCCTCGGCCCTTCCACACCAACCCTGAAACCCTAGCTCTGTCCTCGTGGTAATTTTCCATCC
>LR738712.1:433053651-433104398 GCA_902687465.1 Secale cereale | reverse complement strand
CCCCACCCCCCGCCTCCTTTCTTTCTCTCACTCTCTTCTCCTCCTCTCCCCTTCCAGATCCGGTGGAGCTCCTCTCGATTACGTCCCCTTCCACACCGCCACCTTCTCTCTCACGACACCGCACCCTCCCCGCAAGCCCCTCCAACTCCAGCCGTCGCCGCCCCCATTCTCTCTTGATCCAATCAAAGTCCCCCTTGTCCACCACCCCCTTCCTCCCGTCACCATACCAACCTTGCCGCCAGCCTCACTCTCTTCTCCAACCCACACCTGCTCCTCACGCCACCTGTGCGCGCCACCCACCACATCCACAGAAAACCACTGACCTCCCCCGCCCCCCGCCGCAGATATCGATATCCCAGGCTGCCTGACGGACCGCTCCCCTCGCCCCGTGCTGATCTTCAAGTACAACAGCTCTGTCATGGTGGAGCTGGTGGGGAAAAACTGCTTTGCCATCTCCAGTGACTGCCGCCTCGGCGTGCAGCTGCAGACCGTCACCACCGACTTCTAGCGGGTCTTCAAGATCCAAGGCAAGCTCTACATCGGCCTCTCCGGCCTTGCCACCCGACACCCAGACGTTGTGGGCTGCCCCACCTGGCAGATCCCCCCGCCCCCTTTCGCCTCTGGTTGATGTTCATTTCCAGAGGCGGCCATCGTGCTTAATCTAGGGTTTGTTTGTTTGTTGGCGTCAGCGTGCAGGTACCTGCGGCTCGTGTTCAAGCACAAGTTGTACCAGCTGCGGGAGGAGCACGACATGAAGCCCGAGACCTTCATCGGCCTCGTCTCCTCCATGCTCTACGAGAAGAGGTGAGGCTTCATTTATTCTTAGGTGGCTTGAATCCTTGGTTATACAAACAGAAGAGTGACTAGATGCAACTACTTTTATGATTCAACATAGACATAGTAAGTACGCTATGTGATGTGGTTCCCTGACATGGATGAGTGCTACTTCTCGAGCTTGCGTTGTATTCCCTCAAAGAGGAAAGGGTGATGCAGCACAGTAGCATAAGTATTTCCCTCAATTTTTGAGAACCAAGGTATCAATCCAGTAGGAGACCGCGCGCGAGTCCCTCGCACCTGCACAAACAAATAAGAACTTCGCAGCCAACACGATAAGGGGTTGTCAATCCCTTTACGGTCACGTACGAAAGTGAGATCTGATAGAGATGAGAGTTTGATATTTTTGGTATTTTTGGTTATAAGAACAGAAAGTAAAAGCAGAAAAGTAAAGTAGATTGTAGATTTATATGTTGAGAATAGACCCGGGGGCCATAGTGTTCTCTAGTGGCTTCTCTCATGATAGCGATATACTACGGTGGGTAAACAAATTACTGTCGAGCAATAGATAGAAAAGCGAATAATTATGAGACTATCTAGGCATGATCATTATATATAGGCATCACGTCCGAGACAAGTAGACCGAAACGATTCTGCATCTACTACTATTACTCCACACATCGAACGCTATCCAGCATGCATCTTGAGTATTAAGTTCATAAGAACAGAGTAACGCCTTAAGCAAGATGACATGATGTAGAGGGATAAACTCAAACATAGTGATATAAACCCCATCTTTTTACCTCGATGGCAACAATACAATACGTGCCTTGCTGCCCCAACTGTCACTGGGAAAGGACACCGCAAGATTGAACCCATAGCCAAGCACTTCTCCAATTGCAAGAACTATAGATCTAGTAGGCCAAACCAAACCAATAATTCGAAGAGACTTGCAAGGATATTATAATCATACATAAAGAGTTCAAAAAGAACCAAATATTTCTCATAGATAATCTTGATCATAAACCCACAATTCATCGGATCTCGACAAACACACCGCAAAAAGAGATTACATCAAATAGATCTCCCCGAAGACCGAGGAGAACTTGGTATTGAGATCCAAAGAGAGAGAACAAGCCATCTAGATACTAGCTATGGACCCGAAGGTCTGTGGTAAACTACTCACAACTCATGGTGAGGCGATGATGATGATGTAGAAGCACTCCATGGAAGATCCCCCCTCCGGCGAAGCTCCGGAACGGGCCCCAAGATGGGATCTCACGGGAACAGAAGATTGCGGCGGTGGAACTAGGGTTTTCTCTGTTGTTCTGATAGTTTCGGGGTACGTAGGTATATATAGGAGGAAGGAGGGCACCGGGGACAAGACGGGGTGCCCATGAGGCAGGGGGCGCACCCCCCACCCTCGTGGACGCCACATCAGCCCTACTCCATGGTTCTCAAGTCTCTCGTGCGTATTTTGCTCCAAAAATATCTCTCCCGATGGTTTCATTCCATTTGAACTCCGTTTGATATTCCTTTTCTGTAAAACCCTAAATCAGGCAAAAAACAGCAATCTGGACTGGGCCTTTGGGTTAGTAGGTTAGTCACAAAAAATATAAAAGTGTATAACAAATCCTATTAAACATCCAAAACATCATAAATAATAGCATGGAACAATCAAAAATTATAGATACATTGGAGACGTATCAATGAGTATCTAGAGTCGGATGGATGTAGGACGCCCAGCCATGGATGAGCAGCAGCAGCCGGATGGATGTGTTTTCCCTTGCTGCAGGACGTGGGTGTCGGAGAACCAAGTGGCCTTCCACGTGCTCGACCCTAGCACTCTTCCTAAGGTCCATCTTCCCGTTCCTCTTCCCTTGTTCCCCTCCAGATGTGATTTTTTGGACATATTGCTCTTTTCTTTTTATGAATCGTATATTGGAATGATTGTTACTGTTGTCGAATGCACATATTATTTTGTTACTGGGTATGAGAAAGACGAATAGCTAGGGTCAATTTCTGTTGCTGCTAATGCATATTGATCCATATGTTCTTGTTTCTGTACACATGGGCAGCTTACACCTAACTGAGTGACTGTTGATTTGCTTGGAGGGAACAGTTCATTTTTGCTACCGTACTAGCCTATGGAACATTTTTTACACACCATGTAGTATACTGACAACCGGCTTTCCTCTAGCGCTGCTACACAATGCTAGTTAGGATGGGTACAACTATATTTTTATCTATCTGGAAAATGGTGCAAAGATTTACTAGTACTTGCATTGGTGATATGACACGTCCATGGTGCGATCTAATTAGATTCAGACTTTGATAGGCTAGGGCATGTGCTTGTATTAGCATGGAATAATTACTACTAATTAATGAAGGAAGCAGACTTGTTCACATAAAGGAAGATATGTCTATGTTAGTATTAGTGTTCTTGATCTTACCTGATAGACTTGTTTTTACTAATATAAACAAATAGAATCAGATTGTTTGCATAGAATCGAATCATTATCACTTTTAGTTGAGTTCTAACTATGTAGTGTATTTAGTTCTTTGCTTATATTATAGTCAGAATTATACCGTGTGACTAAATCATGTGTTATTTAGTCAGCTGAGCAGTATATTTAGTTTTCTAATGATTGCTCAACTCTCAATTCTGAATAAATAAGTAACTGGCCATATTGTTTCTTTCTTCCTTAAAGGCTACGAGTTGATGGCATGCTGCTGTTTTGCTCTACTTGATTGTTCTTTTACTGTCCGGCCTGCTCTGATCTACATGGTTTCCAGTTGGTTATAAGACAGTAAAACTGTGGTGATGTGAGGTCCGACAATGATTTGTAATTTGGTTTCATCCCCAACCTCTCCAGCTAGCTTCTTCTTCACATCATATCATATTTGAAACTGTTGATGCATCATGGATTGGATGATCACCTGCTAGCTAAGTATCTTAGCTTGTATTGCCATCAAATTAGTCAATACTGTTTCACTTTGCTTGTTTCTTGTACTAGGTCTGTCAATTACAGCATAAACAATCAAATTTCTTAGCTTTCAACTATGAATACATAGCTAGCTGAACCTGTTCTTTCTTTCTTTCTTTCTTTAGAGCTATGACTTATATGGGTCAAGCTATTGTTTTGCTGTGCTCGATGATACTATTGCTGCATGTATACTGATACATGTGGTGATATTTACTAAACTAGAGTTGTGAATGTACCATTATTTTCCTGCTGCTACTTATCCCTGGCTCACCAACCCTTTAATCAAGCGTGACCCAGCTAGCTGTTTGAAAAACAACGTGTGAGGAATGATAACAATTTGATAATCGATAATGAAATTTGCACTACAATATTCCCTTGATACTGAGACACCTTAGTTTCATAGTATGCTTGCTCCTAGCTTAGTGTTTTGTTTCGGGGTTTCTTAATGTTCTTGTGCTTAAGAACATTACTTAGTTTCTTAATCATGTAGATCATCCACCTCAGCGATGCTATCCCAATCAGATCATCGTCGACACTATCATCATCAGGTCTTATTTTCCCTTTATTTGCTCTTGCCTTGTGATGTTAGTCTCTGTGGGCTTACTAGTATTGTTAGATGTTATTAGTTGAATGGATGGTCATGGTAGTGGAATAGTACTCCCTCTGTAAACTAATATAAGAGTGGTTAGATCATTAAAGTAGTGATCTAAAGCTCTTATCTTAGTTTATAGAGGGGGTACTTTTCTTTAAGTGAATGTGTTAAAGTGACGTTCATTACATGACATGTACTTCTACCAATATACCATGTTGGTACCTGTAGTTTAGTATTGTCGATGCCTAACATGAGCTTGAACGTTATAGTGGCAGTGTAGAACAACAGCAGGTTAACTGTTGCAGTAAAGTTGTTGGAAATTTTGCTATGCCTTGCATAGTGTTTAATGAATTGAAGCATTCGAGCTTGCGTTGTATTTCCTCGAAGAGGAAAGGGTGATGCAGCACAGTAGCGTAAGTATTTCCCTCAGTTTTTGAGAACCAAGGTATCAATCCAGTACGAGACCACGCGCGAGTCCCTCGCACCTACACAAACAAATAAGAACTTCGCAGCCAACGCGATAAGGGGTTGTCAATCCCTTTACGGTCACTTACGAAAGTGAGATCTAATAGATATGATAGTTTGATATTTTTGGTATTTTTTGGATATAAGAACAAAAAGTAAAAGTGGAAAAGTAAAGTAGATTGTAGATTGATATGTTAAGAGAATAGACCCGGGGGCCATAGGTTTCTCTAGTGGCTTCTCTCATGACAGCGGTATTCTACGGCGGGTAAACAAATTATTGTCGAGCAATTGTAGAAAAGCGAATACTTGTGAGACTATCTAGGCATGATCATTATACATAGGCATCACGTCTGAAACAAGTAGATCGAAACAATTTTGCATCTACTACTATTACTCCATACATCGACCACTATCCAGCATGCATCTAGAGTATTAATTTCATAAGAACAGAGTAACGCCTTAAGCAAGATGACATGATGTAGAGGGATAAACTCAAATAACATGATATAAACCCCATCTTTTTATCCTCGGTGGCAACAATACAATACGTGCCTTGCTGCCCCTACTGTCACTGGGAAAGGACACCGCAAGATTGAACCCAAAGCCAAGCACTTCTCCCATTGCAAGAACTATAGATCTAGTAGGCCAAACCAAACCAATAATTCGAAGAGACTTGCAAGGATATTTTAATCATACATAAAGAGTTCAGAAAAGAACCAAATATTTATCATAGATAATCTTGATCATACACCCAAAATTCATCGGATATCAACAAACACACCGCAAAAAGAGATTACATTGAATAGATCTCCTCGAAGACCGAGGAGAACTTGGTATTGAGATCCAAAGAGAGAGAAGAAGCAATCTAGATACTAGCTCTGGACCCGAAGGTCTGTGGTAAACTACTCACAACTCATGGTGAGGCGATGATGATGATGTAGAAGCACTCCATGGTAGATCCCCGCTTTGGCGGAGCTCCGGAACAGGCCCCAAGATGGGATCTCATGGGAACAGAAGGTTGCGGCGGTGGAACTAGGGTTTTCTCTGTTGTTCTGATGGTTTCGGGGTACGTAGGTATATATAGGAGGAAGGAGGGCTCCGAGGGCCAAATGTGGGGCCCACGAGGTAGGGGGCGCGCCCCCAACCTCGTGAACGCCACGTGTGCCCTACTCCGTGATTCTAAAGTCTCCCATGCGTATTTCGCTCCAAAAATATCTCTCCCGAAGTTTCATTCCATTTGGACTCCGTTTGATATTCCTTTTCTGTAAAACCCTGAAATAGGCAAAAAAAATCAATCTGGATTGGGCCTTTGGGTTAATAGGTTAGTCCCAAAATAATATAAAAGTATATAACAAAGCCCATTAAACATCCAAAATATCATAAATAATAGCATGGAACAATCAAAAATTATAGATACGTTGGAGACGTATCAAGCATCCCCAAGCTTAATTCCTGCTCGTCCTCGAGTAGGTAAATGATAAAAACAGAATTTTTGATGTGGAATGCTAACCAACATAGTTTTCAATATAATTCTTTTAATTGTGGCATGAATGTTCAGATCTGAAAGATTCAAGACAAAAGTCTATATTGACATAAGAAATAATAATACTTCAAGCATACTAACAAAGCAATCATGTCTTCTCAAAATACTATGGCTAAAGAAAGTTATCCCTACAAAATCATATAGTCTGGCTATGCTCCCTCTGCATCACACAAAATATTCATATCATGCACAACCCCAGTTTTAGCCAAGCACTTGTTTTCCTACTCTATTCTTTCAAACCTTTCAACTTTCACGCAATACATGAGCGTGAGCCATGGATATAGCACTATGTGGAATAGAGCGGTGGTTGTGGAGAAGACAAAAAGGAAGGAGATAGTCTCACATCGACTAGGCGTATCAGCGGGCTATGCAGATGCCCATCAATAGATATCAATGTGAGTGAGTAGGGATTTCGATGCAACGGATGCACTAGAGCTAAAAATGTATGAAAGCTCGACAAAAGAAACTAAGTGGGTGTGCATCCAACTTACTTGCTCACGAAGACCTAGGGTATTTGAGGAAGCCCGTCGTTGGAATATACAAGACAAGTTCTATAATGAAAATTCCCACTAGTATATGAAGGTGACTAAACATGAGACTCTCTATCATGAAGAACATGGTGCTACTTTGAAGCACAAGTGTGGAAAAAAAGATAGTAGCAATTGTCCCCCTTTTCTTTTCCTTCTTTTTTTTTCTTCTTTTTTGGAGAGGCCTTTTCTTTTGTTCGGCCTTTCCTCACATGGGACAATGCTCTAATAATGATGATCATCACACTTACATAGATTTACAACTCGATATTACAACTCGATACTAGAACAAAGTATGACCCTATATGAATGCCTCCGGGGGTGTACCGGGATGTGCAATGAACCAAGAGTGACATGTATGAAAATTATGCATGGTGGCTTTGCCACAAATACGATGTCAACTACATGATCATGCATGGCAGTATGACAATATGAAGCGTGTCATATGAACGGAATGGTGGAAAGTTGCATGGCAATATATCTCGGAATGGCTATGGAAATGCGATGATAGGTAGGTATGGTGGCTATTTTGAAGAAGATATATGGTGGCTGTTTTGAGGAAGGTATATAGTGGGTGTATGGTACCGTCGAAAGTTCTGTGGTACAAGAGAGGCTAGCAATGGTGGAAGGGTGAGAGTGTGTAATATCCACAGCTAAGTTACGCCCGTATCAAGAGCCCGTATCACGCCCTGTTCGGGCGGCCGGTTTACGCTAAGTTCATGGCAAGGCCGTTTTATGTTTATATACAACTTAAGATGCCGGGCCACAAGGGAACCATTACTGTCCATGGGAGTCGCAAGATTGCATTGGAGTGCGAGGAAGGTGATGCAGCTTATGCTGAGGCGGTTTGTGCAACTGAGGAGCTGAAGTTTTATAAATATAATGTTGATCCGGCAGATATGTCTCCGTTGAAAAAGCCAACCACAGAGCATGATCCGGCTTTGAAGTTCAAATCAGCTAAAGAGACCAAACAGGTTGACTTTGTTCCTGGCGATTCATCCAAAAAGTTCACCATCAGCGCTAAACTAGATCCAAAATAGGAAAGGGCGCTCATCGAGTTCATCCGTGACAATCGGGACATTTTCGCATGGAAACCTTCTGACATGCCAGGTGTACCGAGGGAACTCGCTGAGCACACTCTCAACATTGATCCTAAGTTTAAACCGGTTAAGCAATTTCTGCGCCGCTTTAATGAAGAAAGGCGCAAGGCTATTGGTGAAGAAGTGGCTAGGCTCTTGGCGGCAGGCTTTATAATTGAGGTGTTCATCCAGAGTGGTTGGCTAATCCGGTGCTAGTGCTTAAGAAGAATGGCACTTGGCGAATGTGTGTTGATTACACAGATCCGAACAAAGCCTGCCCAGCTAATCCCTTTCCCTCCCCCGTATTGATTAGATCATTGATGCTACGGCAGGTTGTGAGCGACTAAGTTTTTCGGATGCATATTCAGGTTATCATCAGATCAAAATGGCAGTTAAGGACCAGGGGAAGACGGCCTTTATAACTCCCTTTGGAGCCTTCTGCTATGTATCTATGCCATTTGGGCTTAAGAGTGCCCAGGTAACTTATCAGCGTTGCGTGCAGAACTGCCTTCATGGACAGATTGGGTGGAATGTTCATGCGTATGTGGACGACATTGTGGTGAAATCCGGGAAGGAGGAAACGTTAATAACATATTTGAAAGAAACCTTTGATAATCTCTAGGTTTTCAAGATGATGCTTAATCTGGATAAGTGTGTTTTTGGTGTTCCGGCAGGCAAGCTCCTGGGGTTCCTGGTATCAAATAGGGGAATTGAAGCTAATCCGGAGAAGATGAAGGCGATTACATCCTTGGCTAAACCGGCGTGCATCAATGATGTCCAACGCTTGGCGGGCCGTATTGCGGCGCTCATCCGGTTTATCAGCCGTTTGGGGGAGAAGGCCATCCCGCTTTATCAGATGATGAAAAAGACAGATCGCTTTGTTTGGAGTAATGTTGCTGATGCTGCGTTCGAAGAGTTGGAGAAGCAATTAGCTGAACCGCTAGTCCTTGTTGCACCAGTCGACAATGAGACGCTATTGTTGTATGTGGCTGCTAACGCCCGAGCTGTAAGCGTTGCCATTGTGGTAGAGCGTAAGGAGGCAGACAAAGAATATCTGGTTCAACAGCCGGTTTACTACATCAGCAAGATACTCATTGAATCAAAGCAGCGATACCCGCATTGGCAGAAATTGGTGTACGGAGTCTTCATGGCAAACCGGAAGCTAAAGCAGTATTTTCAAGGTCATCCAATCACTGTGGTCAGTTCAGCCCCTTTAGGCGATATAATCCAGAACAGGGAGGCGACTGGTCGAGTTGCAAAGTGGGCCATTGAGCTTAGTCCTCACGGATTGAAATATTTGCCCCGTACTGCAATCAAATCCCAAGCATTGGTGGACTTCATCAACGATTGGACGGAGCTACAAGCACCAGAGGAGAAGCCAGATCATACATATTGGACTATTCACTTTGATGGATCCAGGCAATTAGAGGGCTCGGGGGCTGGAGTCCTATTAACTTACCCACGAGGTGATAAGTTTTGTTACGTCCTCAGGTTAATGTTCCCTTGTACTAACAATGCAGCTGAGTATGAAGCTCTCCTCCATGGTCTCCGGATGGCTAAGGAGATGAATTTAAGCCGGGTTAAATGCTTTGGCGATTCAGACCTAGTGGCTCAACAAGTGTCTGGCAAGTGGGATTCCAAAGACCCACTTATGGCAGCATATCGACGAGAGGTAGACGCTGTTGCGGGACACTTCAAGGGTTATCAAGTGGATCATATAGACCGACGAAAGAATGAAGTAGCTGATGCATTAAGCCGGCTGGGTTCTTAGTGTAAACCGGTTCCACCCAATACCTTCCTGGATGAATTACATAATCCGTCGGTGCAGTTACCTTCAGAAGAGGACTTGGCTATTCCTGATCCGGAGGCTCAATTGGTGGCGGCACTTCATGTGATTCCAGACTGGACGCTCCCCTACCTGGCGTACATGAACCAAGGTGAGTTACCAGAGGACGAAGTCTTGGCTAGACAGATAGTCCAGCAATCCAAGTCAATGACTATTGTCAATGGAGAGTTACAACATCGCAGTATCTCTGGGGCGTTTCAGCGGTGTGTGTCGCCGGATGAAGGCTGTGATATTCTTATAGAGATCCACGAGGGAGATTGTGGTCATCATGCTGGTTCAAAATCTTTGGTGGCTAAAGCGTTTCATCATGGGTTCTACTGGTTGACGGCTCATGCCGACGCCGAGGACTTGGTCAGAAAATGTGATGCTTGCCAGAAGTTCTCACGGCGTGCTCATATACCGGAGTAGGAGTTGAAGATGATTCCAATTACTTGGCCGTTTGCGAATTGGGGGCTTGATATGGTTGGATCCTTCAAGAGATCCCAAGATAAGAAGACCCACCTTTTGGTGGCGATGGATAAGTTTACCAAATGGGTTGAAGCGAAACCAGTCAGTAAGTTTGATGCAGCAACGGCGGTTCAGTTCATCAAAAAGGTGATTTTCCGGTTTGGCTTTCCACACAGCATTATAACTGATAATGGTACCAATCTGTCCAAGGGGGCTATGGAGGAGTTCTGTCAACGAGAGCACATCCGCCTTGATGTATCATCAGTAGCTCATCCTCAGTCTAATGGCCAAGATGAAAGAGCCAATCAAGTGATCTTGAGAGGCATTAAACCCCAGCTTATGGTTCCTTTGTAGAGGACACCGGGTTGTTGGGTGGAGGAATTACCCTCTGTGCTATGGAGCATCAACACTACACCGAACAGGTCTACAGGGTACACGCCTTTCTTCATGGTATATGGAGCTAAAGCGGTCCTCCCCAGCGATATCCTTCATGATTCGCCACGAGTGGCAGCTTACATCGAAGCTGATAATGAAAGGGCATGGCAAGACGCATTAGACCGGCTAGATGAAGAACGGGACACAGCAGCAGCTCGATCGGCGATTTATCAACAAGATCTGTGCCGGTACCACAGTCGCCGGGTTAAAACCAGAATGTTTCAAGAAGGAGATCTGGTGCTCTGGCTCATCCAAGACCAGACAGATATGCACAAGTCGTCCCTGCCTTGGGAAGGACCCTTTGTACTCAGCAAGAACCTGCACAACGGATCATACTACCTCGTCGACGTTTGAGAACATAAGGACTCACGTACAGCGGAGGAGGAGACCAGACGGCCGTGGAACATCGCTCTTCTTCGACCTTACTACACCTGAGCCATAGGCTCCGCTTTATGTACATATCTTTACAATGTATATATTATGATCAATATAATAAACCGGCGCCACCGATAAAGCGGGGTATTAGTAGCCTTTTTTCATAAGAGTTTGTCACATGGGGGCTTCTGTGTGCAAGGGAGTTCCTATGGCCTCTTAAACCGGCGACCACGTCAAGGCCATCATAAGAGCATAGCTCTGGTTGCTTCGGCAATTCCCACATGATGTTGAGGGGCAAAAGAGAGTTTTGATGCCTAGCACAACTCAAACATAGGCCCCGACGAGCTATAATGCCCAGTATGAGATTATACCTCCTACGTGTCGAGGCATGACTTAAAGGTATAAGCTCATACTAGAATGATCTCAAGTATGGTATCTTTGCACGACTCATGTAAAAGAGGGATGAAATTGCAAAAGAGTAGTTGGCTTACACTCGCCACGTCACACAATACATTACATAAGCAATCATCATTCAAATAACATCACAGTCCGACTACGGATGAAGATCCAAATGAAAGATACCAAATAAATAAAGCCACAAGGTCCGATCGCCCCTAGTAGAAGCCACTACTGATCATCGGGATAGTACACGTAGTATTGCCCACGTTCTTTGTCGAACTCCCAGTACAGCTCTGTGCAGTCACCTGTGCAGTTCACCATAGTACATGCATCTGGTGTTGTGTAGAATCTGTGAGCCACGGGGGACTCAGCAATCCTGTTCCCGGGTAGCAAAACTATCTAAGCCTTGGGTGTGGAACAAGGCTGAAGAACAAAGGTTGCAGCTGCACTAGCACTAGCTTACGTGTTTAGAGTGAGAAGAGAAGTGCCACGAGCGTCAAAGTGATCACGAAGTGATCCTATCTAAGCACGTCAAACATAACCCCACCGTGTTCACTTCCCGAACCCCTTTTCGGAAAATGACCGTCACGGTTACTCATGCTGGTAGTGTATTCTGAACATGGTGTCAAGTTTTCTACAACCGGATATTAACAAATTCCCATCTGCCACATAACCGCGGGCACGGCTTTCGAAAGATCAAACCCTGCAGGGGTGTCCCAACTTAGCCCATCACAAGCTCACGATCTGCAGAGTCGCAACTCCAAGGTGGGAAGGCCCGAGTATTCTCGGAATCCCGTGCTCAAGATATTCCGACTAAGGTAAAACTAATCCAGCAAGACCTCCCGGCGTGCCGACACCCTGATAGTAGCCGCGCGTATCTAGTCTCAGGCCACGATCGGATGGGACATCCTACAGGTAATACCAGATACATCGGGTTTCCCCGAGGCGGCCCTGCAGTCCGCCCAGTTCGGACCAACACTCATGTGGAGCACTGGCCCGGGGGTTGTTAATTAAGATCACGGGATAGCTAGTCCCTATGCAAGTTTTAGTTATTAGGCAAATGGAGTACCAATGTTGGGCCTTGCTGGAAAAGCTTTAGCGCTAAGCGGGTTATCGAGGGGGTCCCATAACCCCAACTGTGTTAGGAACGCAAAATCAAGGAACAGAACAACGGTTCAAATGGTTCCTAGGGCGGCATGAGTGGAAAAAACACCAAGAAAGAGGCTTAGCCTTTCACCCATTACCAATATATAGATGATTTAGTTTAAAAGATTATATAGTGTGATATCCCAACAATAACTTCAACATGAAGCAAGAATCTTCAAATCTTCACCTGCAACTAACAATGCTATAAGAGGGGCTGAGCGAAGCTTACGTAGCCAAACAAAGGTTTGCTAGGTTGGGTGGTTAGAGATTCATGGCTACAATAGGAGCTGACAAACAAACATGGGCATCGAGGCAAAAAGCTAAAGAGCGAGATATCTAGCAATAGGCAAAGATAGTAATGATATCTGGGTCAGGTCATCTTCCCTGTCGAGTCGTCGATGGGATTGTAAGACGGCTCCTCGTACTCAACCTCGGTAGGACCCTCGTTCTCGGACTCGGCTCCCGGCTCTACTCAACACAAGAACACACATGGCACAACATCAAACACGGTGCAATGCACAATCAACATGATGCAGGACAAGTCTATATGATGCATTACATGGCAAGGGTTGAAGCACACAAGAACAACACAAAACATCAAGTTTAAATGAGGCCGGAATCAACATATAGCAAATTCGGTAAGTCCTCATATGCATATTTTGAAATTGGACCAGATCTGAACAAACATTAAGTTAAAGATATTAAGCAGCAAGTTAACATGCACCATGATGATCTACACGGAATTCTACTCAAGTTTCATATAAAGTTTGTTTAATTCGGAGCTACGGTCTAGAAGATATGAGCAAAACAAGACAAGCAAGGCAACGGTGCAAGATGCATCCAAACATCAAGCAAACACACTCCAAATATGCAAACAACATGATATTATGATTCTACATGCAAAATCACACAAGTTTCATATAGGGCACGCTCAAAACTGAGCAATGGTTCAACACATACACACGAAACAAGATACAATGCAAAGCTGAAGTTAACAGCCACATAGCAACTCTCGAGCAAGGTAAATATAAGCTACAGCACCCAAACATGATGACAAGAAGCATGGACATGAAGTAGACATGTTCTACATAAAACAACTCCATTGGAGCAACTCCATAGGAGGCATGGATCAATAGCAACAAGCTACACCAAATTGATCATGCTGATAAAAACCTGACAGTTATAATTTATAGCAACTTGAGAGTAAGAAAAAATAAGCTACAGCAAGCCATATGTGCAAGTAAGGGCATGAATGGATAGACAATAACATGGACAACAAGGAATGATCATTGGCCACTCCAAAACAAGCATGGATTTGAGTGGGGCATCAAGCAAACATAGCATCAGGTTAAAACAGATTCCAGACTTAGCAGTTTTTTCACTAAGTATAAAACAGTAACATTGGCATGGCATGTTTACAAGCTTGTTTAAGTCACCTCAAGGCATATCATGGAAAGTGGTTTGCACCACAGCAAAGACCATATGATGGTGCTTCTAAAACATATTGACATGTGACATGGGGACAAACACATCAATAGCAAAGAGCATGTCAAAACAGCATCTCACAACAAGTTTCAGCACTTAACAGCCACATGCACTTTTGCAACAGAGATTAACATGGCAATATGACACCTAACCTGAATGCTACAGCAACCATCATGTAGAGGACTTCACAATGAACATTTTGACATATCATATGCTCCATTTGGATAAACATGCACCAAGTTATCACATCTCAAACATGGCAACAAAATAACAAGTAGCAGCAGTTTATAACAAGTAGCACTCTTGCAACAGAGATTAGGGCATCTAGATGAACTCAAACAAGCATGACACAATGTAACAAAATGAAGAGCACATCACCATGATCATTTTGACATATCATACACTCAATTTGGACATACACACATCAAGTTACAGCCATGCAAACATGCAACATTTTTCAGACAGAAAAGACTTAGCAGTAATTTTGACTTAGGAAAAAAACACAACGGGCGCCACATAACAAAACGACACACGGGCGAGGGATAGGGGCAGCTCACCCACTGGGCTCGGCCCGGTTGGAGAGGAGGAAGAGGCAGGCCCGGCTGGCAGGTGGGCCGAAACGGGGGAGGTAGCTGGGCCGGCGGGGCCGTGGCGCTGGGCCGCGGTTGGGCCCGAGGGCGTCGAGGCCCACCAGGAGGGTGAGGGTTGCGGCCCATCCTGGCGACCGAGGAGGCAGAGCCTCGATCCCGATCGAATCGGCGATGGGTGGCGGCGGCGGCTTGCTGAGAGTCCGGCGAGGGAGCTTGCAGCGGCGGAGCTGCCGGCGGAGGGCTCCGGCGAGCCGGCGAGGAGGCAGAGCGGCGGACTGCGGAGGGAGGCGATGCGGGTCGCCGGCGATGACTCTGGCCGGCCGCGGCGGAGGCTGACGACGGCGAGGCGGCGGGGTCCCGGGTCCGGCGACGAAGGGAGCCGGCGGCGCGGGGCAGGGCGCCGACGGCTCGAGCGGGAGGCGCGGGCGGCGGCGGGATCCCGGGTCCGGCGGGCCGCTGATGGGCTTCGCGGGCCCGTGGGGCTAGGAGGTGGAGGAAGACAGGTGGCAGCGCCTGGTTGGTCGCGGGCGGCGGCAACGCTGACATGGCGAGCTCCTATTGGGCCAGCGACGTGGCTGCGGGGATGGACATGTCCAGAGGCGGAGTGGACATGTCCGGCGCGCGGTGGGAGCGGGGCTAGGGTTTGATCTGTGAGAATTTCGGGGAGAGACACATATTTATAGGTAGAGGGAGCTAGGAGTGTCCAAATGAGGAGCGGTTCATGGCCACGCGATTGTGATCGAACGGCCAAGATGATGGGAGGGGTTGTGCTGGGTTAGTGGGCTGTTGTGGAGGGGGTCTTGGGCCAAAAGGAAGGGGTACTTTTAGGCCGCTAGGTTAACCATTGGAGTACCAAACGAACTCCAAACGTGATGAAACTTGACAGGCGGCCTACACGTACCAAAACAACATCGCACGACAAGTCTCTCGTCATCCCGGGAACGTTACACGGCCACACAGGAAAGAACGACTCGGGGGTGCCACGGGCACGTGTGTGAGTGTCGGAACTCGAAACGGACAACGGGAAGAGACGAGTGGGACCGGGTGCAAGTGACAACACGAATGCAATGCAATGCACATGATAACATGACATGGATGAAATGCACACACGCACGCGACAAAACAAGAAACCCAAAATGAAGAAGAGCCCAGAATGGAATTGATGAAGTCAAAGTTTCATATATTGCCATAATTGGAAAGTGTTACATCTGGGGCATTACACGAGCATAGCTCAAATGCTACATGGGGGCTCCTGATGCAAAGCATCAACGAGTTGACAACCCTTGTAGTAGGCTATCAAGCCATGGCTTGGAAGCCTGGTGTATACACCTAAAACCCCGGATTAGCCTGCCTGCATTAAGTAAGTCACTCTGTCCAGGTAAACCTGGTACGACCCATCGAACATATACACAAGTCAATCTTTACAGATCCTGAACTTGGTAACGTTAAATTGACGATCATCAAGTATTTACACAAGTCAATCTTTATGGATCCTACACTTGGTAAAATTAACATTGATGATTTGGTTAAGGATTGAGGACCATCTTAAAAGGCTTTGCAAAATGGTTAATGACAGTAGCCTGGCAGCTCATAAAAAGCCTCGAATTTGGAGCCTGGCGGCTCGTAAAAAGCCTCGACTACATGGTCTTATTTGCCCAAAATTTATTTTTTTATTTTTTACTTTTTATAAAAAATGTATCTTCAAGGTCATTGGTATCCATCCAAGTCCATTGATTCAGGGAGTGGATGACTATAAGTTGCCACTACACCTGCGGTTACAGAACCTTAGTCTGGGTAACAAACACTAGTGCTAACTACAGTTAAACCGGAGTTCATCATAACCCGGTGCGGTTTCATGTTGAACCGACAAATAATCAAGGGAATCATCAGCACTTGCACCTTGGATCATTATCTCTTTCTACTGGATTAAGGTTCATCGTGACACACTTACTCACAGGTATGGTACATATTTTATATTTTATACACAGTTCAAGTTATAAACTTAGACCATGTGTTTGGGCATTATGACCCGTCCGACGATAAACTGCCAGGACATTGTCAACATTGTTTTATGCAGAAACAGGTGAAATAAACCATCAAAGGCATTATAAGCAAGACATAATTAAGAAGTGCCAACTGAAGAAATCCCATGCAAAGGATAATATGTGACAACATAAAGTATTTCAGCTATCCTATTACAAGGCGCTGGAGAGCCCAAAAGAATATCAGTTTTTTCTCAAGTACTGGGACTTAAAAGTTAAACCTGCACCGGTTTAAGACTCGGCGTCAGTGTGCCGTGAAGGTTGAGGATCAGCTTGCTCTGGTTCTTCGACGGTTTCTTCCAGCTGCTAGAAGACAGTAGTGGTCCAGTCAATCTTGGTCAGTGCTCGGAAATAAACTTCATCATTCACGAGGTCTGATGGATCAATGTCAGGAGCAAAAGTGTGCTTACGGACGGGCGGAATAAGATTTTCAATATCATAAGCCGGACGCTCTGCCCGCATGTTCTCAGCATCATATCCCGGATGATATCTAGACAGATCAGCCTCGTCAGCTAGTTTGCTAGCCTGAGGCCGCATATCCTTGGTTAATGCACGTAAGTCATCGCTGGAAAAGGTTGATCCATCTTCCTTCATACATGGATAGCCGTTCATCGCCTCTGCCGGATCAAAATCAGGCACCCAAACTTTCGCTCAAGTTAAAGCCATCAGGGCACCCGGCCTTGCAGACGACTTCTTCACCGCCACGAGGCGGGCAGGCAGAATGGATGCGGCCTTCAGTTTCTTTTGCATGTCATCTCCAAGATGAGAAATGCGTCGTACTGCATTCACAAGTATGAGTTAAACCAGAATGGTACAGGATTGAAATGTTCTGAGTTATGTTAAATAGTACTTATCAAAGATGGCAGTCGTCATAGCATTTATCTGCTGCTTCAATTCGGACAATTCCTCTGTCACCGGATTAAGAGCAGCCTCTGCATCAGTGGCTCTCTTCTCCAAGGCAGCCTTATCAGCATCCCAATCTGACCGCTCTTGTTCAAAGTATTTCTTCAGTTTTTCTACGTTTGCTAAAGCAAGTGTTAGCTCATCTTTGACTTTGAGCGTAGCAGTTTCTTGGAACTTCAAAGTATCCCGGAGTTCAGTCACTTCAGAGTTTTTCCGTTTCAAGTCAGTCTGCCAAAATGAAAGCACATTATATATTCATGAGGCATTTCAGTCAAGTCCCAAGCACATAACAAGTTATGCACTTGACACTTGGGGGCTAATGTATATTTGCAGTTAAACAGACATCTTTTCAGTCAAGTCCCAAGCACATAAACAAGTCATATACTTGGCACTTGGGGGCTAATGTGACATTGTTCAGAACAGAATTCAAGTAGAAGTCTCGGTTCATCCAAAAGGAGTAAACCGGCCCTTGGGGGCTACACATGTGCAAAACAAAACTGTCTACTGGATCTACTAAAGTCCCGGTTCACCCTAAAAGGCTAAACCGGCACTTGGGGGCTACGATGGAGTAAGGATACAGTCACAAGATGCTAGCAAAAATAGAGGACAAGACAAAGGCGGAGAGGTTACCTCATAGCACTCCTTCATCAAATTTACCAATCCAGCTTCATGGTCACGGCTGGTGTACAACCAGTTTAGATAGCCGGAATGGAGTTCTTGGGCGCTTAGTTGAGCGTAGCTAGACATATCAGTACTCCACTTGCCTTTCTCCTTGCTGAGAACTTCTTCCTTGGCAGTATGCTTGGACAAAGCGATAGGCTCCCCTGTAGTAGTAAAACCAGTCCCAGTGATTTCAACATCGCCAGGTGAAGCAGCCGTTTGCTTGATGGGACTAGCAGGAGCAGGGCTGGCTCGGGCAGGGCTGGCCGGTTCAAGGTCACGGTCCATTGGATCGCTCCCCTGATCAATAAAGACTTCATGATCCATGGGAGGAGGATCATCATGCGGAATCTCAGCATTGTCTTCAGAAGGTTCAGCAAGTTCAGGATTTTCTGCCGGTTCAGGAGTGGTATTATCGACTGTCGTTTTACTCAGTTTGGCCTTTTTGCTAGGCTTGGGTTTACTGCGAAAGTTAAAAATAATGAAATTAGAAGAGTCGAAGATAAACATTAAACCGGACAAAGTGAAAAACAGCTTACCCAGGAACAGTGTTGAGGGGAGGAATATGTGTGGCTGTTGATTCACCAGAAGATGAATGAGGAGTTTCCTGATAATTCGAATCAGACGGATTAAGGGGTTGTCCAATAAGACCTGCTTTGGGGTAAACAGCATCTGGAGTGAGTAAAACCTCGGAACGACGCCTCCGAGCTGGAGTGTGCGATAATTCGGTGGATTCACTAGCGTGACCGCTATGACGAATGGTGCGGCAAGCTTCGTGTTGCTGTTTCTTCAAAAGAAAGTTTGGATCCAAATAAGCGAAAGGATGAGAAAAATGTACTTTCCGGCTTGTCCGACGAACTTTTTGTGATGGCGGCAGTTCTGAATCGGAAGAAAGAGTAATTTCCTCAACATTGTCCGCTTTACTGCCTTCGGCGTGTCCCTAGGAACAGTCATTGTTAATAAAAATGCAGATAAAGAAAATACAAGGAAGTCAAAAGAATTAGGTGGTACCTCGAAGGCCGGTTCATCTTCTTCCGCATTGGATCCCAAAGCGGCAGTGTTCTTCTTCTTGTTTTTCTTGACAGCCTGGATCTTTTGGCGAGGTGCTTTCGTCGGTTTATCCTGGGCCTTCCTTTTCAGAAAGGATCATTGTCCTATTGAAAGAAATAAAGACACTTCAAGACAAGTGCTGCAGACGGATTAAAACAAAGCAAAACAATAGGGAAGAGATTTTTACCGATGGTGGTTTGTTGGTCACACAGAAGGGTGCCAAGCATGTCTGACTGCAAGTTTCTATAGGTAAATTCAACAGCTTCTTGACGGATTCATTGACCTTGTTTTCTGATAGCACCGCCTCTGTGTGGCGCAAAGGGTCTTTGGGATTCCCAGTATACTCGCACATTAAACCGGAACGCCGGCTTAGCGGGAGAACACTCCAAGAAATCCAGCAGCGGACGAAGTCAACCCCTGTTAGACCATTGGCCATAAAGGCCCTGAGCTTTGAAAGCTGAGGGGCATACTAAGCTTGCTCCTGGGCACTTAGCCGCTGTGGAAAGGGGTGATTCTCTGGAAGACGGTGGGAGCGATAACCCGGCAATGGATTCTCATCTTCCGGGAAAGTATCTACGCAGTAGAACCAAGTCTGGTTCCAGTCCTTTGGATGGCTGTGGAGACTGGCGTGAGGAAACCTAACATCCTTCCTTTTCTGAATAGACATCCCGCTAAGTTCGGTGTTTGGACCATCATGAAATTCTGTGCGATGGTTTAGGTGAAAGAAATCCCGAAACAATTCAACTGACGGTTCCTCTTGCAGATAAACTTCACAAAAGACTTGGAAATTGCAAATGTTTGACACAGAGTTGGGACCAAGATCTTGCGGATGAAGCTGGAAATTTCCTAACACGTCACGGAAGAACTTTGACCCGGGAGGGCCAAATCCCTGGGCTAAATGATCAAAGAAGACGACAACCTCTCCCTCTCTGGGTTTTGGAGGACATTCTGATTCGGGAACCCTCTAGTGAAGGACACTTTTTGGGCCTAAACCACCAATTTTGGCCATTTTCTCTAAATCCTCCTCAGTAATCCGGGATTGGACCCAGTTGCAGGAGACAAACTGCTTGGCTTGAGTGGCCATTTTTCGGAAGGAAAAGTCTGAAAATACAATGAAGTGCCGGTTTACAATCTAAGCAGGTTTAAACCGGCATGCTCTATAAAGGTACTGGTTTAAACAGTGGTTTAGGCAGGGGCCTAATGGTATCTACCAGATTAAGATATGTCTGGAACAGCCAGAATAATTAGCATCTACCGGATTATGGTGTCTGGAAAAGCTAAACCGCCAACAAGGGTATATAAAGACACAGATGTGAAGTTATGAAGAACCAGCTTTCGCACAGATAGCAGTGAAAAATAGATCTACGACATGCTAGAAAATTCAGAGATATTCAGGTTATATTCGGCGGACTGACGAAAGCTCTAGCAGATGCAATCTGAACTAGTTATTATGGGGAGAAAACAGGTATGCTAACGAAGCGGGATTACTGCTACGATATGGAGACAGGAAGATTAGATCTACGTTGATTCATAGGGTTGTGGGGAAGAACCATGAAGAACAACGCCTACCCGAAAGTTCGTATGAAGGAACCCTAGAGTAAGATCTATAAGTAGGATAAGGAGAGGGTGTACCTGAGGCGATGGGTGCGGAGAAGCGCCGGCGAGTCTTTGGAACAATCAGTTTGATGCAGCGGCCAAGACTTGACGAGGATGTAGAGGTTGACGACGGCGGCTGAGCTTGAGTATGAACGGATGCAAGGAGGAAGAAGAAGAAGAGGCAGGGGGAAAAAGGGATGCCCCTCGGCCCTATTTATAAGCCGAAGGATAAAATGGCAGGTGCGGGAATCGAGGAGCCGAAAAAGTAGATATGGGACGATACTGTCGCCTCGATCTTCGGAGCTTTTAATGAATGAAAAATAAAAAACAGGTACCAGCGTAAGTGAGCAAATGATGTCACGACGGTTTAATGCGATCGGAGAAGATGACGTCACGCCGGTTTATGAAGTACTTGAAGCTGTGAAAGGGGAGATCTATACAAGACTTTGAAGATTGACATGAAGAGGTTCAAATCAATCGGGCCTAATGTCAGGGATGTTACTATCAGGTATAAACCGCCCAGGAGGGGCCGGTTTATGTTTATCAAGATTACCTTTACTGAATCACAGCAGGGCATGGAGTGAGAGACTTTAGCCCAGGAGGTTTAGATCCCAAGTATTAGGGCCCATGATTTGTAAACCGCCATACTGTATGTAACTTGTGATGTAAGATAGGAAGGATAGAGACCGAGCCGGACACGTTTATGAGCCGGCCTCGGGACTCCGTAAACCGGACCGGGCGTCACCTCGTCTATAAAGGGACGACCCGGCGACGGTTCAAGGCAGAGAACAACAGCTCGAGACACAGGCAAAGCGGATTCGCTCCCTGGTCATCGAAAGCCAAGCAATATTACACCAAACTAGATGTATGCTTTTACCTTCATCGAAGGGGCCAAACTAGTATAAAATCCATGTGTCCTTGTCCGCTTTAACCCCTTTAAGCTAACCCGTAGCAATGACCTCACGACTAAGTCCTTTTGCTAGGACATCTGCCGTGACAAAACCACGACAATACTACCTTACCCAAAGAGGGATTGACAACCCCTCTACACGTCGGGTTGGGAGGATTTGTTGTTTGTGTGCGGGTGTCGCTTACATAATTTGCTTGGTTCTCCTACTGGATTGATACCTTGGTTTCATAACTGAGGGAAATACTTATCGCCGATGTGCTGCATCATCCCCTCCTCCTCGGGAAATTTACAGACGGGGTTCACAAGTCAATGATGCAATTGAAACTCATCATATTCCGAAATAACAGTAGGAAAACATGATATTTTCAACAATGAAATTCATTATTCCGAAATCTCTACGTTCGTAGTCAACAATGCAATTGCAATTCATCATATTTTCAAGAAGATTCACGTGTCGGAGGTTTTTAGCAAGTCGACATACTCAACTATCATTTAGTCTTCTATGATTGCTAACACTCACAGTGTATATATGGACCAAAAAGTTTTAGCCAGACACATAGAAAGATAGGGTGTTAGAGTTTTGCCTCCCAACTTATTCACCTCAAGGGTGATTTCAACAATAATAACTCATGATCACTAACATTCAACTAGATATATGTGCCTAGATCTTTCCCCACCACATGATGCTTGCAAGAGAGAAAGATAAAAAGAAGTAGAGGAGAATACTAATGACTCAAACATAAAAGTAAATGCATAAAAGTAAAAGATAGGCCCGTTGCAGAGGGAAGCCGAGTTGTCATGCACTTTTATTTTTGGGTGCAAAATCCGTTAATGCAAAAGAATGTCACGTTATATTGCCCCCTATAATAGCTACCTTTACTATGCAGTCTATCGCTTTTATTTCTTTGCCATCATAGTTTGTACAACGCTTATTTTCACTTACAATAAAAGATCAAACATATTTAGAAGCAATTTTTATTGCCTTACGCACCGATGACAAATTACTTGAAGGATCATATTCAATCCGTAGGTAGGTATCGTGGGCTCTCATGACATGAAATTTGTTTAAGGGTTTTGGATGCACAAGTTGTATTTCTACATAGTGCGGATTTTTAGCTAGCAAAGATATTTGAGAAAGCACCACATGTTAGAGGATCTATGACAATATAACTTCTATATGAATATGAACAAACATAAATCATTATGTTGTCTTTCTTGTCCAACTTCATCAATTTGTCATAAAATATTTAATGGGGCTCACAATCATAAATATGTCCAGGATAGTATATTTACATTGAATCTTCTCTTCCCTTATTAATTATTTCATGAATTGCATCATTGACTAATGCTATGTTGTCATTACATTCCATAAGATTAGCATATGATGTTTTTCATTATTTCCTTTATTTAATCGAGACATAAGAAGTAAAGAAGCAAAAAACTCAAACAAATCTTAATTATATAACTCTCACTCGATTACATAGATAGATAGATCGCGAACTAACACATGGAAGATAGATCAGACTAAACTTTTATTTAACTAAATCACGAAAATGCTAAGGATCAAACTAAAACTTGTGAAGGAAGTAAAAGTGATGGTGATACTATACCGGGGCACCTCCCCCAAGCTTGACACAAGCCAAGGCGAGTGCCCATACCCGTGTACTCAAATCTCCTTGAGTGATGAAGGCGGTGAGGAAGGGGGAGTTCTCCTTTCCATCTTAAACGTTAGAATAAAATTGTCTTCCCTCAAGCCATCGTTCTCTTGCTCTAATTTCAACACCCTTTTGCATAAGCCACTTTTGCTATCCTGCAGAAAACGTGATGGGATGAATTAGACTTTATATTTATTTGCTCCTTTTAGGAGACTTGACTTCTTGAACTCCACATGCATGTCCCCAGGTTGAGGTCGAGGGCGCATCATTTGTTTCCTCCAGCTCGAAGTCTTCATCCTCCTCCAAATTCCTCTCATAGGGTGAGATATCCCCATAGGTCCACGGGTTTGCAACGTAGTGCGAGACATAGCTCTCTCCCTCTGAATCTTGAGAAGACAAATTTTCATAACTGACCAGAAAACAACACAAAACAAGAACAGAGGATATTTCTGCGATGCGGTGGTCAAATCTTTTGGGAGTATATATAGAGAATGTTCACATAAGGAAATACGTAAACCATAAGGAAACGGAGTTGGGAAGGTGCCCATGGGGACCACGGTCTGCCAGGATGTGCCCCTGGTATCTCGTGGGCACCCTGGTTACCTTCCCGTGTGTTTCTTATTTTTATTTTTTTCTAAATATTCCAAAACTGACAAAAAAAATTGCGGATTTTCCTAAGTAGGTTTACTTACCATATCACATACCTCTTCCTTTTCAGGGTTCTATAGTGTTCTGGAAGGTCCCTTTTATGTATTCCTCTGGTGTCATGGTTTGAATAATATTAGTTTCAACATTAATAGGCGTACCTGAAATATGGTGCTTAATTCTTTGCCCATTGACCACCTTCGGATTTTTGCCTTCCGGGTTATTAATCTTAATAGCTCCAAACCGGTAAACCTCTTCGATAATATATGGTCCTTCCCATTTTGAGAGAAGTTTTCCTGCAAAGAATCTAAAACAAGAATTGTACAATAGAACATGCTCACCCACTTTGAATTCTTACTTTTGGATTCTTTTGTCATGCCATCTTTTAACTTTTTCTTTAAATAATTTAGCATTTTCATAGGCTTGGGTTCTCCATTCATCTAGTGAGCTAATATCAAATAACCTCTTTTCACCAACAAGTTTGAAATCATAGTTGAGGTCCTTAATTGCCCAATACGCCCTATATTATAACTCAAGAGGTAAGTGACATGCTTTTCCATAAACCATTTTGTATGGAGACATAACCATGTGATTTTTATAAGCTATTCGATATGCCCAAAGTGCATCCTCTAATTTCTTAGACCAATTTTTCAGGACTTATTAACAGTCTTTTGTAAAATTAATTTTATTTCCCTATTGCTTAATTCAAGTTGTCCACTAGACTGGGGGTGATAAGGAGATGCTATTCTATGGTTAACATCATACTTAGCAAGCAATTTACCGAAAGAACCATGTATAAAGTGTGAACCACCATCAATCACTGATAACCCATAAGTATAGGGGATCGCAACATATTTCGAAGGTAGAGTATCCAACCCAAATTTACCGAGTCGACACAGGGGGAGCCAAGGAATATTCACGAGTATTAGTAGTTGAGTTGTCAATTCAACCACACTTGAAAGATTTAATATCTGCAGCGAAGTTTTCAGTAGCAACGTAGTATGATAGTAATGGTAACGGTGGCAATAGTAATAGTAATAGTTTTGTAGTGATTGTAATAGCAGCAGGAGAACCAACAACAAAAGTAAATTAGCAAAGATCAATATATGAAAAACTCGTAGTCATTTGATCGGTGATGATAATTGTGTCGGATGATATTCATCATGTAGCAGTCATAACCTAGAGCAATGAATAACTAGCTCCAATTCATCAATGTAATGTAGGCATGTATTTCGTATATAGTTATATGTACTTATGAAAAGAACTTGCATGACATCTTTTGTCCTACCCACCCGTGGCAGTGGGGTCCTAATGGAAATTAAGGGATATTAAGGTCTCCTTTTAATATAGAACCGAAACAAAGCATTAGCACTTAGTGAATACATGAACTCCTCAAACTACGACAATCACTGGAAAGAATCCCAATTATTGTCACCTTGGGGTATGCGGATCATAACCCATAATAGGTGCATATAAATGCACGGTCTTTGGTAAAGGTATGTGCATATAAATGTGACACAAAGTAACAATTTCATTGGTCTTACTTGAAGTTTGAGATTAATTACAAATAGTTTGTTGCATTTTTACCTTTGGTCTTTGGTAAAGGTAGAGCATAAAACAAACTCAAATGCAGGTAACATGAACGAACATATGATAGTGATAGTGGCATTTTGTATCTGCATTTTCCATCAATGATCATCATGTGTATGTTTAGATCAGGATTCCATTGTTTACTCCCATAAAATAAAATAATTTCCTTTGTTTACTTGACAAGTTGACATGCCTCTGTATAGATCAGTTAGGTTGTAGGATTTGTGTAAGTGTTTGATCAGCAAGTTAATATTCTGGACTCTGAGATTTAGAACACCAAGTCCTCCTTGCAAGGCATTTTCCTTTCTTGTTTATGTCATTACCATACCAAAGGAATTTTATGTTGGCTTTATTGACATGATCTAGAATGGTGTAGTGAACCTTGAAGGTGCACATAGCAAAGATGGACATGGATGCAACCACTCTAGATAATATTTTATCAATTCTTGTTATGATTGGCATTAGATCACTTGCCATACTTTGACATGTGTCTTTCGTTCTTGTCATAATAACCTATACTTGTTATTATCCTGAAGTTCTATTACGTCTCTGACGTATCTATAACTTTTGATTGTTCCATGATGTTATATATTCTGTTTTGGATGCTTTATATGCATTAGTAATCTATTTTATACTCCCTCCATTCCTAAATATAGGGTGCATAGTTTTTGGCACATAAATTATAGAATGCACTTGGAGGGAAAACTTCACAAGTTTTGGTAGAGATTACACCTGACTAATTGACATGAGTAAATAGAGTAGCTTTCCTCATATAAGGAAATGTAATCAAATCCCTAAAAAAATATCCAAAGGAGTGGTGCAACGCAATGCACCTTATATTTTGGATTTTTTTTCTCAAAAATCTATACACCTTATATCAAGGAACGGAGGGAGTATTATTTTTTGGGACTAACTTATTAACCTAGAGCCCAGTGCCAGTTTTTGTTTTTTTCCTAGTTTTGGAGTTCCAGAGAAAAGGAATATCAAACGGAGTCCAAACGGAATAAAACTTTCGCGATGATTTTTCTTGGACCAGAAGACACATGTGGGACTTGGAGAGGAAGTCAGAGGAGTCCCGAGGCAACCATAAGCCGCCAAGGCACGCCCTAGGGGGGACGCCTCCCTTGCTTGTGGGCCCCATGGGACACTCCCAACCCTAATCTTTGGACTATAAATTCATAAATATTCCCCAACCATCAGAAGCATCCACAAAAATACTTTTCCACCGTGGCAGGTCTCTATTCCCGTGAGATCCCATCTGGAGGCCTTTTTCGGTACTCTGCCGGAGGGGGACTTGATCATAGAGGGCTTTTACATCAACCTTGCTACCCTTCCAATGATGCGTGAGTATTTTACCACACACCTACGGGTCCATAGCTAGTAGCTACATGGCATCTTCTCTCTCTCTGATCTTCAGTACAGTGTTCTCCTTGATACGTCCAAAACGTATCTATAATTTATGCTTCCTCCATGCCACTTTTGGGTGATATTGCTATGATATTCATACACTTCCATACACTTTTGATCATATTTGGACTAACCTACTAATCCAGTGCACCCCGGTGCCAGTTTCTGTTTTCGGATGTTTTTGTATTTCAAGTTTTCACGTTACGAGAACTGCCAGGAAAAATCCAGAAAAATTATATAAAAAATCAGCGTTCCAGAACCTACCTTGTGCCCGAAGGACAGCCGAGGGGGGGGGGCCACCAGGGCTCCAGGCGCCCTGGCGGCGCCCCCCCCCCCTGGGCCGCGCCGGGGGGCGCCTGGCCCCCCCGAGCCCCATTTGGTGCCCCCCTTCGGCATATATTTAGAGCGTCCTTCGAAACCCTCGGGACGGGAACTCTTTTTCGCGATCTCATCTCTGTTCCGCCGCCGCCGCCGCTTCCAAGATCGGGAGCACCAGGAGAACTCTTCCCGGCACCCTGCCGGAGGGGAGGATCACCATCGGGAGCCTCTCCACCACCATGGACGCCTCCCGGATGAGTTGTGAGTAGTCTCCCTTGGACCATGAGTCCATGACCAGTATCTATGTGATGTTCTCCTCCCGTTCTTGTGCTTCACTAATTAGTCCTCGTGAGCTGTCCTACATGATCGAGGCACATATGTAATCCTTATGCTGTTGCTATGATGAGTTTGCTGGGATCCGATGGATTATGAGATTATGTTCAGATTGTTCTTGAGTAATATATTTGATCTACCTCTTTTATATTTATGTTCATAAGTAATTCTTGCATCTTCACCATTGTTATTTATTGCTTTGGCCAAGTAATACGTAGTGACTCCAAGAGGGAACGTTATGCTCGATTGTGGGTTCATGCCCCTCGATGACTAGCTTGAGTGACAGAAACATGAGTCTAGGGGATGTGTTGTTGCCACAAGGGGGAAAACAACGGTGCTTGTGCCCGCGGGTGCAAGGATTCTTTACTTTACGCAAAGTTCTTTTAATGCAGTTGTCTGTTGCATTGAGTTTACACTATGGGTGGGGCTCGCAACTTAATACCAGCGAGATGTTCTGGATAGATATCTCAAGGTGGATGATTAGTAGTAGATATTGATGGATTTCGGTCTACTTACTTTGGCGTACCGCCCATGCTTTGAACCTCAACCTTTCTTGCAATGTAGTCAGCATTGGTTTGCGTTCGTGGTCCTATCAATTGCCCAGCTGTAATTCGTTTACCTCACATAGCTGTTTTATCGTCTTTTGGGAGAGAGACATCACTGGTGAACATCATGAGACTCTGGTCTATATTACCATCATTGATCACATCCGCTATTTACTTTTCGCTATTATTTACTATTGCAAACATTATCTATCACTACTATCATTTGCGTTTAATCCTTTGTGAACTACAAGGCCGGAGGGATTGACAACCTCTCTGTACTCGTTGGGAGCAAAGTTATTTGTATCTGTGTGCAGGTCCACGTTGATTGCTAATCCGCGCCGTTAGCAGTTGACACCTACTTGTTGAACCTAGGAGTCTCTGGGGATTCGATCCTTGGCATCTTTGCTAAGGGAAAAACTTCCACAACACTGCATCTTACACCTTCCACTTGGGGTAACCAACGAGGGGTTAGAGGCCCATCAAGGAGTATTTTCTGGCGCCATTGCCGGGGACTCCACTCTTCAGGATAGGGGAGTTGCACGCTATCTTTTACCTTTGCTTTTTAGTCTTGTTAGTGTACCTTTCAGTTTTCTTCATGTATTTCACTAGTTATGCTTATGGACAACCTTGCTATTGGATCGTTGCTTGCGGGAAGACGCCCCGCACCTGTGGTGGTTGCTCCTCCCCCTACTGAAATTGTGCCCTATAAAATACCAGCTGGTATTATCAATTATATCTTGGCTAATCGTTATGCAGGAGACAGACATCCCGGTGAACACTTGCTATATCTGTCACAACTATGTTCATTATTTAAGCTTGCAGGTGTATCAAGGGAGTTTGTCATGAGGAAATTGTTCACCGTATCACTTATAGATAAAGCTTCAGATTGGTATAAGCTTCTCGATAACTCGCACTTGCTTGATTGGCAAGAGCTTATGTCTCTCTTTTATAATAAGTTTTATCCTCTTCATGATGCTTATGTGGAGAGTAAGAGTACCTTTTTGCGTGTGGATCATGGTAACAATGCTTTATGTGATGCTTATATTGTTGAGTTCATCCATGATGCCACTGAAATTTATAATGAGAGAGGGAGACATGGTTCTAAATATCTTAATAATATCAAGTTCCCTCTCTTTATGTTGAAGGTTTGGAAGCTGAACTTGTTTTGTCTTCCTATGCTTATTGATTTATGCTCCAATGCATAGGAAGAGGGGTAGACTTAAATATGATTTATATGTGCTTCTTGATGCTCTCTTTTGTTCTTCAACTCTTATTCCTACGAGAGCATCATTTCTGCATTATGCCTAGCTTAAAGGCATAAAAGAAAGCGCTTTTGGGAGGCAGCCCACATGAATAAATTTTTATATTTTGCTTTTTTGTGTCTTGATGTTGTTTACTACAGTAGCATCATCATTGTATCTTTGCTTTTCATATTTGTGCCAAGTATAGCCTCTGATTGCTAGAAAGTTCAAAAGTTGTGAGGTGCTGTCCAGGAAACAGATTCTGTCCTTGGATAGAAAAATTCGTATAAAATCACCAGATCATCTTTTTGGTCTGAATTTTTTTGACAGCGTTCTCTATATAATTGTCTTTCGTGCGTCTGTTCTGAGTTTGTTGATTTGAGTTGCAGAAGTACCCCAAACAAATCAATTACTACCTGTTGTTCTGTTTTTCACAGATTCTGTCATGTTTTGCCTTTCCTTCATTTTGCAAATCAAGAGCTTGCTTTTTCTTTGCAAAAACCTTTTGGCAATCTTGAGAAACAGTAGAACTTCGATAATATCTTTATTTCCAGCAAGGAACAATTATTTTATTAAGGGTACTAACCTCGCTAATCAGATTATGATGAGTTATGTATGAAGGGAGTTTTCAAGTGTGCGAGGGAAGATGATAAAAAGATTCAGGAGTGTCAAGCGCTCAAGCTTGGGGATGCCCCCGTGCACCCCCAAGAAATATTCAAGGAGACTCAAGCGTCTAAGCTTGGGTATGCCCCCGTGCATCCCCTTCTCCATCAACATTATCAGTTCGTCTTTCGTTTCGCTATAT
The DNA here is from genome assembly GCA_902687465.1 of Secale cereale. Classification (NCBI taxonomy): domain Eukaryota; kingdom Viridiplantae; phylum Streptophyta; class Magnoliopsida; order Poales; family Poaceae; genus Secale; species Secale cereale. The sequence continues at coordinate 433,074,008 of LR738712.1, read as the reverse complement.
TTTTATCACTTCATGTGTTAAGTGCTATGCTTGGAGCGTCTTGCTTTTAGTTTTCTTTTTAGTTTTTCATAACGAGTCAGAACTCAGCGTTCTTTATGTGGGAGAGAAACACGCTCCACTTCTACCTAGAACATAACATAGAATTTTCATGTCTATCTTTGTTGTGTGTGTTCTTTGTCTTTTAATAGCTACTATCATGCTCTGCTCTTAGTATTCATGCTTGTCCTTTCAAAGAGCTTTTGTTTAGTTGGTTGCTTGAACTCTCTTTAATTATCATGCTTATCTTATTAAGAGAGTTTGCTTCCGTTGCATTGGTTAATATGTCTATGATAAAGATGCTACGTGCATAATGGTGCTTAGTAGTTCAGGTTTCTTATGGTTAGTCTCAAATAGCTGGGGGATTCCCAATGTGTTATTGGAGTACCAACTTGATTTGTTTGCCGATGATGTGGTATGGTTTAGTAATATCTTCCTTCGAGAATTTATTTTGATTGACTTGGTGTATGCTCACGCATATTTAAGACTGTAAAGAAAGTCTGTCAAGCCTTGATGATCTTTTATTTCTGAGTAGCGATATAACTACCATGCCTGATTCAATGTTGCTTTGTCGCTCTGCATGATTATGAACGTCATTGCTCTCTTAGTTGGTCGCTCCCAGTCTTTTGCTAACCTCCACCTGTACTAAGCAGACTAACTTTGCAATACATAGCTCATGGGAAAGTAGCTTAAAAACTATTGTGGTAAAGAATATGTTGCCTATGTATCTTATTTCTTATAAGTTGCTTGCTGAGCGGTAACCATGTTTCTGGGGATGCCATCAACTGTCACACTTTTGTTGAATATCATGTGAGTTGCTATGCATGTTCGTCTTGTCTGAAGTAAGGGTGATTTTCCATGGGTTGAATGAGTATGCATATTGTTAGAGAAGAACATTGGGCCACCAACCAAAGCCATGCATCATGGTGGAAGTTTTAGCTTGGACATTAATCCTCAATCTCTTATGAGAATATGCTTATGCATTAAAGAGGAGTCCATCATCTATTTTCTATGTTGTCCCGGTATGGATGTCCTCAAGTTGAGATCTATCAAAAACGAGAAATCAAATGTGATTTATCTCCTTGGACCTTTGTACAGGTGGCATAGAGGTACCCCTTTGTGACACTTGGTTGAAACATATGTAATGCAATGATAACCCATGGAAATCCGAGCTAATTAGGACAAGGTGCGAGCACTATTGGTATTCGATGCATGAGGCTTGCAACTTATAGGATGTCTTATGCATGACACATATGAAGTACTACTACCGTTGACAAAATTGCTTCTATGTTTTAAAAATAAAAAGCTCTAGCACATAACCATTCTTTTACTTTTATGTTGAGTCTCCACCTTCTTTTAAAAGCACCAACTACTAAGAGCATGATTGTCATTCTGAGTGTAATGTGCATTGTCCCAAAGTAGCATTGTCTTTTGCATGATTGTGATATCGTTTATTTTGAAATCATTGTATCTAGTCATCACTTAAACCTTGAAGGTGCCCCTGCATTTATGTTTTGATTCACTAAAGGGGGCAAGCTAGATATCACTTTATCATATTTGCACATCATGTTCATTGCAAATCTTCTTGATGTTTCAATTTCATGTTGTAAAACTTTCAGTCATTTGTGATTTTCTCATGAGGCAACTTAATTACTATAAAATAATTGTCTCAGTAAGCTTTTGTCATATGACTGTAAAAGGTCCTATATGGTTAATAGCATGTCACCACAGAAATTATGCTTGTTATCATTTACCTACTCGAGGACGAGCAGGAATTAAGCTTAGGGATGTTGATACGTCCAAAACGTATCTATAATTTCTGCTTGCTCCATGCCACTTTTGGGTGATATTGCTATGATATTCATACACTTCCATAAACTTTTGATCATATTTGGACTAACCTACTAATCCAGTGCACCCCGGTGCCAGTTTCTGTTTTCGGCTGTTTTTGTATTTCAGGTTTTCACGTTACGAGAACTGCCAGGAAAAATCCAGAAAAATTATATAAAAAATCAGCGTTCCAGAACCTACCTTGCGCCCGAAGGACAGCCGGGGGGGCCACCAGGGCTCCAGGCGCCCTGGCGGCGCCCCCCCCCCCTGGGCCGCGCCGGGGGGGGGGGGGGCCTGGGCCCCCCGAGCCCCGTCTGGTGCCCCCCTTCGGCATATATTTAGAGCGACCTTCGAAACCCTTGGGACGGGAACTCTTTTTCGCGATCTCATCTCTGTTCCGCCGCCGCCGCCGCTTCCAAGATCGGGAGCACCAGGAGAACTCTTCCCGGCACCCTGCCGGAGGGGAGGATCACCATCGGGAGCCTCTCCACCACCATGGACGCCTCCCGGATGAGTTGTGAGTAGTCTCCCTTGGACCATGAGTCCATGACCAGTAGCTATGTGATGTTCTCCTCCCGTTCTTGTGCTTCACTAATTAGTCCTCGTGAGCTGCCCTAAATGATCGAGGCACATATGTAATCCTTATGCTGTTGCTATGATGAGTTTGCTGGGATCCGATGGATTATGAGATTATGTTCAGATTGTTCTTGAGTAATATATTTGATCTGCCTCTTTTATATTTATGTTCATAAGTAATTCTTGCATGTTCTCCGTTGTTATTTATTGGTTTGGCCAAGTAATACGTAGTGACTCCAAGAGGGAACGTTATGCTCGATTGTGGGTTCATGCCCCTCGATGACTAGCTTGAGTGACAGAAACATGAGTCTAGGGGATGTGTTGTTGCCACAAGGGGGGAAACAACGGTGCTTGTGCCCGCGGGTGCAAGGATTGTTTACTTTACGCAAAGTTCTTTTAATGCAGTTGTCTGTTGCATTGAGTTTACACTTTGGGTGGGGCTCGCAACTTAATACCAGCGAGATGTTCTGGATAGATATCTCAAGGTGGATGATTAGTAGTAGATATTGATGGATTTCGGTCTACTTACTTTGGCGTACCGCCCATGCTTTGAACCTCAACCTTTCTTGCAATGTAGTCAGCATTGGTTTGCGTTCGTGGTCCTGTCAATTGCCCAGCTGTAATTCGTTTACCTCACATAGCTGTTTTATCATCTTTTGGGAGAGAGACATCACTAGTGAACATCATGAGACTCTGGTCTATATTACCATCATTGATCACATCCGCTATTTACTTTTCGCTATTATTTACTATTGCAAACATTATCTATCACTACTATCATTTGCGTTTAATCCTTTGTGAACTACAAGGGCGGAGGGATTGACAACCTCTCTGTACTCGTTGGGAGCAAAGTTATTTGTATCTGTGTGCAGGTCCACGTTGATTGCTAATCCGCGCCGTTAGCAGTTGACACCTACTTGTTGAACCTAGGAGTCTCTGGGGATTCGATCCTTGGCATCTTTGCTAAGGGAAAAACTTCCACAACACTGCATCTTACACCTTCCACTTGGGGTAACCAACGAGGGGTTAGAGGCCCATCACTCCTCGATGTTCTTGGAGATCTATTCGCCGTAATCTTCTTTTGCGGTGTGTTTGTCGAGATACGATGAATTGTGGATTTATGATCCAAGTATCTATGAATATTATTTGAATCTTCTCTGAACTCTTATATGCATGATTTGATATCTTTGTATTTCTCTTCGAATTATTGGTTTGGTTTGACCAACTAGATTGGTAGTTCTTGCAATGTGAGAGGTGCTTAGTTTTTGGGTTAATCTTGATGTGTCCTCATCCAGTGGCAGAAGGGGTAGCGAAGCACGTATTGCATTGTTGCCATCCAGGATAAAAAGATGGGGTTAATATCATATTGCTTGAGTTTATCCCTCTACATCATGTCATCTTTCTTAAGGCGTTACTCTGTTCTTATGAACTTAATACTCTAGATGCATGCTGGATAGCTGTCGATGTGTGGAGTAATAGTAGTAGATGCGGAATCGTTTCGGTCTACTTGTCACAGACGTGATGCCTATATTCATCATCATTGCTTTAGATATCATGATAACTTTGCGCTCGACAGTTGTTTGTTTACCCACCCTATGTTTTATTCAAAAGAGAAGCCTCTGGTGAAATCTATGGCCCCCGGGTCTATTTTACATCTATTATTTTCATATCTATAAAACCAAAAACCCAAAAATACCTTGCTGAAATTATTTTGTGTTTACTTTATTCTGATTTTGACTTTAGTTTTAATTCTATCTCTATCAGATCTCACTCTTGTTCGTGACGTTGAAGGGATTGACAACCCCTTTTCTGCGTTGTGTGCAAGTGTTTGTTAGCTTGTGCAGGTGCATCTACAGGGGACTTGCGTGTGCCTCCTACTTGATTTATACCTTGGTTCTTAACTGAGGGAAATACCTATCTCTACTTTGCTGCATCACCCTTTCTTCTTCAAGCGAAAAATGAACGCAAGCACATGAAGTAGCAGGAAGAATTTCTGGCGCCGTTGCTGGGAAGGTTCTACATCAAGCCTACCAAGTACTTGTCATAAACTCTCATTTCTTGCATTTACTTTATTTGCCATTTTCCTCTCGTTTTCATCTCCCCCACTTCTAAAACATTTTCAGAAAAACACAAAAATATTTGCCTTTTTATTCGCCCTTATGTCTTACTTGGTTTGTTTGCTCGTTTGCTTGGCATAATTGTGTTTATTCAATTTCAGAAGGAAAGTGTTATGGATCCTCATCCACTTGCTAATATTTTTTAAATCCAATTATGATAAACCAATTGCTAGTGAGTCGAGTGCACTAGATTATCTTTATGAGGTTTTGCTTGAAATTTGTGAATCAGGAAATTATGATGAAGTGTTAAAAGAAATACATAAAGTGGTTCACGATAGTTCCTTGAATGAAAAGCATGATTGTGATGATGTTATTATAAATTCTAAGAGTGAAAATTGTGCTAATGATATGCAAAACCCTAAGCTTGGGGATGCTTATTTTGCTAGGCCCACTACTTGTTGCAACGATCATGATTGGGGTGAGGCTTCTAACGATCTTGAAAAATTATTTAAACCCCATGATGAATATGAGATGATAATAATGTTTGCCATGATATTGAAAGCGGGTTTGAAAGAATGACAACTTTTGATCCCACTACTTTGGATATTCATCAATCTTATGAAATTTTTGATAAAAGTGGGCTTGGAGAAGCAATGACTTTGTTCTGTGTTAATCCCACTATTTTGAATAAGTGTCAACTTTGCATACATATGGATCATGTAGAGAATATTTTATGTGATAGCTATATTGTTGAATTTGAATATGATCATACGTGCAATTATCATGAGAGGGGGAAATATGGTTGTAGAAATCTTCGTGTTACTAAATTACCTCTCGTTATGTTGACATTGCTATTGTTTCTTTCTTCTTCCTTGCATATGCTTGATATTGCTTGCCTTGATAATTTTTTTGCTTATAAAATGCCTATGCATCGGAAGTATAGTATGTTAGACTTAGATTGGCTTTTCACGTGTTTTATGATGCTCTACATGATTCAATTCTTGTCTTTAAATCTCAATGCCTAGCTAAACGGCTTTAAACAAAAGCGCTTCTGGGGAGACAACCCAATATTTTTCTTTTTTGTTTTTTAATAAATATAGCATCTAGCCTCTGGTTAGATGTGTTTTCATGTATTAATTTAGTGTTTGTGCCAACTAAAACCTTTAGGATGATTTGGAAGATAGTAGATTGGTTCTTTCTGGAAAAATGAAACTTTTGCGTCCAGTATTAGAATTTTTTTCTGGTTGGTGGAGTGTGGAAAAACTCTGATTTTTTTACAATTTTTTGATATACAGATTTCCCATGTTGTCCTAATTTTTTTGAATTTTTAGAGATGCAGAAGTTTTACATCAATTCGCATCTTTATAGACTGTTATGTTTTTGACAGATTCTATTTTCTTTGTGTTGTTCGCTTATTTTCGTGCATCTATGGCTAGTATCGGGGCCTGTGAACCATGTAAAAGTTGGAATACAATAGATATTACACCAATATAAATAAGAATGAGTTCACAACAGTAGCTCACGAGTTTTTTGTTGAGTTTTGTGTTGTGAAGTTTTCAAGTTTTGGGTAAAGATTGGATGGACTATAGAATAAGGAGTGACAAGAGCCTAAGCTTGGGGATGCCCAAGCCATCCCAAGGTAATATTCAAGGACAACCAAGCATCTATGCTTGGGGATGCCCCTGATGGCATCCCCTCTTTTGTCTTCAATCCATCGGTAAATTTACTTGATGCTATATTTTTATTCACCACATAATATGTGTTTTGCTTGGACCGTCTTGTATGATTTGAGTCTTTGCTTTTAGTTTGCCAAAATCATCCTTGCTGTACACACCTTTTGAGAGGGACACGCATTAATCGTGAATTTATTAGAATACTCTTTGTGCTTCACTTATACCTTTTGAGCTAGGTAGTTGCTCTAGTGCTTCACTTATATATTTTGTAGCACGTCGGTGATGTTTATTTCTAAGAAATTGATGAACTCTCATGCTTCACTTATATTATTTTGAGAGACTTTAAATAGCACGGTAATTTTCTTGGGTTATGAATCTAGTCCTAATATGATGGGCTTCCAATAGGAATACAATAAAAACTTTCATATAAAGAGCATTAAATACTATGAGAAGTTTGATTCCTTATGATTGTTTTGAGATATAAAGATGGTGATATTAGAGTCATGCTAGTGAGTAATTGTGGATTGGTAGAAATACTTGCGTTAAAGTTTGTGATTCCCGTAGCATGCACGTATGGTGAATCATTATGTGAAGTCGGAGCATGATGTATTTATTGATTGTCATCCTTTGTGTGGAGGTTGGGAGCGCTAATACGTCTCAAACGTATCTACTTTTCCAAACACTTTTGATATTGTTTTGACCTCATTCTTGCATGATTTGGACTAAACTAACCCGGACTGACGCTGTTTTCAGCAGAGCTGCCTGTATGGTTTATTTGTGTGCAGGAAAACGGATTTTTAAGTATCTCAGAAAAATCCACGAAAAATCAGAGAAAATCCACGCACCCGAAGGAACCAAATACCAGAAGTGGGGCCAGAGGGGGGCCAGGGGGTGCCCAGGCGCCCTGTGGGCGCCCCCCCCCCCCCCCCCCCTGGGCCGCGCCGGGGGGGCGCCTGGGTGGGGCCCACACCCCCTGGTGCCCTACTTTAGCACGTATTTTTCCTCCCGACGCAGAAACCCCAGATCGGAAGTTCTTTCGTTGTTTTTCGTCGCGGAGCCACCGCCACCCTCTGTTCTTCTTCGGGAGGGCTAATCTGGAGGCTGATTTGGCCTCCGGAGAGGGGAGATCGTCGCCATCGTCATCATCATCACCACTCCATCATCCCTCCATGACTTCCCCCTTCATGTGTGAGTAATTACCCTGCTGTAGGCGAAGGGGATGGTAGGGATTGGATGAGTTAGATCATGTAATAGTTCGTCAGATTGTTGGGGGCATGTTGCCTATCATCTACTATGGTGTTTATCATCTTTGCTACAACTTGTTATTCTTAATGCTTGACACTTAGGGCCCGAGTGCCATGATTTCAGATCTGAACCATATGTGTTTGCATGAATATATTTGTGTTCTTGATCCTATCTATGAGTTGTATGCACCTGTTACGGTCTGGAACCGGCGATCCCAAAAGTGACAGCTTGGGACACCAAAGGGGATGGTCTGTAGTTTGAGGATTACATGTATCCATTGAGTTCATTGCTTTGTTCCGGTGCTCTTTGACAGGAGCACCTTAATATCCATTAGTTCCTTTTGGCCCCGTTCGTAGCGGGATGGTAGGACAAAAGATGTTGTGCAAGTTCTTATTGCAAGCACGTACAACTACATACGGGATACATGCCTAATGTTTGATATTTGCCTAGATGATCATTACTTTTCCGTGTGCCATGCCCCAAGTTAGAATCTATCTCATCCATGCAGCGCCCAACCATCCATCTCCCTAGCCTACAGTATTTTAAACCTTGCTTGTCACTAGTTGCTACTTTTGCCATTTACTACTGCTATTTACTTTTGCTGTTTACTTTTACTATTACTATCATCACTATCATATCACTGTTACCACTTATCTTTTGTTGCAAGTAAGTATATTTCAGTTGCGGTTGAATTGACAACTCAACTGTTAAAGCTTATAAATACTCTTTGGCTCCCCGTGTGTCGAATCAATAAATTGGGTTATTCTTACCCGCGAAGACTATCTCGATCCCTTACGGTTGAGGGTTATCAAGTACCGTTTTCTGGTGTCATTGCCGGGGAGCATAGCAATATTTACAAGTCTACTTGAGGTATCCTACCTGCTGCACTTTATTCACTATGGGTAAGAAAGGAGACCCCAAGGTTCCGATCTTACTATCTACTACAAGAAGAGGTACTGCTCTGAGCACCAGTGCTACGCTTGATTCACCTTCTGTTATGAGTAAGTTTGCCTCACCACCACCACATGATGCTCCTACTGAATCTGTTACTATGTCTGATACTCTTGATGATGCTTCTACTACTTTTGATGATGATATTAGTTCGCTTGGCTATGCTCTTGAGAAACAAATTGCTGCTGCTGCTGAAAAATATGGAATTGAACTTCCTGTTGCTCGCTACCCTATTGGTGAAACTTATGATTATCCTGATTTGAGTAAACTCCAAGAGAGGCTCCTTGATGATGATTACTATATGCTTGATGAAGATCTATGCAGGGAACTGACAGAGTTTGCTGGCTCTGACCCTGAAGTTATTAAGAAAATATTTGAAAAACACTCTTTGAAAAACAAAACCGTTCCTAATCCTGAGTTTGCTACATCTCCTATATGCATTGATGATCCTGATTTTGATTTCTCTGTTGATCTTTCACTTATACCTATGGTTGAAGCTGACCCCTTTTATGGCAGAGAAAATGATGATGCTATTGCACACCTGACTAAACTCGGTGAGTTAGGTAGCCTGTTTACCACAGATGAGAAGATACGATACTTTTATGTGACCAAGCTTCTTCCTTTCTCCTTGAAGGATGGTGCTAAAGCATGGTATGACTCACTTCCATGCGGTTCTATTAAGAGTCCTCAGGACTTAGCTCACTCTTTTGTTGATAAGTACTTTCCTGCTCACATGCAACATGCTGCTTTACAAAGAATTTATAACTTTAAACAGTTGCAGGATGAGTCCCTCCCTAAAGCTTGGGGGAGGTACTGTGGTTTGATTCGGGCTAGACCAGGACATGAAATTCCTAAGAATGAATTAATTGATATATTCTATGCTGGTCTAACTGATGAATCTAGGTCCTATTTGGACAGTTGTGCTGGTTGTGTTTTCAGGAAAAGAACACCGGACGATGCGAAAGATTTGATGGGCAGGATTGCCAAAAACCATGAAGATTGGTCCGTCCCTGAACCACCTCCACCAACAAAGAAGAGGGGCATGTTTGTTCTAAGCCCCGAGGATATGCGAGAAGCAAAGATGTCTATTAAAGAGAAAGGTATTAAAGCTGAAGACGTGAAGAATCTACCCCCTATTGAGAAGCTGTGTGAGCTTACCACTCACCCTCCTATGGTAGAGGTACACTCTCTTTTAGATTTCAACGCAGGTGACATCCCTCATGGTAAACCTCCTGATCAATGTTTAGATGAGTTTGATAATTTTATTATGAAACAGAATCATTTTAATGAGAGGATAGAAAGTCAGTTGCATGATAATTCCCTTGCTATCAAAAAGTTGCTTGGTGTTTTAGATAGAACAGTTAATGATGTTCAATGTCTTGTGAAGCATTTTCATATGGTTCAAACTCAGCTTGATCAAATTTCTAATGTGCAAAGAGATTTGCTTGCTAACAATGCCAAACAAGATAAATTGCAGCCTTTTGGGATTAAGACCCGAGGAGGAACTAGTACTCAAGATCCTCTTTATCCAGAAGGACATCCGAAGAGAATCGAGCAAGATTCTCAAATGCAGGAAGAAGAAATTGTTGTCTCTCCAAATAAGAAGAAGAAACATAAAGAGACTGACAATTCTAATGATCCTATTGCAGATGAAGAGCCAGCTATTGATCCCAACAGTGTATCTATTTCCGATGCTGAGACTGAAGACGGTGATGAACCTGAAGGTAATGATAATGAGAAAAACGATCCGCCTGAAGTTCGAGAAGAAGAAGCACCTGACAAACGTAAGAGGTACACTAAAGAAGACTTCATCGCAAGAAAACATGGGAAGGAGAGAGAACCATGGGTACAGAAACCCATGCCCTTTCCAGGTAAGTCCATCAAATCTAAAGAAGAAGAGCATTACAATAAGTTTTGTGAATGGATTAAACCTCTTTTTCTTCAAATCCCTTTGACTGATGCTATTAAGTTACTTCCTTATTCAAAATATATGAAAGATATTGTCACTAACAAAAGAAAAGTTCCTAATGATGCAATATCTACTATGCTTGCTAACTATTCTTTCAGTGGAAAGATTCCTGAGAAGCTCGGTGATCCAGGTATACCCACCATTCCTTGCTCCATAAAGAATAATTATGTCAAAACTGCTTTATGTGATCTTGGAGCGGGAGTGAGTGTTATGCCTCTCTCTCTTTACGAGAGGCTTTGTTTAGAGAAACTAATTCCTACAGATATCTCCCTTCAGATGGCTGACAAGTCAACCGTTGTTCCGATAGGTATTTGTGAGGATGTTCCAGTTGAAGTTGCTAATTGTTTAATTCTTACTGATTTTGTTGTGCTTGACATGCCCGAGGATGGGAGTATGTCCATTATTCTTGGTAGACCTTTCCTTAACACCGCAGGTGCTATTATTGATTGCAACAAAGGGAAGGTTACCTTTCATGTGAATGATAAAGAACACACGGTATATTTTCCAAAGAAGACCGACAGGAGGCATGCCCTCAACTCTATAGAGAATATCGAGACCGTGAAAATTGGAGAATGGGACTGTCCACTACATGTGCCTCACAAATACAAAACTATCATGGTAGGGACAATGTCCATCAAGGTAAAAGTTCAGTGATTACTTCGTAGGAGGTGAGACTTTTTGCTCTATATATCGCTTGTTTGTTGGTAAGACTTGATCAACCTTACTAGTGAACGTGTTTTATATGGATAAAAAGTTGAGCTTGCTATGTTTTCATTTGTTTTTAGTTTTGTCCTACTTGCTGTACCAAGTATCTATGTTTTTGAAGCTTCACAATACTACTGACTGCTTCAAGTTTTCAGAGAGTTTCGCAGCTTTTTGAACTTCGAAAAAATTTCAACAGTAAAGTTTTTAGAAAAATTCCAGAAAAATTATATTAAAAATTTCCACAACGGGAGAGACCCGGAAAGTCCTGGGGCCAGCCAGGGGGGCCACCAGTGGCCCAGGCGGCCAGCTGGCGTGGCCCAGCCCCTGGCCGCGCCCACAGGGCGCCTGGGGCCCACAGGACCCCCCTCCAGGTACTTCTTCTTCCCTCATCTCTCTCTTTTTCCAGAAACCCGAGTTCTGGTCTTGTTCTTGCTGTTCTTGCTGTTCTTGGAGGCGATTCTTCGGTCTCTCTCTACAGCCCATCATTTGAGCTGAAATTTTGAGCAAATACTCCCTGATATGTGACTCCTCCACCCCTCCAATTAGATTTTTGATTGGTGGCCTCATTTGTGAGTATTTAGTAGTTCTTGGTGCTGTAGAGATGAGCTTGCATGCATGTGTAGAAAGTTATTTTCCAAGTTTTGATGCAAGTTTATGCCTTGGGCAAGTGAGTTGAGTAGTTTGCCTTAGCTCACTTTGTTTTAATCCACGTTTTTGTAAATTGTAAAAAAATTCAGAAATGAGTTTGTTAGGAAGGGCAAAAGGATGGCTTGAGAAGAGGAGGCCCGCACACTCCGATCGAGTCACTAGAGCCGCAGCTTCACCATCGACTGCTAGGGTGAGCTATAATGAGGATCATGTGCCCCTGGAGTTGTTGGAAGACACAAGTCCAGCGCGTGCGATGACATTTCCATGTGATGAATTCATGGAAGCTGCGGGAATCAAGGATGAGTTTTTATAATCTTTGTGCTAATGCAGGTTTGACACGACTCGTCACGAGCCGTGTTACTCAGTATCAGAAACTCACCTCCGGTTTCATTAACAGTTTTAGATATAATCTTGATTTAGGTGCTATTGAGTTTAAAATTTATAATGATCTTATCACCATGACTCTGGGAAATTTTTGTGAAGTAATAGGTGTGCCAAACGTTGGGTGGACGGCAAGAATGGCCACTCAGCCCTCCGAGCTGAAAACCGTCATCAACTCTCTCTGCAGCATGGGTACGAGGGATATTCATCGGTCGAAGATCTCCAGCATCTTGTTTCCTCACCTCAGGTATTTTGCATATTATATTGCTAGAGGGGTGTTAGCTCATGACAACACGAGCAGCATTTCTGCTCCGGATATTGCTATCCTGGTAGCAGCCCTCTCAGGGAGGTCTGATTATAATCTTGGTACCTTAATTGCTCGACGCCTTGCTATGAACGGTAACAAGGGGGACTTATATGGTGGCATTTATGCCACACTTATCTTAGAGCATCTTGGAGGCACCCCACACCCTGATGATACTCCTTTTACTTATTTAAGCTTTGATCTTGCTGCTATGAAAAGGCATAAGTTTGTTACCATGGGTTCTGAGCTTGATAACCTTGTTTATATCTTGCGTTTCGGAACTACCGCGGAACGCGAGATCCGTCTACCTGCACCTCTTTTGTTTGACTTTTCTCGCAGGAATGGATGGTCCTTTGATGTTGTCCAGTTCGATGAGTTCATGGTCCAGCATCAGTTCCATAACCCCATGGAGGGGGTTGTGCCCGACGAGGAGAGGCACGGTGAGATACCACATTTTCAGGAAGAGACCGCCACCGAGTTTGGTGAAGGGTCTTCCTCTGTTTGGCGCTCGGAACCTTCCTCGTGGGAGACTCCGAGGAGTTCGGTGTACGCGCCATCATCCTTCTACGACCCTTGGTCTCACCACCATACCCCTGGAGCAGGAGGCTCCTGGGGGCAGTAGCTGCTAACCAACTTAGGCCAAAAGCCTAAGCTTGGGGGAGTACGTGCCCTTCTCACTTTTCCTTTGTATTATCCGTTTTATTCGCTTTGATCTTTTCGAAGTTTTTGCCCGTTCTTCTTTACTTCTCTCTTTGCAAAAACAACAAAAAGATTTTCTCTTTCTTTTGCTTTTATTCAACCTTTGAAAAAACCAAAAAGATTTCCTTTTTCTCTTTAGTTTGCTTTGTTTTCATAGATCAGCTCGAGTCTGTGATGGCATTTGATTATATTTCCTACGTTCGATCGTGTAAGTGACAAGCAGTAATGACGAAGATCAACTGAAAGGAAGCAACAAGGAAGACCGGTATGAACTCTCATTGTTTCTACTTTTGTACATATGCCTGTACTTATGATATAGAGACCAGCTTGTAGCGACATAGTGCTATGTTTACAATGCTCTTCCAGTGGTTCATGCTTTCCTTGTGGCTAATATCGAATAACTAGAGTATATAATGTGTTATTGAAATGATCTACATGCATTGCACTGTTCATAGTCTGGTATACTAAGGTGGTATTTCCCTTTAGAGAATTTTTGGATTGACTTGGCACATGCTTACACATGTTTAAGACTAAAAAGTCTATTTTGCCGTGATGATCTTTGAGTTTTAGAATAGTTATATCACTTTCATGCCCGATTCAATGTTGCTTTGTCGCTCTGCATGATTATGACCGTTATTGCTCTCTAGTTGGTCGCTTCCCAGTCTTTTGCTAAACCTCCACCCGTACTACGCGGAATGACTGCTTGTGCATCCAAAACCTTTAAACCTGTTATGCCATATGAGTCCACTATACCTTCCTATACATGGTATTTACCTGCCATTCCTAACGAAGACTTTCATGTACCATCTCGAAATTATTCAAAAGCACTTCTCCTTTTGTGTCTATGTTTTAGCTCATGAGGAAGTAGGAGTTAATTCATGATCTCTTTAAGTTGGACAAGTTTCACCCCTGGATTGCATGTATAATGTACAAACCCCTAATATGAAAAGGAACTGGCATTCAGTGCGCCCGGCTCAAAAAGATAATATAACAAACAAACCCTCCTTCACGCTTTGTTCATGAGAAATCAGAAAACTTTGGCAATGATAAACAAAGGAGATTAAGAGGATGTGATCGTCCTCATGCGGGAGCCGTTCCTCGAGACTTGTCTAGCTTAAAAAGTGATTGAGTTATCTGCTAGCATTCGTTGACGAAATATGCACCTCTCAAAAACATATTTACTTCTGTTTTTAAAACCAAGAGCTCTGGTACATGTTTAGTTTTTGTTTCCGATCACAGGTTTTCAACTTTGCCAATAAAAGCCACGGTTCGAGAGTCTCACCTTCTTTCTTCAAAGCACTGACTAGGAGAGCATAATTGTCATTCTGAGTGTAATGTGCATTGTCCCAAAGTATTACATTGTCTTCTGCATACTTGTGATATGATTTATTCTGAAATTATTAGCTCTAGTCTCCTTTAAAACTCTGGAGGAGTCTCTGCATTTATGTTTTGCTTCACTCATGGAGGCTAGCGAGATACCACCCTAATATGCTCAAGCTATGTGCAATGTGATCTTGTCTTGATTTTCAGTAATATATTATTTACTTCTAAGTATTTGTGACTGGTCACTTGAAAGAAGGATTGCTCCTTGCATTGTTCTCATAAGTACTGTTTTAATACTTGCTGAACTCTTTTCGTAGTACATGTTTATATACATCTAATGAAGCAAAAGAGTTTGTCAAAGTTTTCTTTGTCGCGTCCAGTTCGTTGAACTGAATTGCTTGAGGACAAGCAATAGGCTAAGCTTGGGGGAGTTGATACGTCTCAAACGTATCTACTTTTCCAAACACTTTTGATATTGTTTTGACCTCATTCTTGCATGATTTGGACTAAACTAACCCGGACTGACGCTGTTTTCAGCAGAGCTGCCTGTATGGTTTATTTGTGTGCAGGAAAACGGATTTTTAAGTATCTCAGAAAAATCCACGAAAAATCAGAGAAAATCCACGCACCCGAAGGAACCAAATACCAGAAGTGGGGCCAGAGGGGGGCCAGGGGGTGCCCAGGCGCCCTATGGGCACCCCCCCCCCCCCCTGGGCCGCGTCGGGGGGGCGCCCGGGTGGGGCCCACACCCCCTGGTGCCCTACTTTAGCCCGTATTTTCCTCCCGACGCAGAAACCCCATATCGGAAGTTCTTTCGCTGTTTTTCGTCGCGGAGCCGCCGCCACCCTCTGTTCTTCTTCGGGAGGGCTAATCTGGAGGCTGATTTGGCCTCCGGAGAGGGGAGATCGTCGCCATCGTCATCATCATCACCACTCCATCATCCCTCCATGACTTACCCCTTCATGTTTGAGTAATTCCCCTGCTGTAGGCGAAGGGGATGGTAGGGATTGGATGAGTTAGATCATGTAATAGTTCGTCAGATTGTTGGGGGCATGTTGCCTATCATCTACTATGGTGTTTATCATCTTTGCTACAACTTGTTATTCTTAATGCTTGACACTTAGGGCCCGAGTGCCATGATTTTAGATCTGAACCATATGTGTTTGCATGAATATATTTGTGTTCTTGATCCTATCTATGAGTTGTATGCACTTGTTACGGTCTGGAACCGGCGATCCCAAAAGTGACAGCTTGGGACACCAAAGGGGATGGTCCATAGTTTGAGGATTACATGTATCCATTGAGTTCATTGCTTTGTTCCGGTGCTCTTTGACAGGAGCACCTTAATATCCATTAGTTCCTTTTGGCCCCGTTCGTAGCGGGATGGTAGGACAAAAGATGTTGTGCAAGTTATTATTGCAAGCACGTACAACTACCTACGGGATACATGCCTAATGTTTGATATTTGCCTAGATGATCATTACTTTTCCGTGTGCTGTGCCCCAAGTTAGAATCTATCTCATCCATGCAGCGCCCAACCATCCATCTCCCTAGCCTACAGTATTTTAAACCTTGCTTGTCACTAGTTGCTACTTTTGCCATTTACTACTGCTATTTACTTTTGATGTTTACTTTTACTATTACTATCATCACTATCATATCACTGTTACCACTTATCTTTTGTTGCAAGTAAGTATATTTCAGGTGCGGTTGAATTGACAACTCAACTGTTAAAGCTTATAAATACTCTTTGGCTCCCCGTGTGTCGAATCATTAAATTGGGTTATTCTTACCCGCGAAGACTATCTCGATCCCTTACGGTTGAGGGTTATCAAGCGCGAGATGGTTAACTCCTACCAACCACTCCCCTTGGAGCATGCATCTAATACTTTGTTTTGATAGCTAATAAATTTTTGCAATAAGTATGTGTGTTCTTTATGACTAATGTTGAGTCCATGGATTATATGCACTCTCACCCTTCCACCATTAATAGCCACTCTAGTACCGCGCAACTCTCGCCGGTACAATAAACCAACCATTTACCCTTCCTCGGAACAGACACCATACCTACCTATCATGGCATTTCCATAGCCATTCCGAGATATATTGCCATGCAACTTCCACCATTTCATCATATGTTCTAGTATCAAGTTGTAATTGTTGAGTTGTGAGTAAATAAAAGTGTGATGATCATTATTAGAGCATTCTCCCATGTGATGAAAGGATGATGGAAGCTATGATTCCCTCACAAGTTGGGGTGAGTCTCTGGACTTTACAAAATATAAAAGAGTCCAAACAAGCCCAAATAAAAAAGAGGCCACCGAAGCCCACAAAAAGAAAAAACGAAAGAAAAAATGAGAGAAAAGAGAGAAGGGGCAATGCTACTATTATTTTTCCACACTTGTGCTTCAAAGTAGCACCATGATCTTCATGAAAGAAAGTCTCATATGTTATCACTTTCATATACTAGTGGGAATTTTCATTATAGAACTTTCCTTGTATATTCCAATGATGGGCTTCCTCAAATTGCCCTAGGTCTACATGAGCAAGCAAGTTGGATGCACACCCACTTAGTTTCTTTTTGAGACTTCATAAACTTATAGCTCTAGTGCATCTGTTGCATGGCAATCCCTACTCACTCACATTGATATCTATTGATGGGCATCTCCATATCCTTTTAATAAGCCTAGTTGATGTGAGACTATCTCCTTCATTTTTGTCTTCTCCACAACCACCATATTCTATTCCACCTATAGTGTTATGTTCATGGCTCACGCTCATATATAGTTTCAAATTGAAAAGGTTTGAGAATACTAAAGTGTTAAACAATTGCTTGACTAAGACCAGGGTTGTGCATGATTTAAATACTTTGTGTGATGAAGATAGAGCATAGCCAGACTATATGATTTTGTAGGGATAACTTTCTTTGGCCATGTTATTTGAGAAAACACAATTGTTTTATTAGTATGCTTGAAGTATTATTGTTTTTGTGTCAATATTGAACTTTTGTTTCGAATCTAATGGATCTGAACATTCATGCCACAATGAAGAAAATTACATGAATAAATATGTTAGGTAGCATTCCACATCAAAAAATCTGTTTTTATCATTCACCTACTCGAGGACGAGCAGGAATTAAACTTGGGGATGCTTGATACGTCTCCGACGTATCTATAATTTTTGATTATTCCATGCTATTATATATTCTGGTTTCGATGTTTTATATGCATTAATATGTTATTTTATATTATTTTTGGCACTAACTTATTAACCTAGAGTCCTGTGCCAGTTTCTGTTTTTCCCTTGTTTTTGAGTTTCGTAGAAAAGGAATATCAAACGGAGTCGAAACAGGATAAAACTTTCATGATGATTTTTCTTGGGCCAGAAGGCACACGTGGGACTTGGAGAGGAAGTCAGAGAAGACCCGAGGCCACCACAAGCTGCCAGGGCATGCCCTAGGGGGCGCGCCTCCCTAGCTTGTGGGCCCCATGGGACACTCCCAACCCTAATCTTTGGCCTATAAATTCATAAATATTCCCCAATCATCAGAAGTATCCAAGAAAATACTTTTCCACCGCCGCAGGTCTCTATTCCCATGAGATCCCATCTGGAGGCCTTTTCTGGTACTCTGCCGTAGGGGGACTTGATCACAGAAGGATTCTACATCAACCTTGATGCCCTTCCGATGATGCGTGAGTAGTTTACCACAGACCTATGGGTCCATAGCTAGTAGCTAGATGGCTTCGTCTCTCTCTTTGATCTTTAATACAATGTTCTCCTCAATGTTCTTGGAGATCTATTCGATGTAATATTGTTTTGTGGTGTGTTTGTTGAGATCCGATGAATTGTGGATTTATGATCATATTATCTATGAATATTATTTGAATCTTCTCTGAACTCTTATATGCATGATTCGATGTCTTTGCATTTCTCTTCGAATTATTGGTTTGGTTTGGCTAACAAGATTGGTAGTTCTTGCAATGGGAGAGGTGATTAGTTTAGGGTTCAATCTTGCGGTGTCCTCATCCAGTGATAGAAGGGGTAGCAAAGCACGTATTGCATTGTTGCCATCAAGGATAAAAAGATGGGGTTTATATCATATTGCATGAGCTTATCCCTCTACATCATGTCATCTTGCTTAAGACGTTACTCTGTTCTTATGAACTTAATACTCTAGATGCATGCTGGATAGCGGTCGATGTGTGGAGTAATAGTAGTAAATGCATAATTGTTTCGGTCTACTTGTTAAGGACTTGATCCCTATATTCATGCTCATTTCCTTAGATATCATCATAACTTTGCGCTTTTCTATCAATTGCCTGACGGTAATTTGTTTACCCATCGTATGCTTTATTCAAGAGAGAAGCCTCGAGTGAAACCTATGGCACCCGAGTGTATTTTACATCTATTATTTTCATATCTATAAAACCAAAAACCCAAAAATACCTTGCTGTGATTATTTTTTGTTTACTTTATTTTGCTTTTTACTTTAGTTTTAATTCTATCTCTATCAGATCGCACTCTTGTTTGTGACGTTGAAGGGATGACAACCCCTTTTCTGCATTGTGTGCAAGTGTTTGTTAGTTTGTGCAGGTGCATATATTGGGGACTTGCTTGTACCTCCTACTGGATTGATACCTTGGTTCTCAAACTGAGGGACATACTTATCTCTACTTTTTTGCATCACCCTTTCCTCTTCAAGGGAAAAATCAGCGCAACTCAAGAAGTACCAAGTTCCAGCCATGACTAGCTGGAACAGCCACTACCAGTCCTCGTGCAACTTCGCGGCCTATGAAGTTGACAAAGGCGAAACGAGCACCAACCAGGTAAGATTAAAAAAACATACATGAGTATTGCGAACACATGCATATATACATATATCATCTAACCGTTCATTATTTATGATTTCCAATATTTTACTTGTCAGGCGTATGTACGAGACCCATCTCGAGAACCGGTCCAGCAGCGCTACCAATACGTGTCGTGGATATGCTCAGTTGTGATCTTGTCACGTCAAAGGAGAGTACAATGAAGGCACTTAAGGAGTTGAATGACTCTGTGAAGAAATAGAAGGACGGTATGACCAACGAGAACTCTGGTCTCTGCAATCAGAAATTGAATCTCATCGACCAGAAGCAGCTATTGGTCACCAAGGTCGAGTTTATGAAGAAAGGGATACGGCTCCTGAAGGCCGAGTGGGAGGAGCTGAAGACCCGCAAAGTCTATTTCAGAGAGGAGGGACACAGCAACAGGAACAAGTTGCATGAGATGAGGATCCTTCTTCATTGTAGCTAGTTAGCGCGCGGATAACAAGTTGCGTGAGATCGATGAAGATACTTTTGCTTCTAGAGATAGCCACCGGATAACTTTGCTTGTAGGTAGTAGCAAGCTAGTTACTGAAAACTTTACTAATAGTTGGGTATATTTTTTGGATTTGAGACTTACCACTAGAAGTTTAAATGGCTGCATATATACTAATCGTTGGGTATGTTCTTTATTGCTGAAAAATACAAATTGCTGGTGTTGCCTCACAATGAAAGCCATAGATAACACAATATATTGCTGGCGTTAGCTAGGTGGCACGCCATCCGTACTAAAATACTGCTGACGTGTCTGCCAGCGCCAGCACTAAACTGTTTTCACTGGCTCCATATTGGTGGTGTTGGGCTGTACCCAGCAAGGCACTTTCTGCCATGCCATAGCTAGGCTTTTTTCCACTAGTGGGAGGAGGTGAGGGTGGGGATCTATGGGAAAGGGGCGTTTAGCAGGCGTCATCTAAGAGACTCAAGGTGGCGAGGGTATGTATATCAGTGGGTAACCTACATTGGTAGACCAGCAGAGGTTGATGATAGAGGTGGCATAGCGGCGGTGGCAACCTAGCTAGGGTTTCGAGCCAGGGAGGGGTGGTGTGTGTGTGAGAGAGAGAGGGGGGGTTTGGGTTGAGCGCATGATTTGGGGGG
>LR738712.1:433019221-433053543 GCA_902687465.1 Secale cereale | reverse complement strand
GGGGGGGGGGTTGTGGTGGTGTTTGAGGAAATACCTCGGTACTGAAAAGTTTACTAGGCGGGAGTAAAATGGCGGGGCTACTGAAAATTTGGATCAAGGGATTGAAGCAGAGCGGGGAAGGAGTAACAAACATCACACACAGTTAGAACAAAATAATCGTGTGCTATCAAACAGAATAACAATCCATCCGAGAATATATTTTTGAGATTGCGAGGGAGTAGATATTTTCGAGAGCGGGAGGGAAGCCTTGTGGAGCCTAATCTACTATGATGATGAGGGTGACGGGGGCAGGGGCATGGCACACGTGTAGTCCTAGGGAACCGTGTCTATTGTGTACGCGATCGTAGACGGTTACTACGTTCGACTCGTCTGTTGTCTATAAATTTGATGGGAAAAATGTGGGAAAGGGTCAGAACACGAACACACTTGCATGTGGACCAAATATATGTACTCCCTCTGTTCCCAAATATAAGTCTTTCTAGATATTCCAACAAATGACTACATATGGAGCAAAATGAGTGAGTCTACACTCTAAATAATGTCTACATACATCTGTATGTTGTAGTGCATTTGACATGTCTAAAAAGATTTATATTTAGGAACGGGGGAATATGAAAAGGGTGGTTTGATGTTCAAATACCCAATGCACAACTTTGATGTCGCACATGTTGCACAAAAGCACACGTTATTATTGCTACCCCCCCTCCCTACACACACACTTCGTGTTGGCGGGAGGGGAATCCTAGCTATGAACGCATGCCCTCGAATAGATAGGTCTAGCATCTCACCCTACCATAACACAAAACTGAAAGGAGTACATCGTGCTCAACCCCCTGCTTCCGGTCAAATAATGTGGACCGTGTGCGGGCCCACAGATGTGTGATTGTGGCGCGAGATGGGTGAGACCAAATATGAACCATACCTGCAGGTGGACCGATCTCTCTCTCTCTCTCTCTCTCTCTCTCTCTCTCTCTATGTGTGTGTGTGTATGCATGCGCGTGCATATGTGTGTGTGTGTGAATATGATGCGTGGATATTTATAAATAACCAAATCAAAAAATTGATGTGGGACATGTGTAGCGCAAATTAACCGGACATCCCCGACCCCGTGGAAAGGTTCATCTAGTGCGAAGTATACGTAGTCTGCGCCCCCCCCCCCCCACACACACACACACAAACTCACTTTTGAGTCGGTGGGAGGGGGGCATCTCACCAAGGCGTATTGTAACACTGACCAAGAAGAATGTCCACCTTGGTCGTATAACATCTCTCGTTTTGGTGTCAATGTCATGGACATACACACGCGGCCCCACAAATAGGCTAGCTTATCGTTCATAACCACGCGAGGGAGTGCCTGAAGACAACCACTGCGTGCATGTGGCCCAAACATATGTATGAAGTGTTACATATGTGGTGTTTGAATATACCCACAACTTTGATGTGGCACCATGCTTTTGGAAATGGAAAGTCCCCACACGGAGCGAGGGGTCACGGTGTGTATACTATATATATAGGGATTCATGTGTATGCATGCGCTCAAACTTAAATTAGGTCCGGAATCTCACCATGATTGACGTACAACTATACGGTAACGTGAACCAAGAGAAGAAGAATCCACCCTGGTAATTAACCTCTCTCGTTGTTGGTCGACATGAAGGACGTCCACGCGGGCCCACGAATATATAGGTCATTGATGATAACCAAGCGGGGGAGAGTGTCCAAAGAGAATGCATGTGCCTCGGACATATGTATGGACATGCATGATGCATGCATATGTTTGAATAACAAAAGCATAACATTTTGATGTGGTGCATGCATGCGTCAAAACTCACACAGTCCCCACGCACAGAGAGGTTCATGACGTGTCACGTGCTTGCCAACCCCCTCACCCACCCACCCACTTCGATCCGGTGGGAGGGATTCATGCGTACACATGTGCTCAAAGTATACTATGTGATCTCATGTAATTAATGACATGTATTGTACCATATAAGATGAACCAAAATTTAATACCCTCCTAATTATAAGTCAAATTAACCTCTATCGATGCTCGTCAAAGTGATTGACCAAGCGGGCACACAAAGATGAACGAAGCATCTCGCCGATAACCCAGTGAGTGAGTTCTAGAGGACAACCGGCATCACCTGCATGTGGGCCAAACACATGTATGGAGATGTGTGGGTTGATGTTTGAATACTTAGTATATATGCACATCTTTGATGTGGGACCTGCCTCGCAAATCTTTATAAGTCCCCCACACCAAGCGAGGTTCAAGAAGTGCAGTAAATGTTGGCCCCCTCCCCTATTTGACGCGTAATATATACTCCTGTCGCAACACAACCCGAAAACAATCATCCTTCATTGTCAATTTTACCTTCCTTGTTGTGTCATATTAGATGGACGACGACCTCACGGGCCCATGGAGGGAAGCATCGCAGGTGAGTGAGTGACAACCATCATCTGCACGTGGCCCAGAGAGGTGTCTGTGATGTTTTTAATACCCAATATGCACAACTTCTTTGTGGCACCTGCCTCGGAAACCAGAAAATCCCCACACAAGGCGAGATCGTTCATGACATGTGTGTGTAGTATGTGTTGCCCCCTCCTCCCCTCTTCGATGCGTACTATATACTCCTACCGCAACACAACCCAAAAATAAAACCTCCTTCTTGGTCAAATTAACCTCCCTCGTTGGGTCAAAGTGATGGAGCACAATCTCGCGGGCCCAAGGATGGAAGCATCGCACGCGAGTGACTGTCCTATATGACACCTAGCATATGTTGCCCCCACCCTGTTTGACGCATACTTTATATATAGTCCTACAGTATGTAACACAAACCCAAAAATGACCATCCTTGTTGGTCAAATTAATATCTCTCACCGCAGGCATAGTGATGGACGACGACCTCGCGGGCCCACGGAGAGAGCCACATGCGACTGAGGGTCCTGCGACCACCGCGTGCATGTGGCCCAAAGATGCAGGTCAAAAAAATTCTACAGCGAACATGCGACCAAAGGAGATTAGTGTTAAAAATTAAAAAAATCAACATTTGTAAGTTTTTTTACATTGATTGATTTCCTAGGGATTTAATGTGCAAAAATCAAATTTGAGCTATGAGACCCGTGATAGTGCACCAAAAATGGATTCGAAAATCATATGTGTACGTGTCCCTGGGTGCATGCTTAGTCCCCATGCAAGAAATTTCTAACATCGAGAATCTTGATTTTGAAATCTAGTAAATCCAAACTAAGTTGAAATTCATGAAACTTATCATGGTGTCATATGGACACCAATAGGCTGTGATTTTTTTCAAATCTGAGTCAAGTTTTGATATAATAATCTTGATGGCAGGAAATTATCAATAATTAGCAACAACTATCGCAAACGGACTCTTTCTTCGAACCGTGTGCGTTAGACCAACAATGTACGTGTCCTGCTTCGGTTAGGCAATAAAGCGGCAGAATTAATCATCAAATAGAAAAAAAATCAATATAATATGTGCCTCCACACGTCTAGTGTGTTGTACGAGCACGCCTGAGTTGACGAGACACATGCTAGCAGTCCTCCGCCCAGGAAGACCACGAGGCCTAGCCATGCGCGTCTTCGCTACACGGTGTAACCAAGGGGCATGCTAGTAGCTGTGTCAAATGACGTTAGGCATGCCGTCAGTCCACTGCGTAGGCTCACCGGCAGGTGAGCCAACCCTTTGACCGCCGCCCACCTCGCTCCCACCGCTCCATATTAATGGCGCACCTGATCCGCTGGTCATAATAGGCGGCCGCACCCCCCGTCCATAGTTGTCACCGTTGCATGGTGATTGTGAAGATGTTCCCGAAGCGCACCATCGGAGGGAGTGGCAATGCTAGGGCTGGTGAAGCACCCGCGCAACCCATGAAGCTGGGCGCAGAGGTTGCGGTCGCTGCCGACGAGGTCTCACGCGGGTAGCCGCGTGACCTTGACTTCATCGCCATCGTCGTGCCTCCCCAGCCGGATCCGGAGGTCCACAGCTACTCCGGCAATGACTCCGGCTCCGACGGAAAACCGGTTATCCCCCCCTCTCTCTCTCTCTTTTTCTAGGAATATAAATCCTATGGTTATGTTCACGCAGTCCATGAAGTCAGAGTAAGATTCATTAAATCCGTGCACTGTATTGATTGTTTGTTCTATACAAATTAGCTTTTCCTAATAATCCGACTAGGGTTAGTGTCCATGCTAATAATTTGTAGCCAGATCTTGAGAATTGTTTTTGAATGTCCTACATATATATGTGTGCCTTTTTTTTCTCTTCCTGATCTTGATAATTGATTTTAAATGTCCTACATGTATGTTTTTGCCAATTTCAGATTGGTATGTTCACATATGAGGCTCCGGCCAGCGGCGCCGTCGGTTGTAGATCCTCACCCGGCAGCGCGGGAAGAAGCGGCCATGCCCCCTGGATGCAAGGAAGCCTTAGAATATCTGGCGAACCGCATCCGCGATCTCCAGGACGCCATCCTTGGGTAGATCATCTTTCTTCTCCCCACCAAGGATGGCTGCCGCACACAGGTCCTCATATCTTGGTGGCGCGCCGCACCTGTTAATCTAGATCAACGTCGGCTATCTGTCATTCATGATTTCGAACTCCATGGTGTCATCATCTCCTCCCACCAGGTCTCCATTCAACGCCTATGCATCTGGGCATGCTGCCTGCTGCACATACCCTGCACGGTGGACTCCTGGCTGACATCCCGTCAATTAGAAAAACTCCAGCATCTTGAGTTCTATGATTACTATGCAAATAGCTTCCCACCAAGCGTTGTAGTTGTGCCCTCACCACCAATGTCCATCTCAAGGTTTACCTCCGCTCTCCACACGGTCACCTTGTCCCGGTGCCATCTAGCAGACAATCTGGTACAAATGATTTTACTCCCATTGCTATAAAAAATCACGCTTGTGGTGGTCGATCAGTCGGAGGCCTCACTGCACAGCATCATCCACTCATGTTTCCCTACCCTAGAGCGATTGTTGCTTGTTTTTGGAAAAGAAATATGTATCCGCTGTCTCAAAATAAAGTCGCCTCACCTTGTAAGCATTGGAATTTGCTTTAAACGAGAGGAGCTCATCATCAAAGATTCCCCTTCACTCCAAAGGCTACTCCTTGATGATCGTTATGCAGCTTAGCAAATTATTGTGGTCTCTGCGTCTAAACAGGAGACCTTGGGTGTAATTCCTGATCCATTTGAAGGTTACAAGATGGTGGTTGGCTCCACACTTATTCAGGTACTCTGTATTATCATCAACACTTTTGTAATCATGAGCTACATTTTTCATTTGTGTGTGTAAGTTTTATATCATCAAAACGTTTGTAATCATAATCTGCATTTTTCATTTGTGCGCATAAGTTAATATCATCTTGGAGTACACTTTTGGTACTAATGTTATGTTTTATGCTCAATGAAGAGTTTGTCCATGGATACCCTATCAATGGTGCTAGATTCTATCAAGACCTTACATATCAGTATGTGGTGTTTGGATCTGAACATGATTATCGGCTTGTTGGGATGCTTTCCATGTCTGGAGAATTTGTATATAGAGGTGATGATATCAAGCAGATTGATATAGTTTACTAGAATTAACAGTTCAGCTGTCTCTCTCTTGACATACTCTTTTTTAGACATTAATTGTTTTTAGTCTTCATGCATATTTAGGCAAAAGGACATGGACAAAAGGGTATAACCAATCGGTGGCATAAGAAGCACCGGGATTTCCTCATTTCTCATGACATCTATTTGAGGACAATAACACTGGAAGGATATGCATCCAACCATGCAAACATTAGCTTTGTTACATTCTTCCTATTGAATGTGAGAGTACTATTGTGTGTGAGGATTAAGTTTTTAACATAAAGTTTCTCATTGGTAGACACGTTGAACAAGATAAAAAGAAGTTTATGGTGGACAAAAGGGCTTCTGAACATGCTCGACTTCTATTTACAACAACCAGTAGATTTTCTGGCCCGGTATCTTCATTTTATGGATCAGACCGATCCATTTGATTGTGATTACCGAAAACTTTGGTTGAGTTAGATGTTATTGTCCTCTTCAATCTAGATTTTGTGTAAACCTGATGAACATTAATCATCGTGGTTTTGCACCTTTTGTAAGCTGGAGTTAGATATTGCTGCCCTTTTCAACTCGGTTTTGACTTTTGACCCATTTTTGCTTCCATACAAACTGGAGCTTCTATCAAGAAGTCTCATGGTTCCGAGAGGGAACTTGGTCTCCTGATCTGTGTGCACAACGACCTACGTTGTCTCTCCCCCCTTGATTTATTTCACAGAGGCATCATATATATGCAACTATAGGAGTGTCATGCTAAAAATGAAATTATTCAGGGTTCGTTTTGCCTTTTTATACATTGATTTTCCTAGGCATTTTCTAACAAATAGCCACCACGTTAACATCGCAAATGGTAGTATTTATTCCAACCGTGGGCATTCAACTAACCATTTACTACCGCTGGCAGCTGTTTGATTAGATCGGACGACTGCGAGCAGTACGTCCTCCGCTCTCATCTACAAACACCGCCAGCGAGGATCGCCGCCTACTGCGAGATGGAGGACGAGCCGGCCAACAAGCGGGGGTGGGTCGAGCCAGAACCGCAGAGCCTCCAGCGAGCACGGACTTCATCAGCAGCCTTACTGCCGAGATGTTGGTAACCATCATATCCCACCTCCCGATCAAATCTGGCATACGGACCACTCTCCTCTCGCGGCGGTAGTGCCCTGTCTAGCACTCCACTCCCCTAGACCTCATCGTCAACCACGAGTTCTACTATGGGGAGCAGCAACGCCTGGACGAATTGTCCCACGTCCTCGCCACGCACCCTAGGTCGGTCAGACGCCATGCCGTCGGCAAGTTCAGTTGCCAGAGCACAGCCGAAGTCGAACCCAGGTTTCACTACTAGTTCCTATCCCTAGACCTAGATCAGCTCGAGGAGCTCATCTTTCATGCTAGATGTCCAAGCTCATTGCCGCCGTCCACGCTCTGCCTCGCGCTAACGCTGCGTCGCGCTACATTCAGCAGTGCATTTTTCCCATATTGATGCTGCGTGCGCTCTTCATCTCCCTAAACTTAAACACCACGAGCTCATGGCCGCTCGCATCTTGAAGGAGGATTTGGAGCTCCTGCTCGTCGGCTGTACGGTGCTCGAGTACCTTCGTCTACAGGCGATGGATCTGTTCAGTAGCCTCCACATCACGTCGACAAATGTCCATGCGATTTATGCGCATTAATGGTGCCGCCCAAGGCTGTCAGCTGAGGTGTTTCATGAGATGGTCATTGAGAATGCGTCGCCTTTCCTCGAGAGATTGTATGTACTTTATAAATTAGGTCCTTCAAGAATCAAGGTTATTCACGCACCGAAATCGACAGTGTTGGGCTATTCGTGTGCTCAATTCAACGAACTTGTTACTCGATCACTAACCGTCAAGTACAACAGTCTTCTTCTTCTTTTTCTTGTATATTATTGGACATCATATTTTATATAATTTTTGTTGATCTATATGTTCGCCTGTCATCCAGAAAATGATTCCCACAAGCTTGGCCCAGCCTCTGCGCATAGTGAAGATCTTGGCACTACAATCTGTCGGACCCGATCTGGATGAAGCTTTAGATTCCTTAGATGCTTTCCTTACACGGAGAAGCTATACATCGATGTGATGCTCCTTTCTTGTTAATTGTTAACCACAACGGAGCTCAATTTGTTGTTACTTTTACCCATGATTACAATTGCAAATGTAGAATGATTTCTCAAGGAAATTTGGAGGATTTCAATACATTTTTTTGAGATGTTAATCATGAAAGATTGAAGGTGGCATTTCACTCTTTTCATGTATTTTAGAAATCTTGCAAATCAAAGAGGCCCGAAGTGTTCAAATATGCAGCTAGGCACTAATATGTTGTCTTCGTTTGCATATACTAGCAGGACCGAAATTAGAAAATGTTGGGAAATATAACAATCCCATTGAATGCCCTGATCTTCATCTCATAGAAATTACTTTTAATGAGTACCGAGGCACCACAACAGAATTTAAATTTGTCAGGTTCTTAGTTGAGAAAGCAAAGTTGCTCAAGGTAATGAGGTTTGCCCTACATTTACTGCGCATAAGTGAATGGATTGCTAAAGAGTGCATGTGTCTACAGCTGAATGGAAAAGGCTCTACAAAAGCTGAATTTCAGTTTGTAACTTCATATGATAGATTATTCGGAAGTCACTATATTAAGCGACTATATGACTTCTCGGTGGCTAATCCTTTCGCAAAAATAATGCATGAAAAAGATATTGAAGAAGATGAATTTTATTTGTCATAATAGTTTGGACATTGTAATCTTTGAATTTGGGCCTTGTAATGCTGGAATTTGAACCTTGCAATATTTATGGTATTTGTTATGTAATGTAATTGGATGTTTAATTTGGTTTTGCAATCATATCATGTTATAAGTATATATGTTGTTCTTCTACAGACAGAGCATAGATGTTGTGCAGGCAGAGCATACCACATCGCACACAGACCACACTAGGGAAGCCGTTTGTGATGAATTCATCAATCACTGACAATTGTATACCAGCAAGCGTTTGCTCACAACACACACGGCTTATTCCATTAAAATAGATCGGATGGATCAACTGTATGCCATATATCGCACACGCAACTCTAATCTGAATCATGCTTGATGTCTCTGTCATCGCTCGCACATTTCATCTTATTTTCCACATATCACTGTGCGGGCCTCTGCTCGCATCCCTCAGCACGCTCTACTCACCGTTAGGCGCCAGGGCGCGCTCTGATCGCGTCCCTCGGCGTCGCTCTGCTCGTCGTTATGCGCCGCGGCGTGCTCTGCTTGCGTGCCTCCATGGCTCGGCTCATGGACAGCTTTTCCTTGTGTGTTCAACTGCTATATGCATATATATGGTTGCTCACCGTTGAGGCGCCCGCAGAGTGCTCTGCTCGCGTCTCCTTGCGCGTGCTCTGCCAGCAGTTGGGCCAGCGCACGATCATGTCCGGGGGCCTCTTATGCATGTGGTTGTGCCGTGCGCGTCGCGGTGATGCAGTTACATGCGGCACGATGGAGTTACGCACTGCAAATTAGAACTACCATCCGAGCGTGCCAATATTCCAGGCCGTCCGGCTTCCACTTTAATTCCCACGACCGTTATGACATTATCTCTTCAACCTCTCGATCGCGCCCCACAACACAACAAGCAAACCCACGACGACACATTGAGAGGGGATGTCTAGCAGCGCTCCAATGGATTTCGGCGAGCATAACGTGGAGACCCACGCGAGGGAGATGGATCTATCGGTGGCGTACACCATCGACCCGACCGTGGTGGACGACTACATCGACACCGTTGAGTAGTTGCTTGCTTGAGACAAGTACAAGGTGGTCGGCATCGACCTCCAGTACACCTGCGGTCATACCAACATTGATCAGAAGGTTGTCGTTGCCAAGTTGTGCATGTGCCATCATGTCCTCATCTACCACTACTGCATTGCCACAGAGCCTTGCAACCATTTCACCAGGTTTGTCAACAGCACCCACTACAAGTTCGCTACGGTGGATACCACCGACGATGTAAAAGCGCTCAGGGCTACAGGCTTGGCCTGCAAGAACCTTGTCAAAATCCGTGGCCACTACCAGATCCGCGCCTGCCCTTTGGTGCCTCCCCACTCCCTCCTTGTTTTTCCTGCGGGGGAAGGCAGGAGGAGGTGCCCCCTTCCATCCCTCCTAGGTGGAGGGAAGGAAAGACGGGCTAGCCCTCCCCCTTTCCATCCCTAGGGTCGGCAGCCAAGGGCAGGGCCGTGCAAGCCCCTTGTGGACTGGTGTGTTCCCCCTCTTGGCCCATAAGGCACATTAATCTCTCGGGGCTTCCCGGAACCCCTTCCAGTGATCCGATGACTACCCGGTACACTCTGAAACCTTTCAGGTGTCGAAATATCATCCTCCTATACATTGATCTTTATCTCCGGACCATTCCGGAGCTTCTCGTCATTTTTGTGATCTCATACAGGGCTCCGAACAACATTCGGTCAGCATAACATATAACTCATATAACACTAAATCATCAATGAACGTTAAGCGTGCGGACCCTATAGGTTCGAGAACTACGTAGACACCACTACAAAAAAACACTTTCGTGACATAGTAGGTCACGTTTTCTATCATGCATGTACATCCATGATGATTTTGTGATAGAATCAAGATAGTCATGCCTGTGTTGTCATAGAAGTGTTCCATGACAATACCAAAATTATCATCACGGAAGT
This sequence comes from Secale cereale, assembly GCA_902687465.1. Taxonomy (NCBI): domain Eukaryota; kingdom Viridiplantae; phylum Streptophyta; class Magnoliopsida; order Poales; family Poaceae; genus Secale; species Secale cereale. The sequence goes on along the minus strand of LR738712.1, from coordinate 433,043,233 downwards.
GTTAACTTCCATGACGATAAATGGCCCGTCATGGAAGTGATTTCGTCAAGGGTAACCGATACGTGGCATCCACCATAACGGGTCACCGTTAAGCTTTCGTGTCTGATTTTGGATCCGGTAACCCGCTAACATCCTGGACCAACGGGGATTTTCCACGTGTAAAATTCTCATTGGCCGAAGGAACCACGTGTCAACTCCACGTGCGAACAGATATCAACCAACTAATCAACAGGAGGCACCTATGATACATTGACATGTGGCACGGCCCAACAGTGGCCCATTCAGGTCAAAAGGGCGGCTCGTTTGACTTGGCCAAAGGTTAACGGGACGGCCCATCGAAAGCTTGCTAACGGCCTACTCGCACATAGCCCATTCAGGCCCGATAACTCATGGCCCATTATGGCCTTTCCAAATTCAGCCTACTAGCTTCATCTAGGCCATCCAATATGATTCCAGCCCATGTACGGCCCATGACGTCTTTCGGCCCATATGAGGCCCATTGTAACTCTTGGCCCATAAATTGCCCATACTGAAACTAGCCCATAATGAACAGTATACCGCTTCATACCCATTGACCGCCCATTACTCCATTGGGTCGTTCCCAGTCCGTGTTATATTTCGGCCTTTTAAGGGCCCATTTATTCTTGGGCTGATTTGCAGCATTCGGTTTCTTACGGTCTATTACTGGCCTCTTCCGCTTGTGGGCCAAATTCAGCCCATGGTTAAAGTCGGCACGTTTGTGGCCCATTAATCCGTAGGGTCATTTTCAAGGCGGCATCAAATACGGCCCATTATCGACCCATTATGCATGTTGATAGATATAAGCATGTTATACTCGTCAGCCTCTTAAAGGACCGTTATGGTCGGCACATGAATGGATGACTGCCACTCTAGCCCATTTACGGCCCATAATGCGGTCTGCTATTGGCCCATGTTTGGCCAATTGATAATACGGCCCGTAAAAGGCCCATTGATTCTACGGCTCGTAGAAGGCCATGCTGACAATGGTCCACATGTTGCCCATGGCTATTGTGGCCTAGTTTTAAAAAATAGGTTATTGCGGTTACTAGCAAACCGCGGAAAAAAACTGCACTGACTACAAGCAAATAAATAAACCAGACAACAAAATAAGCAAGGAACATACACTAGGCTATTACGGCTATTACACATATTACAACCACTAGGCATCAAAGTTCGCCACCAGTGCAAATATGGGGAAGAAAGCATCATATTACATACACTGGTTGCAAAGTTGGCGACCAGTACAAGTAAACGCCGTAGCAAAACAAGTCCAGAACTGAAACCACTTCACAAGAGCTCAAGAAACAATGTCATGGGTATCCACCATGCTGGTAAGACACTCATTTACCGCCCAAGGTGCGGCTATATCTCCTACATGTCGAGGCACGACTTAGAGGCATAACTGCATTTTGGTATGATCGCAAGATGGTCATCTTCACGCATTCCCATGTACAAGAACAAAGGTAAATAGATAGTCGGCTTACAATCGCCACTTCACACAATGCATAAATAACTCATACATCATTCAGGGTCCACACAAGTCCGACAATGGAGGATTACAAATGAAAAGAAGATAACCACCCACTATGCCCGATCGGCCCTAGTAGGAACCACTACTGATCGTCGGGGTACGTCACGTACATACACCCACGCTCTTTGTCGAACTCCCACTTGAGTTCCTGGCCATCGCCTGAATTATACTCGATTGTACCTGCACATGTGTTTGTAGTAAACCGTGAGTCACGAGGACTCAGCAATCCCATTCCCGGGTATCAAAACTATCAAAGCCTTTAGGTAAGGAGAAGTGTATAAGTGGACTATTGCAAGCCCTAAGCGTAGATGAGGTGGCTAGCTTATGTAGCTTCAGAGCAAGAAGAGAAGAGAAAGCCATCGGTCGAGAAATATTCATGATCACTAGATGATCCTGTCTACCTACGAGTCATTCATGACCCAGCCGTGTTCTCTTCCCGAACTCTCTCGAAAAGAGACCATCACGACTACTCATACAGTAGTATATTATGTTTGAGTTTTTGTGTCAAGTTATCTACAACCGGATATTAAGAAACTCCAATCCTCCACATAATCGTGGGCACAGCTTTCGAAAGATCATAAACATGCAGGGGTGTCCCAACTTTGCCCATCACAAGCTCTCACGATCAGCAGAGGTAAAACCTCTTATCTTAGGGACAACCCGATCAGACTCGGGATCCCGGTGCACAAGATATTTCGACAATGGTAAAACAAGTTCAGCAAAGCCTCCCGACGTGCCTACACCCTGATAGGATCCACGCGTATCTTGTCTCAGGCCACGATCGGATAGGTCAGCCTACAAGTATATACCAAATACCTCGGGTTCCCCAAGGCGGCCCTGCAGTCTGCCCAGTTTGGACCAACACTCATTAGGAGCAGTGGCCCGGGTTGTTAATTAAGTCCTCGGGTGCTAGCCGGTCCCTATGCAAGTATTAGTTATTAGGCAAATGGTAAAACCAATGTTGGGCCTTGATGGAGGAGTTTTATTCAAAGCGAACTATCAAGGGGGGGCGTTAGGAACGCAAAATCAAGGAACATAACAACGGTTTATCGGTTCCTAAGGCGTCATGAGTGGAACAAAACACCGAGGAATACGCCAAGCCTTCCACCAATTGCCAATTATATATGTACATCAATTTAAATAGAGATACTGTTATTCCCAACATATATCCAATCCAACATGGAGCAAACTTCATCTTCACCTGCAACTAACAACGCTATAAGAGGGGCTTGAGCAAAGTGTAACTTAGCCAGACAACGGTTTCCTAGGAAGGTAGTTAGGGGAATCATGGCAAGGTAGGGGCTGACAAGCATATAGATAGGTAGTGTGACAAAGCAATAGAGTGAGATAACTATCATAGCAACGATAGAGGATATATCAAGGAATGGTCATCTTGCCTGCTATGTCCCCGGTGGGATCGTACTCTTGCTCCTGGAACACAGTCTCGACAGTACCCTCGAACTCAGAATCATCACCAGGCTCTACCCAACACAAGAATACAAACACCGGAACAAAATAAATCACGAGGCAATGCACAAGCACATGATGCAAGACATGATGAGTATGAGCATGAACATGGTATGATGCACACACAAGTGGAACATTATTGGTCCACCAACATGGCATGGCAAAATGCAACAACCACACTTCAATTAAGTGGATCCCAATATGCAAGAGAATTCATATTGACAAAACACCACATAGAGTTATTTAGTTGATCTTGTTAAGCAACCAAAAAGTTTAAAATTTGTTTAACATGGCAAGGAGTGCAACACAAAACAAACTACACCACACAAGCAAATTAAATGGGCCCGGAAGAAATAAACAACAATTCCAAAAAATCCCCATGTGCATATTTGTATTTGGTCATGTTCTGACTATTACACCATTTAATTGTTATTAAACATTAAAATATGGTGCATCAAGTTATTCTATGCAGAATTCTGCCCCAAAAACATATAAAGATCATTTTAAACCGAGCTACGGTTTAAAAGTTATGAATTAAACCGTTTTTAACATGTAATAAAACAAAACAAAAGCAAACATCATTTTAAATATTTTAAAGAGGGTAGGAAATTGCATAATGTAAAACTACACCAAATTTTAAGCATATTTCATATATAGTTTATTTCAATTGGATGCATAGATGAAAAGATATTAGCAAAACAAATTTAAAAGCAATACTGAATAAAAAACAATGCATAAACAAAAAGGACCCGGCCTGGGCTAGCCACTGCCTATGAAAAGTGGGCCCACGGGGTGCTGAGCTAGCCGGACTAGCTGTGGAGGTGTGTGTGTGGCGCAGGGTGGATGGCAAGCGGGGTCCTGATGTCAGTGGGTCAGAAAACCGAAAAATTGGGCAATTCCACTGGCCCTAGGGGGATTCGAACCCTGGTCTGCTGAATAACAGAGAGATGGACAGACCAACTGAGCTAGGCGTGGCGACTGACAAAGGAGGAGTTTTACTCCTATAGACATGTCTCATCGATGCAGACAGAGCAACAACTTGTCGGCGACAGAGACGGTAGGGCGACGCATGGGGCTACTCCGGTGACCAAACGGGACGGCGGAGGCATGCGATAGGTCCACAAAGGGATCCCGCGCCTCTGGGTGCTACTGGGTGCACCGGACGACGGTGAACTCGTCGCCAGAGTCAAACAATAGAGGCGGCACGGCGGAGGAGGACGCGGTGAGGCGAGGGTCTAATTGAACGTCTGCACGCATGGAATCGAGCGAGAACTCCACGGGGAACTCGCTGGACAGACGCATACTCATGAGTGGGTTGGAGCACTCACCGAAGATGAGATCCGATGGCGGCGGATTCGGGGGGACAGTGAACTCGTACCAAGAGCGTGTAATAAAGGGTGAGAAGGGCATGGGAAGGTTCGTGAGCTCACCACGAACATGGTGGAGTGCTCGGCTCAAGGAGAGGGGGTCGGAGTCGGCGGTGAGGGTGGACGAACGCTTGCCATGGCCGGAGTTGAAGACAGGGAGGAAGAAGAAGCAGGCGAGGCCCTCGGCTCCACGTAGTCATCGTAGAGGACGTAGTTGACATCGGGGAAGAAGTCTGACACGGTCGGCAAGGCGGAGGAGGTCGGAGAGCACGCCGGCGATGAGGTTGTGCTCCTAGATGTGCTCGGGATGGGGTCCTAGCGGTGGATCTGGAGGAGTTAGGCTCACCTGGCGGCGGGGAGGTGGAAGAGAGGAACCCTAGGGGTTTGGTGGACATGCAGAGGGGAGTTAAAGGGGGCCAGGGCGACGGGGACGCGCAACGGCGCCCGTGGCCATGCCATGTGTGTGCTAGAGAGGGGGGACAGAGGTGGAAGAAGGTGGGTGCTAGGAGTTGATGCGGTCGCTGACGCGTGGGCCTGGCTTGGCCACGTGGAAGCGACGCAGAGGGGGCCGAGCGGGTGCGCGGGTGAGAAAGAGGAAGAGGAAAGCGCGTCAGGTGTGGACTGGGCTGCAGAGCGGGGGAATTGCTGGGCCGGCCTATTGCTGAAGCCCAGCTACAGCTGTTGGCTATGGCTGGCTGCTGCTGCTATTTATTCCTTTTCTTTCCTTTTTTTCTTCAGACAGAAAAACAAAAGAAATGCCCAGGAAGCTAGGCAAAGAATTTGGGTGAGATGAACACATATTTGAGGTCCTGGATTTATGGAGTATTTAACAAAATTGAGTTGGAAATTTTTAGAGGTAGAAAAATATATCAAGTTTGAATTAACTTCAAGCTTGAGGTATTTTTGAACCTAACCAAATCAGTTCCAAAGTGAGTGAAATTTGGCAGAGAGGTTAAAAACATGGTGCAAGATATATTGGGAAGAGATGAACATTACAAAAGTAAAGAAATGGATAGGTTAGGGAAAGGAAGAGAGGGTAGGGTGCATGGCTCACAAATGAAACATGCAACAAGACAACGTGCATGCTACCTCACTCAATGCACATGATCATCATGATATGAAGACCACACAATGTATCGTGATATGGACAATAAAATGCAAAATGACAATAGGCAAGAATGCAATATGATATGACAATGATGCAACATAAGATGGCATGACATAAGACAAGGATGGCATGGCAATGCAATAATGAAACAAAACAAAAGAAAAGAAACACCCACAAGGAATTGGATGAGGACCAAGTTGAATATATTGCCAAATTTGGAAACATTTGACTTGGGGTGTTTCAGCTTAGCAAGCTTATTAGCTTTCTCTTGTTTGGCGCTTAAATCCTCCAGCACTTGTTAATGCACTAGAAAGTATGCATCTGAATTTTGCAGGGACTTCCTCAGTCCTTCGGCTTCCTGTCACAACACATCTGATCGATGTCTTTCAACTTGAAGTTGAGACTCAAGTAGTTGAACTGATTCAGGCAGCGAGTTCGAAGAGCTTGTGCCAACAGTAGTCCCCACTAACTCAAACACTACATCAAGGCACGACTTTGGGGTTGTCTCACCATCTACAAGATAGTTTTTATCGGCTTTCTTGGAGAACAACAGGGTTGTCTCACTGTCTTGAACCTTATAGGCATTACTTTCTCTACCATTACAAAATGGGGTGCTCTTCTCCAATATTTTGTTGGCATTCTACAAGAGGAACAAACAGACAAATCATAGGTTTAGCATGTAGTATATGAAACTCAGTTTGGTAAACTGGATCGGTAGAATGGTGGATAGGATAACAGCATGAAACAAACATATATATATATATATATATATATATATATATATATATATATATATATATATATATATATATATATATATATATATATATATATATATATATGTGTGTGTGTGTGTGTGTGTGTGTGTGTGTGTGTGTGTGTGTGTGTGTGTGTGTGTGTGTGTGTGTGTGTGTGCTATGGTCTCTATATTGTCTGTATCCTTCTAGTTTATGTTGCCAAATCTAGAGACACATTTCAAATCTTATCTGTTTAAGAAAAAGTAGCATAGATAGAATATAAGCGTGGGAAACTACACAACACTAACAACACTTGTAATGTTCATGAAATGATAACATATCTATTTATACAATTGAAACTGAAATCAACATAGAGCAAGAAGTTAGAACATCAATCTAGTTAAAGAAATAGGTTTAAAACATACCTGTTGCACCATTGGAGTTTCAATTGGATCCTTCAAATTCGAAATTAGTTGGTATGAGTAATTTTAGTGATGCAAAAGCAAAGGATATGCACCACAACTACAGAATCTGACCTGACAATAGTTGCTTTGGGTTCGTTGTAGGTCTTCGTGCTTTGGGCACTGCAGTTGCCTTACTAACTGCTCGTGTGGGGGTACTCTGTGGTGGACATGGTGCTATGTTAGCTAGAACTGGGTTACTATCTGCTGGGTTTGGGGTTAGATGGGGTGTAGCTGGATCTCTATCCAACGGTGTAGGGGTACAATGTGCAAGAGTCTCAGTTATGTGTGCCGGGGCTAGTTAATGGCCAGTATAACCATGGTTCTATCTGCATCGACGGGTAGCACCGTCTTTTGTGAAGAACGTGTTTTTACTCCCTTAGATACTGCCATCACCTCCTCCAATTCAAATGGCTGATAAAAAAGAAAAGAAAATGAATGGATACACAGATGCGGTTATTGACATATATGTTTTCTAAGCAAACAGGACAGCATGACACAATCTCACATATATGATGGCTAACTTAACATGATAGCATGACATAGTTTCACATATATCATGGATAACTAAACAGGATAAAATGGCATTATTCAACATATGATGAGTATCTAAACATGATGACATGACATAACTATATGATGTCTTTCTAAAATAGGTTGGGATGAAATAATTCACATACATGTTATCTAAGTATACATGATAGCATGATATAATTTTACATTATTGATTGATATACTAAGCAGCTGGCACTCGCATATATGATCTGTAAACAAAGAAGATGGCATTTGAACATTGTGTATATGATGTCTAAACTAAGCAATGCAGGACACCATATGCATGATATGAAAATTATAAACGTTGCAAGTTAAGAGCATACACCTCAAGTGGGACATACGACTGGTCATCTTTCTCTGAATCATCCTTTGAGGAGCTAAATATAACCATCCAGATATATGCTTCAACAGGTACCATTGTCTGCTCTGAAGACCTTGTTTTCACTCCAGATTTTTCCATCACCGACTCAAGTGGTTGATGCACATGAAGAGTGGTTCAATATACAAAGATTGTTTACAAGTGGAATACGTAATGAAAAAAGGATGGCATGAGATAATTCACATATATGATGTGTGGCTACAGAGGATGGTGTTGCATAATTCGCATACAAGATAGCTGGCTAAAAAAGATGGCATTAGATAATTCACATATCTGATATAGAAACTAAACAGGAGGCATTCACACAAAGCATGTATAATCTAAGCGGATGGCGTAGCAATGCAAGACACCGTATACATGATATGAGCAATATAACCCATCCAAGTTAGAGCATACACCTTGAGGGAATACGACTGGTCATCTGTCTCTGAATCCTCCTCTGAGGAGCTATCTGTAACCAGCAAGAATTCCGCATCGAGAGGTACCACTGACTGCTCAAAGGACCTTGTTTTCACTCCGGATTTTCCCATCACCGACTGAAATGGGTGATGCACATGAAGAGTAGATGAATGTACAAACATTGTCGACAAATGGAATACATGATGAAAAAAATAGTATCGCACAATACAATTCACATATACAATGACTGGCTAAACAGGATGCCATTGCATGATTCACATATATGATGCCTGGCTAAACAAGACGGCATTGCATAATTCCCATATATGATATAGAAACCAAACAAGTGGCATTCACACAAAGCAAAACTAAACTAAGCTAATGACATATAAGATGTACTCCCTCCATCCCAAAATAAGTGACTCGACTTTGTACTAGCTTTAGTATAAAGTTAGTACAAAGTCGGTTCACTTATTTTGGGATGGAGGGAGTATAAAGTAAGAAATGCGAGGCGCGATATGCATGATATGACCAACATCGGCATGCCAGGTTAGAGTAAACACCTCAGGGGGGTAAATAGGAGTGGTCGGCTCCCTGTGAATCCCCCTATCAACAGTTATCTTCCTCTGGAGTACAATCTGGAATGGTGGGAGGGGGGCCCACTGCACCCACGATGGAGCCGCGTCTGCATGGCATTATATTCCCACATAATGTTCTTATCTTTTTCTCCACATGTTCGGAACGATTGTGTACAATAACGGGCATGCATAATAAAGAAACATAGTTAGATTATGTAAGGCCTAAGGGGTGCATGGAGAAATCAAGACTGGTGGTAGCAATGAGTGGATAGATCCAAAACTAATGATAGTAGGCAGATGATAGATTCAGTTTACAAACACAGACGATGGATCCTCTATTGTTTGTTACCCGCCCAACATGAACCATATAGAAGACCTGAGATGAACCAGGTAGTAGACAGAGATATTATTTTGTTGCTGCCTCGATATGTGCCCCACGGGCATATTAAAATTTCAATTTTGAAAATTAGTTCGGACCTGACTCAGATTCTAAGAGGTGCAAAGGACGATAAAGTAACACATAATAATAATCGATGTATAACATAAGCAGATAGGAAAGAGTGTGACCTCTTTTCCGGAACTATGTAGTCCTCAGGTTAATCTGCTCAGTCGATGATGGTAATGTAGTTGGCGTGGCTGCCGGCAACAGAGAAGATGATCTAAGGTGGCAAAAGGAGGTTTGCTTTCGTCGATGGTGAACCTCAAGTGGGGTGGACCACGGCACGGTAGGAGCGGGACAAAACACACATAGTTTTCATTGACACCTATCTTTAAGTGAAGTAAATTTGTAAGTGCTCCTTAGAATTGGAGGATTCTAAAAACGCAGGGACAGAAAAAACACAGGAATAGGATAGGAATGCATGTGCAAAACAGAGCTTGTGCAAACACAGGATTTTTGTCAACCACGATGTCCACATGAATTGGAAGAACACACGAATGGAGAGAAACATGGTCAAATTACAGTCAAACCACATGAAAATGTGAAGTTAGAATCTTATTATATGCCACTAATGCACTTAGGGGCTGTATGGATTGTGACTACCTTTGCCATATATTGCCACGTGATTTTTGTCACACTTGCCTACCTTGAGTTGCTCAAATTGTTAGCCACACTTTGGCTTGCCTAAGGGAATCTTGCCACACTTGTTGTGTCTATGACATGTGTGGTTCACTGCTGACAAAAACATTCTTGCCTTAAGTGTAGCTAGAACCAAACACCTACCTAACTTGGTGAAACTTGCTTAAGGTGAGGTGTGGCCAAGTATAGAAGGTGTGCATAGGAACCAAACAGCCCCTTAGTCTTGTTTTTCATTCATAGGAATTTCTTTCCAGATTTGCAACTACTAAACCAATTCAAATTGTGGTTCAGAAGGGCATTTAGTTTTCTCCCTGTAAACTTTGTGACCACCCTTCATTTCTTTCAAGATTTGCAACTGCCGTGAACCAAAGGATCCCTAAGGAATCGACATGAATGTAGAGTCAAAAAGTGATGCAACGAGTGTACAACCTCTTTGGCATAGCCCTGTCGACTTCAGCATCATTGGGTTTGATGTGGAAGATGATGTGGCTGGTGTGACTATCGGAGGCGAGGACAAAGATCTGGGGCCTCTGGTATTGGGAAACGTAGCATTCAATTTCAAAAAAAATCTACGCTCATGCAAGATCTATCTAGGAGATGCATAGCCACAAGAAGAGAAGAGTGTGTCCACATACTCTCATAGACCGAAAGCGTAAGAGTTAGTTCGCCGCGGTTGATGTAGTCGAATGTCTTTGCGATTCAACCGATCAAGTATCGAACGTACGGCACCTGCAAGTTCAGCACACGTTCAGCTCGATGACATCCCTCGAACTCTTGATCCAGCAAAGTGTCGAGGGAGAGTTTTATCAGCACGACGGCATGGTGACGGTGATGGTGAAGTGATCCGCGCAGGGCTTCGCCTAAGCACTACACAGTATGACCTGAGGAGCAAACTGTGGCGGGGGGCACCGCACACGGCTAGGAACAATTGATGTGTATTCTAGGGGTGCCCTCCCCACGTATATAAAGGAGGGAGAGGGAGGGAGCCAGCCATAGGGGGCGCGCCAAGGAGGGGGGTCCTACTAGGACTCCTAGTCCTGGTAGGATTCCCACCCCCCTCTATTCCTTCTCATGGAGGGGGGAGGAGGAAGGAGTGGGAGGAGGAGAAGGAAGGAGGTGCACCGCCCCTCCCCTACTCCAATTCGGCCTCCTACCATGTGGGGGGTGCGCCACCCCTATGTGGGCTGGTTAGCCTCCCTCTTATGGCCTATAGGGCCCATAACTTCCCCCGAGGGGTTCCGGTAACCCTCTGGAACTCCGATATGTACCCGGTACCCCTCAGAACCCTTGCGGTGTCCGAATACCATCATCCATTATATCAATCTTTGCCTCTCGACCATTTTGAGACTCCTCATCATGTCCGTGATCTCATGCGGGACTCGTAACAATCTTCGGTCACCAAAAACACATAACTCATAGTACAAACCGTCATCGAACGTTAAGCGTGCGGACCCTACAGGTTCGAGAACTATGTAGACATGACCGAGGCACTTCTCCAGTAAATAACCAATAGCGAAACATGGATGCTCATATTGGCTCCCACATATTCTACGAAGATCTTTATCGGTCAAACTGTAATGACAACATATGTTATTCCCTTTGTCATCGGTACGTTACTTGCCCGAGATTCGATCGTCGGTATCTTCATACCTACTTCAATCTCATTACCGGCAAGTCTCTTTACTCGTTCTGTAATGCATCATCCCGCAACTAACTTGTCGGCGTCCTGGGAACCAGGGTACCCAGACTTGACTGTCTGCGGGCTGCGACGCGCTTCTACTACGGCCTGGTAGGCCCAGCTGGTCGACCAGCTGCTCAAGAGCCTCGCGAGGGGGCTAGACCTCGCGAGGAGAACGACATCAAGAACCCCTCAGGAGCGGCCTCGGCTAGGTTGCTCCGGAGGAGCGGAGAATCCAAGGCCAAGTCTTCCTTAGGAGGAGGCTGTGACGCGAGTAGTGACGCACCGCGCCAGCGGGTGCCAGCATGTACCAGCGGCGCAGTTGTCGTTTTGGTGCAAAGGAGACAGCGCAGGCGCAGGTTCCCGAGGAGCGGGACAAAGGTTTCCCCTTTGGTGCAACAAGACCGAAGATCGCAAGGACGACAGGGAGGATGTCACCACCGAGCCCACCACCGCATCACCACTTGATCCCTTTGCAGGCGAAGACCGCTTTTGTCAGGACAGGAACGTCCTTGTGTTCCTGCTCAAAATGGCCATTGTGGGATCCCTTCCCGCCTAAACATTATGGGGGAAGAGGACCATGGCCGCCGATATAAGTAGCTAGGGTCTCCACTATGGAGGCATTCTGATCAGATCCAGAGACTCCGCCCTCGCACAAAGGAGTAAGAACCCTTGCCTCCTGACCCTCCTGAGCTCAGAAACCACTCTACTCATTCATACTCAAGCCCTCCCAAGTCTAATCCACCAAAGCAGGAAGTAGGGTTTTACACCGCAAGGTGGCCTGAACCTGGGTAAATTTTTGTGTGTTTTACCTGTTACTCGCTAGAATCTCTTCATAGGACGAGGGCGAGACGATAGGTAGACGTGAGTGGGAGAGATCCGCGTTCATGCCGATGTGTTCGAACTTCTTGGGTTTGCGGAGCCCGTAATCCAACATTTGGCGCGCCAGGTAGGGGGCGTGTCGAAATCTCGCCTCTCCGACGACCTCGCCCCGCTCTCGTCGTCGACCTCGCTTCGCTGCCATGGTGGACACACGCTGAGCGCGTGCCGCTCGCCATGCCGCCAGCGTCGCTCAGACAACGCTCGCAGGCAATGGTGCAACGCTCCGCCCCAACTCGCCGGTCGCCAACGCCGCCACCGACCCGGCCGTCCATGAGCATCAGGACTCGTCGCTGCCGCTGTCCGTGCGCGCGACGGCCGCACGGCGACACCGTCACCCTCGCCGGCCACGACATCGTCCTCACTGATCCACCGCGGGCCGGTCTACCAGCAGCCCGCGCTACTGATGGCGCGGGAGCTCCTGCGCTACCGCCCGGCGAACGACCTCTACGACAAGTGGCTCCACCGCATCACCAAGCTCGTCAACGCCGTCGGGGAGGTACCTGCGCCAACTCACTCCTCCCGCCCTCCGTCTCTCATGGCTGGGAACGAGGGCCGCGCTGTCCTGGCTCCACCTCCGCTCTACGGCGCCGGCCAGGTGGTCAGGCGCGAGGCTCCGCGACATCAGCCGCCCCGTAGGGCCCCTGCGCGCGACGAGGAGAGCTGCCAGGTAATTCTGCATCCCCAGGCAGAAGCTCATGGGCCCCCCATCCCGCAGCACCAGAACCACGCACCACAGGAGGTGGTGGTGCCTGCGCCCCAAGAACCAGCACCGCAGGAGCAGGGGGGCCTGCAATCATGAGCATGGCTGGATGTCGCGCCTTAGCTCCCGAGCTGCGGCGCCTCGTCTGGCCAGGCAAGTTCAAGCCGGATCTGCCTCCGCGCAACGATGGCACCACTGACCCCACAGAGTTCCTCTAGCTCTACGAGCTGAGCATCGAGGCGACCAACGGCACCGAGCAGGTCATGGCGAACTGGTTCCCCATTGCCCTCAAGGATGGCACCCGCTCCTGGCTCCTGAACCTCCCCATGGGTTCCATCTCCTCCTGAGGGGAGCTTCGTGAGCGTTTCATAGCCCACTTCCAGGGTACTCGCTACCGAGCCCCGGCGGCCGCGGATCTGCGCCGCGTGAAGCAACAGCTTGGGGAGACCCTACAGAAGTACATCCAGCGTTTCAACACAATGCGCCTCAGGATCCCCAGGGTCTCGGACGAGGCCACCATCTCGGCATTCTCCGACGGTGTCCACGACATCAGGATGAGGGAGGAGCTCGCCATCCACGAGGATCTGTGCACAACCGTCGAGATGTTCAAGCTCGCGGCAAAGTGCGCCAGGGCGGAGGAAGGATGCCTCTGAAGGAAATATGCCCTAGAGGCAATAATAAAGATGATTATTTGTATTTCCTTATATCATGATAAATGTCTTTTATTCATGCTAGAATTGTATTAACCGGAAACTTTGTACATGTGTGAATACATAGACAAAACAGTATGTCCCTAGTATGCCTCTACTAGACTAGCTCATTGATCAAAGATGGTTATGTTTCCTAGCCATAGACATGAGTTGTCATTTGATCAATGGGATCACATCATTAGGAGAATGATGTGATGGACAAGACCCATCTGTTAGCATAGCACTATGATCGTTTAGTTTTACTGCTATTGCTTTCTTCATGACTTATACATGTTCCTATTACTATGAGATTATGCAACTCCCGAATACCGTAGGAACACCTTGTGTGCTATCAAACGTCACAACGTAACTGGGTGATCATAAAGATGCTCTACAGGTGTCTCCGAAAGTATTCGTGGTGTTGGCATAGATCAAGATTAGGATTTGTCACTCCGAGTGTCGGAGAGGTATCTCTGGGCCCTCTCGGTAACACACATCATAATAAGCCTTGCAAGCAAAAGACTAATGAGTTAGTCACGAGATAATGTGTTACGGAACGAGTAAAGAGACTTGCCGGTAACGAGATTGAACTAGGTATAGAGATACCGACGATCGAATCTCGGGCAAGTAACATACCGATGACAAAAGGAACAACGTATGTTGTTATGCGGTTTGACCGATAAAGATCTTCGTAGAATATGTAGGAACCAATATGAGCATCCAGGTTCCGCTATTGGTTATTGACCGGAGATGAGTCTCGGTCATGTCTACATAGTCGAACCCGTAGGGTCCACACGCTTAACGTTTGATGACGATCGGTATTATGAGTTTATGAGTTTTGATGTACCGAAGGAGTTCGGAGTCCCGGATGAGACCGGGGACATGACGAGGAGTCTCGAAATGGTCGAGACGTAAAGATCGATATATTGGACGACTATATTCGGACATCGGAAAGGTTCCGAGTGATTCGGGTATTTTTCGGAGTATATGGGCCTTATTGGGCCATACGGGAATAGAGGAGAAAGGCCAAAAGGAAGGAGGCGCGTGCCCCCCCTCTGGTCCGAATTGGACAAAGGGTGCAGCCCCCTTTTCCTTCCCCCTCTCCACCTCTTTCCTTGTCTCCTACTCCGGAAAGGAAAGGGGAATCCTACTAGGACTTGGGAGTCCTAGTAGGACTCCCCACACTTGGCGCGCCCCCTCTAGGGCCGGCCTCTCCCTTGCTCCTTTATATACGGGGGCAGGGGGCACCCTAGGACACACAAGTTGAATTGTTCCAGCCGTGTGCGGTGCCCCCTCCACAGAAACACACCTCGGTCATACCGTCGCAGTGCTTAGGCGAAGCCCTGCGCCGGTAGATACATCATATCTGTCACCACGCCGTCGTGCTGACGAAACTCTCCCGTGAAGCTCAACTGGATCAAGAGCTCGTGGGACGTCATCAAGCTGAACGTGTGCTGAACGCGGAGGTGCCGTACGTTCGGTGCTTGATCGGTTGAATCGCGAAGAAGTTCGACTACATCAACCACGTCACTTGACGCTTCCGCTTCCGGTCTACGAGGGTACGTAGACACACTCTTCCCTCTCGTTGCTATGCATCTGGTAGATAGATCTTGCGTGATCGTAGGAAATTTTTAAAATACTATGTTCCCCGACAGTGGCATCATGAGCCAGGTCTATGCGTAGATGATATGCACGAGTAGAACATAATGAGTTGTGGGCGATACTAGTCATACTGCTTACCAGCATGTCATACTTTGCTTCGGCGGTACTGTGAGATGAAGCGGCCCGGACCGACATTACGCGTACGCTTACGCGAGACTGGTTTCACCGTTACGAGCACTCGTTGCTTGAAGGTGACTGGCGGGTGTCTGTCTCTCTCACTTTAGCTGAATCAAGTGTGGCTACGCCCGGTCCTTGTGAAGGTTAAAACAGCACATACTTGACGAAACATCATTGTGGTTTTGTATGCGTAGGTAAGAACGGTTCTTGCTAAGCCCGTAGCAGCCACGTAAAACTTGCAACAACAAAGTAGAGGACGTCTAACTTGTTTTTGCAGGGCATGTTGTGATGTGATATGGTCAAGACATGATGAGTTATACGGTTTTGTATGAGATGATCATGTTTTGTAATGTTATCGGCAACTGGCAGGAGCCATATGGTTGTCGCTTTATTGTATGAAATGCAATCGCCATGTAATTGCTTTACTTTATCACTAAGTGGTAGCGATAGTCGTAGAAGCAATAGTTGGCGAAACGACAACGATGCTACGATGGAGATAAAGGTGTCGCGCCGGTGACGAAGGTGATCATGACGGTGCTTTGGAGATGGAGATCAAAAGCACAAGATGATGATGGCCATATCATGTCACATATTTTGATTGCATGTGATATTTATCTTATTATGCTTCTTATTTTGCTTAGAACGACGGTAGCATTATAAGATGATCCCTTACTAAATTTCAAGGTATAAGTGTTCTCCCTGAGTATGCACCGTTGCGAAAGTTCGTCGTGCCGAGACACCACGTGATGATCGGGTGTGATAAGCTCTACGTTCAAATACAACGGGTGTAAGCCAGTTTTGCACACGCAGAATACTCGGGTTAAACTTGACGAGCCTAGCATATGCAGATATGGCCTCGGAACACTGGAGACCGAAAGGTCGAGCGTGAATCATATAGTAGATATGATCAACATAAGATGTTCACCATTGAAACTACTCCATCTCACGTGATGATCGGACATGGTTTAGTTGATTTGGATCACGTGATCATTTAGATGACCGGAGGGATGTCTATCTAAGTGGGAGTTCTTAAGTAATATGATTAATTGAACTTTAATTTATCATGAACTTAGTCCTGGTAGTATTAGCATATCTATGTTGTAGATCAATAGCTCGCGATGTTGCTCCACGTTTATTTTTTATATGTTCCTAGAGAAAACCAAGTTGAAAGATGTTAGTAGCAATGATGCGGGATTGTTCCGTGATCTGAGGATTATCCTCATTGCTGCACAGAAGAATTATGTCCTTGATGCACCGCTAGGTGACATACCTATTGCAGGAGCAGATGTAGACGTTATGAACGTTTTGACAAAAGCTCGATATGATGACTACTTGATAGTTTAGTGCACCATGCTTTACGGCTTATAACCGGGACTTCAAAAACATTTTGAAACGCCACGGAGCATATGAGATGTTCCAAGAGTTGAAATTAGTATTTCATACTCATGCCCGTGTCGAGAGGTATAAGACCTCTGACAATACTTTGCCTACAAGATGGAGGAGAATAGCTCAACCAGTGAGCATGTGCTCAGATTGTCTGGGTAGTACAATTGCTTGAATCAAGTGGGAGTTAATCTTCCAGATAAGATAGTAATTGACAAAGTTCTCTAGACACTATCACCAAGTTAGTAGAACTTCGTGATGAACTATAATATGCAAGGGATGACGAAAGTAATTCCCGAGCTCTTCACGATGCTGAAATCGGCGAAGGTAGAAATCAAGAAAGAGCATCAAGTGTTGATGGTTAACCAGACCACTTGTTTCAAGTAAAGGGCAAAGGGATAGAAGGGGAACTTCAAGAAGAATGACAAGCAAGTTGTCACTCCCGTGAAGAAACCCAAAGCTAAACTCAAGCCTGAAACTAAGTGCTTCTACTGCAAAGGAAATGGTCACTAGAAGTGGAACTGCCATAGATATTTGGCGGATAAGAAGGATGGCAAAGTGAACAAAGGTATATTTGATATACAGATTATTGATGTGTATTTTACTAGTGTTCATAGCAACCCCTCGGTATTTGATATTGGTTCAGTTGCTAAAGAGTAGTAACTCAAAATGGGAGTTGCATAATGAACAGAAACTAGTTAAAGGATGAAGTGACGATGTGTATTGGAAGTAGTTCCAAGATTGATATGATCATCATCGCACACTCCCTATACTTTCGGGATTAGTGTTGAACCTAAATAAGTGTTATTTGGTGTTTGTGTTGAGCATGAATATGATTTGATCATGTTTATTGCAATACGGTTATTCATGTAAGTTAGAGAATAATTGTTGTTCTGTTTACATGAATAAAACCTTCTATGGTCATACACCCAATGAAAATGGTTTGTTGGATCTCGATCGTGTGATACACATATTCATAATATTGAAGCCAAAAGATGCAAGGTTAATAATGATAGTGCAACTTATTTGTGGCGCTGCCGTTTAGGTCATATTGGTGTAAAGCGCATGAAGAAACTCCATAGTGATGGACTTTTGGAATCACTTGATTATGAATCACTTGGTGCTTGCGAACCATGCCTCATGGGCAAGATGACTAAAACTCCGTTCTCCGGAACCGTGGAGCGAGCAACAGAGTTGTTGGAAATCATACATACTGCTGTATGCAGACCAATGAGTGTTGAAGCTCGCGGCAGGTGTCATTATTTTCTGACCTTCACTGATGATTTGAGCAGATATGGGTATATCTACTTAATGAAGCACAAGTCTGAAACATTTGAAAAGTTCAAAGAATTTCAGAGTGAAGTGGAGAATCATCGTAACAAGAAAATAAGAGTTTCTACGATATGATCGTAGAGGTAAAATATTTGAGTTAGCAAGTTTGGCCTTCAATAAAAACAATGTGAAATAGTTTCACTACTCACGCCACCTGGAACACCACAGTGTAATGGTGTGTCCGAACGTCATAACCGTACTTTATTAGATATGGTGCGATCGATGATGTCTCTTACCGATCTACCACTATCGCTTTTGGGGTTACGCATTAGAGACAGCTACATTCACATTAAATAGGGCACCATCTAAATCCGTGGAGATGACACCGTATGAACTGTGGTTTGACGAGAAACCTAAGCTGTCATTTCTTTAAGTTTGGGACTGCGATGCTTATGTGAAAAAGTTTCAACATGATAAGCTCGAACCCAAATCGGAGAAGTAAATCTTCATAGGATACCCAAAAAGAAACTGTTGGGTACACCTTCTATCACAGATCCTAAGGCAAGGTCTTTGTTGCTAAGAGTGGATCCTTTCTAGAGAAGGAGTTTCTCTCGAAAGAAGTGAGTGGGAGGAAAGTAGAACTTGATGAGGTAATTGTACCTTCTCCCGAATTGGAAGGTAGTACATCACAGAAACTCGTTCCAGTGATTCCTACACCAATTAGTGAGGAAGCTAATGATGATCATGAAACTTCAGATCAAGTTTCTGCTGAACTTCGTAGATCAACCAGAGTTCGTTCCGCACCAGAGTGGTACGGCAACCCAGTTCTGGAAGTCATGTTACTAGACCATGATGAACCTACGAACTATGAGGAAGCGATGATGAGCCCAGATTCCGCAAAATGGCTTGAGACCATGAAATCTGAGATGGGATCCATGTATTAGAACAAAGTATGGACTTTGGTTGACTTGCCCGATGATCGGCAAGCCATCGAAAATAAATGGATCTTCAAGAGGAAGACCGACGCAAACGGTAATGTTACTGTTTACAAAGCTCGACTTGTTGCGAAAGGGTTTTCGACAAGTTCAAGGAGTTGACTACGATGAGACTTTCTCACCCGTAGCGATGCTTAAGTCTGTCCGAATCATGTTAGTAATTGCCGTATTTTGTGAAATCTGGCAAATGGATAACAAAACTGCATTCTTTAATGGATTTATTAAAGAATACTTGTATATGATGCAACCAGAAGGTTTTGTCAATCCTAAAGGTGCTAACAAAATGTGCAAGCTCCAGCGATCCATCTATGGACTGGTGCAAGCATCTCGGAGTTGGAATATACGCTTTGATAAGTTGATCAAAGCATATAGATTTATACAGACTTGCGGTGAAGCCTGTATTTACAAGAAGTCAGAGGGAGCACTACAACCTTTCTGATAAGTATATGTGAATGACATATTGTCAATCGGAAATGATGTAGAATTTTCTGGAAAGCATAAAGGAGTGTTTGAAAGGAGTTTTTCAAAGAAAGACCTTGGTGAAGCTGCTTACATATTGGGCATCAAGATCTATAGAGATAGATCAAGACGCTTGATAAGACTTTCGATGAGTACATACCTTGAGAAGATTTTGAAGTAGTTCAAAATGGATCAGTCAAAGAAGGAGTTCTTGCCTGACTTGTAAGGTGTGAAGTTGAGTAAGACTCAAAGCCAGACCACGGCAGAAAAATATAGAGAGAATGAAAGTCATTCCCTATGCCTCAGCCATAGGTTCTATAAACTATGCCATGCTGTGTACAAAACACGTTGTGTACCTTGCCATGAGTTTGACAGGGAGGAACAATAGTGATCCAGGAGTAGATCACTGTACAGCGGTCAAAATTATCCTTAGTAATTGGATGACTAAAGGAAATATTTCTCGATTCTGGAGGTGATAAAGAGTTCATCGTAAAGGGTTACGCCGATGCAAGCTTTGACACTAAATCCAGATGACTCTAAGTATCAATCTGGATGCGTATTGAAAGTGGGAGCAATTAGCTAGAGTAGCTCCATGCAGAGCATTGTAGACATAGGAATTTGCGAAATACATACGGATCTGAATGTGACAGACCCGTTGACTAAACTTCTCTCACAAGCAAAACATGATCACACCTTATTACTCTTGGGTATTAATCACATAGCGATGTGAACTAGATTATTGACTCTAGTAAACCCTTTGGATGTTGGTCACATGGTGATGTGAACTATGGGTGTTATTCACATAACGATGTGAACTATCGGTATTAAATCACATGGCGATGTGAGCTAGATTATTGACTCTAGTGCAAGTGGGAGACTGAATGAAATATGCCCTAGAGGCAATAATAAAGATGATTATTTGTATTTCCTTATATCATGATAAATGTCTTTTATTCATGCTAGAATTGTATTAACCGGAAACTTTGTACATGTGTGAATACATAGACAAAACAGTATGTCCCTAGTATGCCTCTACTAGACTAGCTCATTGATCAAAGATGGTTATGTTTCCTAGCCATAGACATGAGTTGTCATTTGATCAATGGGATCACATCATTAGGAGAATGATGTGATGGACAAGACCCATCCGTTAGCATAGCACTATGATCGTTTAGTTTTACTGCTATTGCTTTCTTCATGACTTATACATGTTCCTATTACTATGAGATTATGCAACTCCCGAATACCGTAGGAACACCTTGTGTGCTATCAAACGTCACAACGTAACTGGGTGATCATAAAGATGCTCTACAAGTGTCTCCGAAAGTATTCGTGGTGTTGGCATAGATCAAGATTAGGATTTGTCACTCCGAGTGTCGAAGAGGTATCTCTGGGCCCTCTCGGTAACACACATCATAATAAGCCTTGCAAGCAAAAGACTAATGAGTTAGTCACGAGATAATGTGTTACGGAACGAGTAAAGAGACTTGCCGGTAACGAGATTGAACTAGGTATAGAGATACCGACGATCGAATCTCGGGCAAGTAACATACCGATGACAAAAGGAACAACGTATGTTGTTATGCGGTTTGACCGATAAAGATCTTCGTAGAATATGTAGGAACCAATATGAGCATCCAGGTTCCGCTATTGGTTATTGACCGGAGATGAGTCTCGGTCATGTCTACATAGTTCTCGAACCTGTAGGGTCCGCACGCTTAACGTTTGATGACGATCGGTATTATGAGTTTATGAGTTTTGATGTACCGAAGGAGTTCGGAGTCCCGGATGAGACCGGGGACATGACGAGGAGTCTCGAAATGGTCGAGACGTAAAGATCGATATATTGGACGACTATATTCGGACATCGGAAAGGTTCCGAGTGATTCGGGTATTTTTCGGAGTATATGGGCCTTATTGGGCCATACGGGAATAGAGGAGAAAGGCCAAAAGGAAGGAGGCGCGTGCCCCCCTCTGGTCCGAATTGGACAAAGGGTGCAGCCCCCTTTTCCTTCCCCCTCTCCACCTCTTTCCTTCTCTCCTACTCCGGAAAGGAAAGGGGAATCCTACAAGGACTTGGGAGTCCTAGTAGGACTCCCCACACTTGGCGCGCCCCCTCTAGGGCCGGCCTCTCCCTTGCTCCTTTATATACGGGGGCAGGGGGCACCCTAGGACACACAAGTTGAATTGTTCCAGCCGTGTGCGGTGCCCCCCTCCACAGAAACACACCTCGGTCATACCGTCGCAGTGCTTAGGCGAAGCCCTGCGCCGGTAGATACATCATATCCGTCACCACGCCGTCGTGCTGACAAAACTCTCCCGTGAAGCTCAACTGGATCAAGAGCTCGTGGGACGTCATCAAGCTGAACGTGTGCTGAACGCGGAGGTGCCGTACGTTCGGTGCTTGATCGGTTGAATCGCGAAGAAGTTCGACTACATCAACCGCGTCACTTGACGCTTCCGCTTCCGGTCTACGAGGGTACGTAGACACACTCTTCCCTCTCGTTGCTATGCATCTGGTAGATAGATCTTGCGTGATCGTAGGAAATTTTTAAAATACTACGTTCCCCAACAGCATCTCCCTCTTGGAGCTGCCTGAAGCGGAGGCTGACGACAAAAAGACCTAGGCCAAGGAAGCAAAGCGCAAGGGACCCACCGTGCTGGCTGCGAAGCCAGAAGTAAAGTGTGGCTGCGGCCACAACGACCCCCCCAGAGACAACCGTCCGTACCGCATCTTCCACGATGTTCACAGCCACAACACCAACGACTCTCAAGAGCTCAGGGTGATGCATGGCGGGCGCGTCGGGCAGCGCCCTGAGCGCGACAACCGCGGCTACGGCCGCGGAGGGGGCCGTGCTGGAGGACGCTGGGACAACAGGAACTCGCGCCAAGGGTGGCGTGAGCAGCCTTGTGAAGACCACTGGCAGGAGCAGCCTCGTGACGCCCCCTGGCGCGACCAGCCTCGTGAGGGTCGCCCTCGGGGCAACGCAG
Source organism: Secale cereale (assembly GCA_902687465.1). NCBI lineage: Eukaryota > Viridiplantae > Streptophyta > Magnoliopsida > Poales > Poaceae > Secale > Secale cereale. The sequence continues at coordinate 433,020,724 of LR738712.1, read as the reverse complement.
GTCTGCCTCCGCTGCCACCACCGCCAAGAAGGAACGACGACGACCGCCAGGGAGATGGAGCATGGGGCTATCAGGAGCCACGTGCGGTTGCATGCATCTTGGGAGGAGCCCATGCTCCGGCTTCCCACTGCATCTTCAAGCAGTTCGCTCGCGAGGTGAACGCGACGCTTCCCAGGCCTGACATCGCGCGCAACCTTAGGTGGACCAAGTAGGTCATCTCCTTCGACCCTAAGGACCAGCTCAAGTGCACCGCAGCCCCAGACGCTCCCCCGATGCTCTGCACTCCGACCATCAGCAACGTCCTCGTGACCACGACCCTCATCGACGACGGAGCAGGGCTCAACGTCCTCTCTGTCCAGACCTTCGAGACGCTCGAGGTCCCCTATGATCAGCTCCACCCGACCAAGCCATTCTCCGGAGTCACGGATGGCTCCACACTCCCGATGGGGCAGGTCCGCCTCCCCGTCACCTTCGGTGATCGCAACAACTATCACACCGAGCTCATCGACTTCGATGTCACCAGCATCCACCTCCCGTACAACGCCATCCTTGGGTATCCTGCCCTCGCCAAGTTCATGGCGGTGACCCATCACGGCTACAACGTCCTCAAGATGCCCGGGAGTGGCAGAGTCATCACAATCGCCTCCGACTAGAAGGAAGCAGTGCGTTCCTTGGAGCGCGCCTACCAAACCGCGGTGGCCGAGAGCCCCGATGAAGGTGGAGCCGTCTTCGCCCTGCAGACCACCCCCAAGAAGAAGAACCTGCCCGCGGATGGACCTCAGGACACGAGGGCTCCTGACGGCCCCGTCTCAGGACCCGCGCCTGCCGACGAGGCGCCCTCCACCCTTGCATAGGGAGACGCGCCCGACGCCCCTCTCAGGACGGGCTCGGGGGCTCTCCTCTGGAGCGTATCTAGTCTGACCAGCATCTCGAGAGAGGTGTTCGGGCACCACCTGCAGGCGTGTCTCGGCGCGTGTTTTTTTGTGAGCCCAGCATGGGCCGTACAACGCTGGGGGCTCAGGACTTCATCGACCAGGTTACCGAGGAACTTCAGTACGCAAGGCTCATACACGGTGGGCGCAACCGCACGATACCAAGCTCACCTACCCGAAACCCAAGCAACCACTTCCGCATCTGCATCGACGTCGCGGGTCTCAACCGAGCCGCTTCTTTGGAGCCCTTCTGGCCGACGACAATCGGCTGGAGGAAGGCTCTCCCTTGCGGCTACATTCGCATGCTCTTCGGCTTCCGCAACGCAGCCACCACGTTCCAGCGCCTCGCGTGGCGGACTTTGGGGGCTCAGGATGCTCAGTGGTGGGCGGTCCAGACGGAGCCGGAGCCGGTCCACTGAGGGCCTCAGGAGCCCGACGATTCTCAAGGGCGACCCGCACGGCTCGCATCTTCAGCTACCCCAACTCTTCTTCGACAAGTGTCAGCTGATGTCTCAGGTATTCAATCGAGGGCGCCCCCCGGGCTGCACCATCCTCGAGCTGCTGGGGGGCT
>LR738712.1:432993260-433019124 GCA_902687465.1 Secale cereale | reverse complement strand
ACTTCTGCGCGTAAATCAAGGCTAGTTGCTTCTTCCTATTTGCATTATCTATATGCTCGGCGTTCTCACCGCCACTAAGGTCAACAGCCCTTGCGAGCCCACTCGCGACCGCCCCATGATTAAGGACTGGCACAGCGTCTGTGCGCGGGTTCGTCCTGCAGCGTCGCTAAATCCAAGGGCTGAGCTCTGTCTCGAGAGCCATTCCCGTGACGTCACCTCCCGTGGTCCTTGGTGCCTTGTTCTCGCATGGGCTAATCGTGGATGGGTAAGTGGGGGCCCGTGGCAGGTGCCTCGCTCACGCGGGAACCCTGCACTTGTTGTTTTTCTTTTGGACTGTTACATGAGAAGACTGGGCACGGCGTCTGTTCTCGGGTCCGTCCCTACAGCGTCTATAAATCCAGAGGTTGAGCTATGTCTTACGGGTCGGTCCCGCTAACGTCACCTCCTGGGGTCGTTGGTGATGCGGCCTTCTCATGCGATGCCCTCTAGAGATGCACTCGGTGCAGGTCGACACAACGCATCTCTTTTCACATTTTGCAGAAGAAGACTCAGGCGCAACCCGCCTCAGGGTAGGGTCTCGTGAGTGATGCGTAAGCTCACGAGAACTTCCTCAGAGTCCTTCAGCTCGTCCTGAGGAGGGCCCGTATACACCTTGGTTGTACTGTCGTGCAAGCCACGTTTCAGGACGGGGCTGTACACGCCCCGTAGTCTCTCCCGGTGGGAGGCTCCCTCCCACGGTCCAGTGGAAGTACCATGCTATGCGCTGGCAGAACCAACCGAGGAGTGGTTTTGCCCACGAACCAGTGGAAGTACCAAGCTCCGCGCTGGCCGCTACGACCGAGGCACGGTTATGCCCACACTCCGCGCAAGTGTGGTAGCTCTATGCTCCGCGCAAGTGTGGTAGCTCTATGCTCCGCGCTAGTTATAGACAACTGAGGGTGGCCCCCAGCGGTCGCACCAACCTCAGGCAGCTTTTCAGCTCACGATGATCACAACTTCTCCTTGGATAGGTGTCACGAGGGGGGCTAGGCACGGGGGCTATGCTCAGGCCATGCCTGGCAGACGCCACCCTACCAGGTGCCCAGACACCTGGCTTTCTCGCGCCCCCATCCTAGGCAAAGGCTCGTGAGCAAGGTATGGTGCTCGTTCTCCCTCATGAGAGCCGTTCGTACATCAAGGGGGACCCCTAGGCATCGCGACCCAGGGGCCTCACTAGTCACGTAGCCCCTCACTCCTTGAGCCCGGTGCTCAACGGCGGTCGAGGTATGCGCGGGGCTGGGCCCTGCTGATGCAGAACGCAAATGGGGTCGCTTGAACGTCAAGGGGGGCCTGGGCATCGCGACCTAGGGGCCTCACTAGCCACATAGCCCCTCATTCCTTGAGTCTAGTTATTACGATAACCCCGGTCACCCGGAGGGCTCAATGGCGATCGAGGTAAGTGCGGGGTTGGGCCCTGCCGACACAGAGCACCTAAGCAAACATGAAAGGAAGCAAGCATCGAAATCATCAAGTTCAAGTCTAGTTATTACAATAATACCAAGTTCTCCAAATTCAAGCGAGTCCTTACGCCTCCCCAATGCACTTGCATTTCTCTCATATGGACCGGAACAGGTCAGGCATCACCAAGTGCGTCATCACCAGCCTCCACCTCCTCGGCCGCGGCAGCAGCGACCCGGAGGAACGTCTCCACCAGTTCATTGACCTTCGCCTAAAGGACCTCAGCAGCCATGCCCTCTATGCTTGTGGTCATAGGCTCGGACAGCGAGTCCAGGTCAAGAGTGGGATCACGGAGACATAGGTGGCCACACACCTGCGTCAGGGCCAAGGTAAGGAGCGTGCGACTTTCGACGTCTGCTAACTGGCCGATCGCGGCCGTAACCTCGCACAGGGACTTCACAAGTGCGGCGAGGATCCCGGCGGGGCCATTCTCTGGGGTGGCCAGTGGCTTCTCGAACACTTCCGCGTAAGCAATCTGCAGTGTCGTACGGGCCTCGAGCTCGAAGGCGGCGAGGGCCTCGCAACTCACCGCTGTCGAGGCCGCAAGGGCGTCTTCCTTGTCGCGCGCAGCTTGGGTCACCTTGGCCTGCTCGGCCTTGGCCTTCAGCTTATCCAAGCTCGCGCGATCAGTGAGCTGCTCCTGCTGCAGCCGGGATATCTTAGCCTCCTGTGCCTTGAGCTCCTTATCCAACCTTTTGAGCTCCAGGGCACGCCTGGTGCCTTCCCCGCGAAGGGCCTCCAGCTCGCTCTCCACCTTGTGGCAGCGCTTCTCGGAGGATGCCGCATCGGCTCGCACGGCATCGCGTGCCCGCGTGGCTGCCGCGGCTTCCTCTTGACCCTTGGCAGCGACCACTGAGGCCTAGCTCCAGGAGGCCCGCGTAGACTCATCTGCCAAGAGCCACCCAGAGATCATGCCCATGCGTCCTTCCATCGCGCGGCCATCACCACCCTGAAGTTTAGCATGGAGCCGACCCAGCGCAGCGGAAGCGGCTTCCAAGGTCTCAGGGCCAGGCTGCATTAGCTGGCGGATAGGTGCCATCGAGATCGGTTGCTCAAACAGGGGCTCGAGGGCTCCGGCTCCCCTCGCTGGAGCAGCCGGAGCAGGAGCCGATGTGGCCTCACAAACAGCAATGACGCCCTCGGGCGACGCCGCCACCGCGCGCTCGGTGGCCCGGCTGGCCGAGGCGCGCAAAGTTGTGGCACCCTTCTCCGCGGCAAGAACAGCGGCAGGTGGAGCAGGGTACCGCGACGTGACCTCCCCCTTCGCCTTCTTCATCACGCCACCCAGGCTGCTGCACCAAGAGAAGTACCTCAGGAACACAGCGACCAAGGAATAACAGGAGATTGCACACTTAACCATCGGAGGTGAGGCGCGCCCTCCTCTTCATCAGCAGGTCGGCCGCGGCCGCTCGTGCTACGAGCGTGCAGCAGTCCGAATGCTGGCAAGGCGCGAGGCCACGGACTTGGGCGCAGTTGCGGTCACCGTTTTCGCTAGCACGGCGCTCCTTGGCAGGGTCGCCGCATTGCTCCCCCCGGACGTAGCGCACCCGGATCGACGCGCAGTGGTTGCCTGGGGCCGTCCGGCAGCACCTGCACCTGGCGCCACTTCCTTAGCTGACGCCTCGGAGGTGTCCCCCTCGTCAACCCGGTCCTCATCGCCCAGGTTCTCCTCCAAGTCCTCCTCGTTGCTCCCCTCCTCGACACCGGAGGACATGTCGACCGTGGGCAGAGCAGCCACGGGCACCACGAAACCTAACACGGCCTTCAGCAGCTCGGCCTGGTCAGGATGGCTATATAGTGGCAGGTGGGCCCCCGAGAGGTCCTCAGGAACCATTCCCAGGAGAGTGATCGAGACGAGGTCCAGGTCGTCCTCGGCCAGCGTCCCCGAGCACAGCCGAAGCCTGCCGTCATCCCCCATCAGCTCCCACGTGGGGCGCGAGTGTGCCTGGAGCGGCGCCAGCCGCTGCCTCAGGAATTCCTTCACGATCTGGGACCCTTCAAGCCTCGAGCCCAGGTCGGATTTGATCCTTGCCAAGATAGGCTCGGCAAGGGGGTCGTTGAGATTCACGTAGCTCCAGCCGGCACGTTTCTCCGAACGGGCGGTAGGCAGCGCCAGCTGCGGGTGAATGTGCTGGGCATACAGATAGACCCACCTCTTCCGGTGGGTGTCTATCTTCTTCTCGGCTGTCATCAGCCTGCAGCCCTGGCGCTGGAAGACGAAGGAGACACAGCCCGAGCACGGACCCTCGTCATACCGCCGCATGGAGAAGAAGTGGCGGAAGAGGGCGATAGTCGGTTTCACCCCCACACACGCCTCGCAGTAAAAGGCGAAGAGCGATAGGACGAAGATGGAGCGAGGCTGGATGTGGAGGGCGTGCACTCGGTAGTGGTTCAGGATGGCGTAGAAGAACTCCGAGAAGGGCGGCACGAGCCTGACGGAGATGCTGTGGAGGAAGAAGGGGTAGCAAGACTTCGGCAAGATCCGCGCCGCGGTGGACCCAACCTAAATCTTCGTTGGGCCATGCTCGTTGTGGACGCTCGACAAGAAAGACTGGACCTCCGAGTAGTCCCCCTCCTCGGTGATGGTGGACTCCTCGAGCGCCGCCTCAATGGAGGAAGCAGATCTAGACGCCTGCGCGGCACCCTTGCTTTTCTTCGCCATTGCTGGAGGTGCTGGAGGATGCAGGCGATTTGGGAAGGCCAGAGGCGAAGGAGAACGGGATTTGAGTAGGAAGGAAAGGAGGCGATAACCCCTCTGCAGCGAAGACAGCCCCTTTTGTCAAGTTACACGGTTTTCGAGACTGTGCTGGAAGCGGAGTCGCCCACGTCCCATTCAACCGTCACGCGCCAGCCTGGCCCGCAGCCTTTTGGGGCCCGCGGCACTTCGTCCTCGACTAAGGCTTCGCCCCAAAGCCAACTCCGCGCGCGCCTTGGGCCCGGGGGCTACTTTCGGCGTCCTGGGAACCAGGGTACCCGGACTTGCCTGTCTGCGGGCTGCGGCGCGCTCCTACTACGGCCTAGTACGGCCCAACTGATCGACCAGCTGCTCAAGACCCTCGCGAGGGGGCTAGACCTCGCGAGGAGAATGAAATCAAGACCCCCTCAGGAGCGGCCTCGGCTTGGTTGCTCTGGAGGAGCGGAGAATCCAAGGCCAAGCCTTCCTCGGGAGGAGGCAGTGACGCGAGCAGTGATGCATCGCGCCAGCGGGTGCCAGCGCGTGCCAGTGGCGCAGTTGCCGTTTTGGTGAAAAGGGGACAGCGCAGGCGCAGGTTCTCGAGGAGCGGGACAAAGGTTTCCCCTTTGGTGCCACAAGACCGAAGACCGCAAGGACGACAGGAAGGATGTCACCACCGAGCCCACCACTGCGTCACCGCCTGATCCCTTTGCAGGCGAAGACCGCTTTTGTCAGGATAGGAACGTCCTTGTGTTCCCGCTCAAAATGTCCGTTGTGGGATCCCTTCCCGCCTAAACATTTCGGGCGAAGAGGACCCTGGCCGCCTATATAAGTAGCTAGGGTCTCCACTATGGAGGCATTCTGATCAGATCCAGAGACTCCACCCTCGCACAAAGGAGCAAGAACCCTTGCCTCCTGACCCTCCTGAGCTCAGGAACCACTGTACTCGTTCATACTCAAGCCCTCCCGAGGCTAATCCACCAAAGCAGGAAGTTGGGTTTTACACCGCAAGGTGGCCTGAACCTGGGTAAATTCGTGTGTGTTTTACTTGTTGTTCACTTGAATCTCTTCATCGGACGAGGGCGAGACGCTAGGTAGACATCAGTGGGAGAGATCTTCGTTCACGCCCCTGTGTTCGAACTTCTTGGTTTTTCGGAGCCCGTAATCCGACATAACTCATTAGTCACTTTGCTTGCAAGGCTTCTTATGATGTGCATTGTCGAGAGGGCCTAGAGATACCTCTCCCATGCTCGGAGTGACAAATCCTAATCTTGAACTATGCCAACCAAACAAACACCTTCGGAGATACCTGTAGAGCATCTTTATAATCACACAGTTACGTTGTGACGTTTGATAGCAGATAAGGCATTCCTTCAGTATCCGGGAGTTGCATGATCTCATAGTCCGAGGAATATGTATTTGACATGTAGAAAGCAGTACAATAGAAATTGAATGATCAATATGCTAAGCTAATGGATGGGTAATGTCCATCACATCATTCTCCTAATGATGTGATCCCATTAATCAAATGACAACACACGTCTATGGTTAGGAAACTCAACCATCTTTGATTAACGAGCTAGTCCAGTAGAGGCTTACTAGGGACATGGTGTTTTGTCTATGTATCGACACATGTATCAAGTTTCCGGTTAATACAATTCCAGTATGAATGATAGACATTTATCATGATATAAGGAAATATCAATAACAACTTTATTATTGCCTCTAGGGCATATTTCCTTCAGTCTCCCACTTGCACTAGAGTCAATAATCTAGATTACATAGTAATGATTCTAACACACATGAAGTCTTGGTGCTGATCATGTTTTGCTCATGGAAGAGGCTTAATCCACGAGTCTGCTACATTCAGATCCATATGTATTTTGCAAATCTCTATATCTCTCTCCTTGACTTGATTGCAGATAGAGTTGACACGTCTCTTGATGTGTTTGGTTCTTTTATGAAACCTGGATTCCTTCGTAAAGGCAATTTCTCTAGTGTTGTCACAAAAGATTTTCATTGGACCCGATGCACTAGGTATTACACCTAGATCGGATTTGAACTCCTTCATCCAGACTCCTTCATTTGTTGCTTCCAAAGCAGCTATGTACTCCGCTTCACATGTAGATCCCGCCATGACGCTCTGCTTGGAACTGCACCAACTGACAGCTCCACCATTCAACAAAAATATGTATCAGATTTGTGACTAAGAGTCATCCGGATCAGTGTCAAAGCTAGCATCGACATAACCATTTACGATGAGATCTTTGTCACCTCCATAAACAAGAAACATATCCTTGGTCCTTTTGAGGTACTTCAGGATGTTCTTGACTGCTGTCTAGTGATCCACTTCTAGACTACTTTGGTACCTCCCTGCTAGACTTATAGCAAGGCACACATCAGTTTTGGTACACAGCATTGCATACATGATAGAACCTATGGCTGAGGCATAGGGAATGACTTTCATTTTCTCTTTATCTTCTGAAGTGGTCAGGCATTGAGTGTGACTCAACTTCACACCTTGTAACACAGGCAAGAACCCTTTCTTTGACTGGTCCATTTTGAGCTTCTTCAAAACTTTATCAAGGTATGTGCTTTGTGAAAGTCCAATTAAGTGTCTTGATCTATCTCTACAGATCTTGATTCCCAATATATAAGCAGCTTCACCGCGGTCTTTCATTCCAAAATTATTATTCAACTATCCTTTTATGCTATCCATAAATTCTAAATCATTTGCAATCAATAATATGTCATCCACATATAATATCAGAAATGCTATAGAGCTCCCACTCACTTTTTTGTAAGTACAGGCTTCTCCAAAAGTCTGTATAAATCCATATGCCTTGATCACCTCATCAAAACGTATATTCTAACTCTAAGATGCTTGCACCAGTCCATAGATGGATCGCTGGAGCTTGCACACTTTGTTAGCACCTTTAGGATGGACAAAACCTTTTGGTTGCATCATATACAACTCTTCTTTAAGAAATCCATTAAGGAATGCAGTTTTGACGTCCATTTGCCAGATTTCATAATCATAAAATGCGGCAATTGCTAACATCATTCAGACAGACTTAAGCAATCGCTACATGTGAGAAGGTCTCATTATAGTCAACTCCTTTAACTTGTTGAAAACCTTTTGCAATAAGTTGAGCTTTATAGACGGTAACATTACCATCAGCTCTAGTCTTCTTCTTGAAGATCCATTTATTCCCTATGGCTTGCCGAACATCAGGCAAGTCAACCAAAGTCCACACTTTGTTCTCATACATGGATCCCATCTCAGATTTCATGGCCTCGAGCCATTTCCCGGAATCTGGGCTCATCATCGCTTCCTCATAGTTCGTAGGTTCGTCATGTTCTAGTAACATGACTTCCAGAATAGGATTACCGTGCCACTCTGGTGCGGAACGTACTATGGTTGACCTACGAGGTTCGGTGGTAACTTGATCTGATGTTTCATGATCATCATCATTATCTTCCTCACTAATTGGTGTAGGCATCACGAGAACGATTTTCTGTGATGAGCTACTTTCCAATTCGAGAGAAGGTACAATTTCCTCATCAAGTTCTACGTTCCTCCCACTCACTTCTTTCGAGAGAAACTCCTTCTCTAGAAAGGATCCATTCTTTGCAACAAAGACCTTGCCTTTGGATCTATGATAGAACGTGTACCCAACAGTTTCTTTTGGGTATCCTATGAAGACGCACTTCTCTGATTTGGGTTTGAGCCTTATTAGGCTGAAGCTTTTTCACATAAGCATCGCAACCCCAAACTCTAAGAAACAACAGCTTAGGTTTCTTACCAAACCACAGTTCATACAGTGTCGTCCCAACGGATTTAGATGATGCCCTATTTAACGTGAATGCAGTTGTCTCTAATGCATAACCGCCAAAACGATAGTGGTAAATCGGTAAGAGACATCATAGATCGCACCATATCTAATAAAGTACGGTTACGATGTTCGGACACACCATTACGCTGTGGTGTTCCAGGTGGCGTGACTTGAGCAACTATTCCACATTGTTTTAAATGTAGACCAAACTCGTAACTCAAATATTTGCCTCCGCGATCAAATCATAGAAACTATATTTTCTTGTTACAATGATTCTCTACTTCACTCTGAAATTCTTTGAACTTTTCAAATGTTTCAGACTTGTGTTTCATGAAGTAGATATACCCACATATGCTTAAATCATCTGTGAATGATAGAAAATAATGATACCCGCCGCGAGCCTCAGCACTCATCGGACCGCATACATTGGTATGTATTATTTCCAATAAGTCAGTGGCTCACTCCATTGTTCCGGAGAATGGAGTTTTAGTCATCTTGCCCATGAGGCATGGTTCTCAAGTATCAAATGATTCATAATCAAGTGAATCCAAAAGCCCATATGAATGGAGTTTCTTCATGCACTTTACACCAATATGACATAAATGGCAGTGCCACAAATATATTGGACTATCATTATCAACTTTGCATCTTTTGGCATCAATATTATGAATATGTGTATCACCACAATCGAGATAAAACAAAAATAGACCACTCTTCAAGGGTGCATGACCATAAAAGATATTCCTCATATAAATAGAACAACAATTATGTGACGCCCCGAGACCGACGCTCTAGAAGACTTCCATATGTTCCGGGTTTCGCCGTGTGTTTTATTTGCTTGCTTCATTTTATTTGTGCTTGCATCATGTCATCATGCCATCATGTCATTAAATCTTTTGCATCTCAACTTAAATAAATCGTGTGGATCTTCGATCCATTTAAATCGAGGGAAGGATGACTTCTCTTTATAACATATCTTCCTAATATTTATGGAGCTATTATAAAAATATTCCATTTGTTGGAAGCAACCAAACACACTTGAAAATATTCCCCATATTCTTTTCTACTTCAATTTTGACTCTGTAACCTTCCTCGAAATTCTTATCTCTTTTATCAAGCCTCCTCAAAAATCCGAACATTTTTTTTGGACTCTTCAAAGCCTAGCCCTTGTTCAAACTATTTGAATTAAATTCAAATGGATTTGAATTTAAACCTTACAAGATGGCCATTCCTATTTTTCTCGGATCAAGCTCATTTTTATGAGTCTGAGAAAATTAAACCCATGTCCAAATTCTGTTTCTAACCCTGCACTTCTTCTCATTTGTCTCTTGCTATTTTCTGTAATTGGGAGATACTAGAAGAGTATAAGAGAGAGGGAGAAGAGAAGCCTAGTCGGCCCATCAACCAGTGCGGCCCAGCACCCTCTCCCTAAACATAACCCTAGGCCCGACCGAACCCAACTCACCTCTCCTCGAACCCTTGTTCCTCTCCCTCGAACCACCAGCGCCGCAGCACCCCCGCTCCCGATCCCCACTCGCCCGCTCCCTCGATCTCCCTCCTCCCGCTCTCTCACTCACGCCACCGTCCTCCCACGCCGCGCCTCCAAGCTCTGCCAGACTCCGCCGCCGGCCGGCGCCGCCATGCCGCCTAGCTCCCCGTCACCGTCCTCCCGCGCCCCGCTGCACTACTCTGCCCCGCCAGATCGATCGCCGCCCTGCACCTCTCCTCCTCGCTCCAGGGAGAGAAGCTCCCTCGTCCTAGCCGTCCTTGGCTCGCCGTCGCACCCGTACGCCACCAGCACCTCGCCGCCTCTCCTTCCCCGTCGCGCCTAGAGGCCGAGGCCACCTCGCACCGGCCAGCCTCCGCCTCACCTGCGCCTCCCCGTCGTCCTCGTTGGCGACCAGCCAAGGCCGCTGCAGAGCACCGTACTTCGTCCTCCTCCGTGCCTCCACGGCCACCGGCGCCGCCAAGTCTTGATGCTGCCACTACTCTGCCTCCGTCAACCTGTCGTCCTCGACCGCGCCAAGTCCCTCCTCGCGCATGCCCGTTGCTGCTTCTTCGCCGCCCACCTCCCCTCGGTGACCACCAAGACCCGAGGCCTTTTGTGTTCCTTTGTTCTGGATGCACCAGGATCCTCTTAGACAAGTGTACGACTACGCCCGTTCAGCTACAAGGTATTGCACCAAGTACCACTACCGTCGATCCCCGAAGACTCGGATTACTCCAAGTACCATGACGCTCGGAGCCCTCGGACCCATCAAGTTCGACTACAACACGTGTACGACTACTGTCGCCCCGAAAACGATGGATTCGTCAAGTACCTCTCCGAAATGAATGTGAACGACTACTTCGATGACGACCCCGTGAACAACTACTTCCTATACGGAATACCCAAACGTCTATGTGGATGAACGACTACCATCACCGTGACCTGAACATCTACCGAAACGTGAACGGCTACGAAACGTGTACCACTACCACTGCGTGTACCACTACTTCCCTCGACGACCCTTGAACGACTACTTCCACTACTTCCCTCGACGTCTCGAACCCCTCCGAAAATGCATGCTTCAAAGGTATAATCCCAAGACGACGCCCGTGAACGAATGTGGTTGTATGAGATGCATCCCTTGTTTGCATCGTGTCCGTTTTGACACTCGTTTCCATGTTGCCGACCCGTGGGAACCCGGTATCCGGGAGCACCCCACCTATCTCTTTGCTTGACACGCTCACGCCACCCTTCATCTTTTGCACCGGTCTCTCAATGAGTTACCGGAACCAATATGTTGCCTTGGCATCATTTTCGGATTCGTCGCCGTGGCACCTTCTCTTTCCACCATGGTGACAAATGCTTCCTAACTTGTTCATGTTAACTTTCAATAAAAAATTGCATAAAACTTAAAAATGTCATCCGCATCATGATAACAAATTAAAATGCTAAAATTGTTGTTTGCTTTAAAAATTGCTAATTATGCACATGGGGAGTTTCCGGGATTTGTTGTTGTTATTTCCGGCCTCATTTAAAATGACTAGATAGTGTAGTTTTGCTCATGCTTCACCTCTTGCCATGTTTAGTAAAACACTTAATCTTGTCTTGTAAATAAACGAGAGCCAACTAAATAAATAAAATGTGGTGTTTTGTCAATATGCAACTCGTTGCATATTGAGCTCCACTTAAATTGTAGTATTGTTTGTGCACTTTCCCATGCCATGCATATTTAAACCGGACATGCATCATACTTGTTTGTGCATCATACCATGTTTGAGCTTGTTTGTTTACCGTGTTGTTTGCTTTCCGGTTTGCTTCTCTCGTTAGCTTTGGTTTCGTTCCGGAGTTGTGAGGTTTGTTCGGCTACTTCATGGACTCGTTCTCTTCCTTGCGGGATCCCAGGCAAGATGACCATTCCCCGATATCACGTCTATCTTTACCTATGCTAGTTGTCTCGCTCTTTAGATATGCCTCGATGCCTATTCCTGTTTGTCAGCCTCCTATTGTTGCCATGAAACCTCTAACCTTTGACACCTTCCCAGCAAACCGTTGTTTGGCTATGTTACCCGCTTGCTCAGCCCCTCTTATAGTGTTGTTAGTTGAAGGTGAAGATGAAGATTGCTCCATGTTGGAACTTGTTGTGGGAATATCACAATATCTCTTAAATATATTAACACACCTATATACTTGGCAATGGGTGGAAGGCTTGGCCTTTTGCTCGGTGTTTTGTTCCACTCATGCCACCTTAGGAACCGATAAACCGGTGTTATGTTCCTTGATTTTGCGTTCCTAACACGGTTGGGGTTTATGGCCCCCCCCCTTGATAATTCGCACTGCTTAAAGCTTTTCCAGCAAGGCCCAACTTTGGTTTTAATTTGCCTCATAATTAAAAACTTAATTAATTAATTGCATAGGTGGTCATGTCCTCGGGTTCTTAATTCTACATAACAGGGGGGCCAGTGCTGATGGTCTTGGTCCCAAACTAGAGCCACTTGCGGTGCCACACAGTTCGCTGGGATCTTCGGTTGTTGTACGTAGTGCTCATCCGGTCGTGGCCTGAGACGAGATACGCGCATCTACTATCAAGGTGTCGGCACGCCGGAAGGTCTTGCTGGATTAGTTTTACCTTTGTCAAAATATCTTGAGCACAGGATTCCGAGAATACTCGGGTCTTCCCAATTTGGAGTTGCGACTCCGCAGATCGTGAGCTTGTGATGGGCTAAGTTCGGACACCCCTGCAGGGTTTTGATCTTTCGAAAGTCGTGCCCGCGGTTATGTGGCAGATGGAAATTTGTTAATATCCGGTTGTAGATAACTTGACACCCTATTCATAAGAATACACTACCTGTGTGAGTAACCGTGATGGTCTCTTTCCGAAGGGTTTATGGAAGTGAACACGGCGGGGTTATGTTTGATCGTGAGTAGCTAGGATCACTTCTTGATCAACTTGGCAACCGTTGGCACTTGTTCTCTTCTCACTCTAAACTCGTAAGTTAGTGCTTAGTGCTTGCTGCAACCCTTGTTTATAGCCTTTCCACACCTAAGGTTTGGTAGTTTTGATACCCGGGAACGGGATTGTTGAGTCCTCTGTGGCTCACATATTCAACACACACCAGATGCAGGTACCGCTGAGAACAATGCAGGACATGGACTAGAACTTCAGTGGGAGTTCGATGAAGAGCTTGGCCGTATGTTTGTGACGTTTTCAACGATCAGTAGTGCTTCCTACTAGGGGCGATCAGGCCTTGTGTTTATGGAATCTTTCGCATTTGGATTTTCGTCCGTAGTCGGACCCTATGTTATTGGATGATGTATGCTATTGTATTCATTGTGTGACGTGGCGAGTGTAAGCCAACTATATTTTCTATTTCATCCCTGAATTTTACATGAGATGTGCAAAGATACCATACTTGAGATCATTCTATTATGCGCTTATGTCTTTAAGTCATGCCTCGACACGTGGGAGACATAGTCGCATACTAGGCATGACAAGTTGGTATCAGGGCCTTCTCCGACCTAGGAGCCCCCTGATTGATCGAACCGCTAACGGTTGAGTCTAGGCACACACACAAAATGTTTTGAGTCTTATATATATATATATATATATATATATATATATATATATATATATATATATATATATATATATATATATATATATATATATATATATATATATATCGGAGAGTAGGATTTCTTTTACTACTCATCCCTTCATCACTCTGGTGAGGACTCCTGGCTTTGTTTTATCTTCACTACTCTCAAAAATTTCACCAATTTTTTTAGGTTCACGCGGGTATCGTCTGGATTGTTCCGATATCTTTGTGACGAGAACATTGTTCTCGATGCCTCCTGTCATTTAGGGGTTGTGGCAGTGTCCCGGGGAGTTGAGCTCCGCGGTGTTGTCGTCACAAACGTATCGTAGCGGTTCTAGAATACTTAAGACGGCCGACATCGAAAACTCTTCTATGCAGTTAGTGGTGAGATAACCCGGACATCACCCAGTACTGGGGGGATAGTTTGGGAGTATTACCACAGCTAGTATAGCGGATTCGTTTCGAAGGTCCAAGGTAAACAGTTTCCGAGGATGACTGGTTATGTGTTGACGGATGGATACAGCTGGATGTAGGTTCAGAGTTGAGTGCGCGGTGCTTCCCCTGTATCCCCAACACCAGATTGCATAACTGGAAAGCTTCAGGAATTAATAGGTGGGTTCTTCAAGTAGCTTGTAGGCATTCTTCCAACGAGTTCATGGTATGAGGTTTGGGGTTCAATATCGAGTGAAGAGGTTTCATGGGCGGTGTTCCAATTGGGAGTTGCATCTTAAAGGGTCCTTGGCTATGCTGATTCGAGGATTGCAACACCCTTGGAACACGTTCCATGGGGCATTCAGCACGAACATGTGGGATGAAACTTCTATCATGTATTTGTTCCATCTGTACCTTGTTGTTTTATTCTATCATTTTGTACTCCCAAGTGGCTTCTCGACAAGTTGTTGTAAGCTATGGAATTCATTTGTTCAATTCCCTGTTCGAATGATATTGTGAAGATTATGTTGCAACATATCTATCCTTTGTTTTGTTTTGATTCTGGTATTCGAGTTGCTTCGAAGTCAAATGTTGATTCCATACATTTCCTAATCGGTGTTCTCATATTTCTATGGGAGTGCTAGTCCTTCTGATCATCGAGATTGCTATGTTAAATTCTTTTCAACCTGCGTGCTTCTCTTCAAGTTAATCCGGTCTCTTCATCATTTGCAAGAGCAACTCTCAATCTTTTCTCAACTGTGTCTGTTTCATTCATCCCTAATTGTCTTGTTTTCCCCGCCCTCCCTCCCTTCTTATTCTCAGAGTCAGAAGTTCTAAAATGAAATATCCATTCTACAAATGTTTACAACAATTTTATAGAGGCATACTAGGGACACTGTTTTGTCTATGTATTCACACATGTATTAAGTTTCCGGTTAATACAATTCTAGCGTGAATAAAAGACATTTATCATGATATATAAGGAAATATAAATAACATCTTTATTATTACCTCTAGGGCATATTTCCTTCACACGTTCATCCAACGGCAACCGACTACTACTACTACCACAGGGTCCTGTTCATCCAACCCCCACCGGGAACTGTTCATCCAACCCCTACCACGTAAGTCTCGAATCGTTCCACCAACCCCCATGTTCACTATTTATCAAGAGGCAGCAGGTTCAATCGGCTTCAGTAAGCTGCATCAGTGATCGGTCGAGTTCAGTTAGCAGTGGTAGCGAAGGAATCACTCGGGTTCAGTTAACAACCAAGGGATCGATCGCTCGGGTTCAGTAACGTAGCCTAGTGCAATCGCTCAGGTTCAGTAGCGAACGCCTCACTTGGGTTCAGTTAGAGCCCAACGCCTCACACACACGCGTGTACATATACGAGAGAAATGCACAAACCTCCGTGCATCGCTCGGCCCTGACCACCCACCGTAATCGGGAACTCCCGAAATTTTCCTCACCATCGCTTCTACCACAATTTTTTCTGTCATGGACGGCCCAAAGAATGACATGCAGGTGCGTCTTTGGCCCGCCCAGGACGAAAAGCCCATTTTCTATCATGATTTTTTGTCATAGAAGTAGAAGCCCACCACATCTGTGATGATGCCGGGTTTTGTCACAATTATCGTCATAAGCATGACAGGAAAAAAATTCGTTTGGGCCAAAATGTCAAGGATGTGTCTTTTTTTCTATTGCATGACCGAGACACTTCTCCAGTCAATAACCAATAGCGGAACCTGGATGCCCGTATTGGTTCCTACATATTTTACGAAGATCTTTATTGGTCGAACCGTTATGACAATATATGTAATTCCCTTTGTATGTCGGTATGTTATTTTCCCAAGATTCGATCGTCGGTATCTCCATACCTATTTCAATCTCGTTACCGGTAAGTACATTTACTTGTTCCGTAATACATCATCTCATAACTAACTCCTTGGTCATTTTTTGCTTGCAAGCTTCTTGTGATGTGTATTACTGAGAGGGCCCAGAGATACCTCTCCGATACACGGAATGACAAATCCTAATCTTGATCCATGCCAACTCAATAGTGTTGGATTACGGGCTCCGCAAACTCAAGAAGTTCGAACACAGGGGCGTGAACAAAGATCTCTCCCAATCACGTCTACCTAGCGTCTCGCCCTCGTCGAGTGAAGAGATTCAAGCGAACAACAAGTAAAGCACAGAAGAGCTTACCCAGGTTCAGGCCACCTTGCGGTGTAAAACCCTACTTCCTGCTTTGGTGGATTGGCATCGGGAGGTCTTGAATATGGATGAATACAGTGGTTCTTGAGCTCAGGAGGGTCAGGAGGCAGGAGTTCTTGCTTCCTTATGCGAGGGATGAGCTTCTGGATCTGATCGGAATTGCCCCCATACTGCAGATCCTAGCTACTTATATAGGCGGCCAGGGTCCTCTTCCCCCGAAATGTTTAGGCGGGAAGGGATCCCACAACGGCCATTTTGAGCGGGAACACGAGGACGTTCCTATCCTGACAAAAGTGGTCTTCGCCTGCAAAGGGATCGGCCAGTGACGCGGTGGTGGGCTCGGTGGTGACATCCTCCTTGTCGTCCTTGCGGTCTTCGGTCTTGTTGCACCGAAGGGGAAACCTTTTTCCCGCTCCTCGGGAACCTGCGCCTACGCTGTCTCCTTTGCACCAAAATGGCAACTACGCCACTGGCGCGCGCTGGCACCCGCTCGCGTGGTGCGTCACTCCTTGCGTCACTGCCTCCTCCTGAGACAGGCTTGGCCTTGGATTCTCCGCCCCTCCAGAGCAACCTAGCCGAGGCCGCTCCTGAGGGAGTCTTGATGTCGTTCTCCTCGTGAGGCATAGCCGCCTCACTAGGGCCTTGGGCAGCTGGCCTATCAGCTGGGCCGTACCAGGCTGTGGTAGGAGCGCGCCGCGGCCTGCAGAGAGGCAAGTCTGGGTACCCTGGTTCCCAGGACGCCGATAGTAGCCCCCGGGCCCAAGGTGCGCGTGGAGTTGGCTTCGGGGCGAAGCCTTGGCCGAGGACGGAGCGTTGTGGGCCCTAAAAAGGCTGTAGGCCAGGCTGGCGCGTGACGGTTGGATGGGACATGGGCGACTCCGCTTCCCACATAGTCTCGGCAACTGCGTGACTTGACAACTCCTTGGCGCGGGTGGCAGGGTCATTATGGCCGCGCGTGAGTGGCCGGCGATTGATCTTCTGGACCTATAACAAGGGGTGATGCGCCACGTTGAAAGCACATTTGCTCTCCGGGTGGTTTTGGTAATTAATGACAACATACTTTGTGGTTGGACTAATGCTTTTATCAAGTATGTTTCAGGAAATCCAATCACATTGGCTATGGAAATGACTGAAGAAGTGGACCCCTCAAAATGCTAAGGCAAGCATTGGCAAAAGCTCAAGACTCCATTTTTGGTTTAGTGATCTAAGATCACATTGAGTCCATAGGAAAAGCCAATACTATTAAACGGGGATGAGGTTGTGTTGATGATCTGGTTGCTCAAGTGCTTAGTGATTTAGCTCCTTCAACTATCAGCAACTTTCACTACTATACACACTCATAAGTAATCTCGGACAAACCGATTCTTCCAACTCAGTCCCACCGAGATGAACCACCTCAGCCATAAGCCAAACCCTAGAAATTTCGGTCTATCCGATTTTGAGTTCGGTCTCACCGAAACTGGACTGCCAACCTTCTGTAACCATTTGACATCATATCGGAATAACCGAGATTGCTTTTTCGGTCTTGCCGAGATTGGCAAGCTTCTGTCTTGGCTCAAATCGGTCTCACCGAGATTGCATTTTCGGTCCCACCGAAACTGGCATGTTCCTGTCTTTTCTCAAATCGGTCTAACCAAGTTTTCTTTCTCGGTCCCACCAAAAATCCCAACGTTCATATCATTTGCACTTTCGGTCTCACCGAGATGGTATTTTCGGTCCCACCGAAAACCCCAACGTTCACTATATTTGAACTTTCGGTCTGACCGAGTTTTCACTTCGGTCTCACCGAGATTACTCAAATATGTGTGTAACGGTTGGATTTTGTGTGGAGGCTATATATACCCCTCCACCCCCTCTTCATTCGTGGAGAGAGCCATCAGAAAGTACTATCACTCCTACCTTACACTTTCTGAGAAAAGAACCACCTACCCTTGTGTTGAGATCAAGTTGCTCCATTCCTACCATATGAAACTTGATTTCTAGCCTTCCCAAGTTGCTTTCCACTCAATCCTTTCTTCCACCACAGCCATATCAGTGAGGAGAGTTGAGTGTTGGGGAGATTATCACTTGAAGCACAAGAGCAAGGAGTTCATCATCATCAACCACATCTATTACCTTTTGGAGGGTGGTGCCTCCTAGACTGGTTAGGTGTCGCTTGGGAGCCTCCGTCTTCGAGATGTGGAGTTGAACCAAGAAGTTTGTAAGGGCAAGGAGATCGCCTACTTCGTGAAGATCTACCCCGAGTAAGGCTAGTCCTCCGTGGGCGTAGGCCATGATGGAATAGACAAGGTTGCTTCTTCGTGGACCCTTCGTGGGTGGAGCCCTCCGTGGACTCGCGCAGCCGTTACCCTCTTTGGGTTGAAGTCTCCATCAACGTGGATGTACGATAGCACCACCTATCGGAACCACGACAAAAATCTCCGTGTCTCCAAATTGCGTTTGATCTTCTCCACCTCTCTTTACTACTTGTGCAATTTACTTTCCGTTGCCCATACTCTAGAATTGCATGTGTAGTAGGCCACTTGACTTGTGTGTTATGCAAAAACTGCCAAAATCTGTTCTTGTTAAAAGGCAGAATTTTTATCTTGTCGAGTAGTCTAATCACCCCCCCCTCTAGACACTCTCACCTTCTTCGATCCTACAATTGGTATCAGAGCCTTGGTCTCCATTGCTTTGGTTTACACACCATTGGAGGAAGATGGACGTGTCTACGTTTGGGAGTGTTAGCCATAGAGTGCCTGTTCTTAACGGAAGGTTCTATAACTCATGGAGGTCTGAAATGCTTAGTATCTTTAAGATGTACAATTTGTGCAAATATGTTGCGACCCCCTATGTGCCTCCTTTTGATCCCTTGCACCCTACCATGGATGAAGAGCTTGATTTGCTTCGTAACCTTAGAACTGTAAATCTTATCATTAGAGGGTTACCCGATGACTTGCTTAATCTTGTTACAAACTTTGAGTGTGCCTATGCTATGTGGAAATTCTTGGAAGAACTTTATCCGGACTACTCTTTGAGAAGTCTTGATGAAATTCTACACAAGACTATTGAATTTGATAAGTTGCACCCCAATGATCCCAACTTTGATAAATGCTTCTTTGAGCTTCGTGATCTTATGAAAAAGAAGGGTGATCCCGGTCTTATCAATATTATAATTAGAAATGCTCTTGCATTGCATTCCAAAGATTATTGTCACATTGACCAAACTAATGCAAGTACTTATCAAATTGACCTAGGTGTTGATTATGAACAATCTATGGGTCAATATGATGATGAGCATGAGCAAGATGATGATTACTCCGATTCGGACACCGAGCTAGACAAAGTCATGAAGAGTCTCAATCTCATGGCAAATCTGAGAGACTACATGTCCGGCGGAAAAGAGTGGATTCTTGATAGTGGATGCACCGACCACATGACCGGAGACAAAGACATGTTTCGAGAGCTTGCAAAGAACGATGGTCCACGCAAGTATGTGACTTTTGGAGATAACTCCAAGGGTAAGGTACTTGGCCTTGGTAAGGTGGCCATATCTCATGATAGCTCTATTCAAAATGTCATGCTTGTAGAATCTCTTGGATACAATTTACTTTCCGTGTCTAGATTAGCTGACTTTGGATTCAATGTGCTATTCACCAAAGTAGATTGCCAAGTCTTTCGTCGTGACAATCAAAACATGGCATTTACCGGTATCCGTAGAGGTGATCTATATATTGTTGATTTCACTAAGAAAGCCCAACCTAGAGCTTGTTTCGTTGATAAATCCTCTAAAGGTTGGTTATGGCATAGAAGGCTAGGACATGTTGGTATGCGTAATCTAGACAAGCTAATCAAAGGTGATCATATTCTTGGTGTTAAAGATGTTCTCTTTGACAAAGATAGACTTTGTAGTGCTTGTCAAGCAGGAAAACAAGTTGGTGGAAGTCATCCCGTGAAAAACATCATGACCACAAGGAGACCGCTTGAGCTTCTTCATATGGATCTCTTCGGTCCCAATGCTTACAAAAGCCTTGGTGGTAACTCCTTTGGTCTAGTTATAGTTGATGATTATTCCAGATTTACGTGGGTATTTTTCCTTGATGATAAATCGCAGGTTCAGAAAATCTTCAAGACCTTTGCCAGAAAGGCCCAAAATCAATTTGAGGTGAAGATCAAGAAAGTTCGGAGTGACAATGGAACGGAGTTCAAGAACGCCAATGTAGACTCTTTTCTCGATGAGGAAGGAATTCTACATGAGTTATCGGCTACGTACACGCCTCAACAAAATGGAGTTGTTGAGAGGAAGAACCGAACGCTCATAGAGATGGCAAGAACGATGCTTGATGAATACAAGACACCGAAGCATTTTTGGGGAGAAGCGGTCGAGACAGCTTGTCATGCTATCAACAGGCTTTATCTTCATAAGCTCCTCGGCAAGACATCATACGAGCTCCTCACCGGTAACAAACCCCAAGTGGGATATTTTCGTGTCTTTGGTTCAAAATGCTATATCCTTGATAAGCATCGTCGGTCTAAATTTGCTCCTAAATCTCATGAAGGCTTTCTCCTTGGTTATGGATCAAACTCCCACACCTACCGTGTCTACAATAATTTCACCCGAAAGGTTGAAGAGACGGTAGATGTGAAGTTTGATGAATCTAATGGCTCGCAAGTAGAGCAAATGCCTATTGATGTAGGAGACAAGGACCCATCGGAAGCTATCCAAGACTTATCTATTGGAAAGATCCGTCCCATGGAAGTGAAGGAGAGTACCTCATCTACATATGTGGAGCCCCCTACCTCACGGCGAGATGAACCTCAAGGCAACATGGAGGCCTCCACAAGTGGAACTCACCAAGATGAGGAAATGCAACAAGAAGATCCACCACAACCTCCTTCTCCACCACCTCAAGACAACACCAACAACAATGAAGAAGAAGAAGAAGATGAAGATGATGAGGAAGCTGAGCCACAACATCAACAAAAGCTATCCCGAGTTCGAGCAAGAGTCAAGAAGAATCATCCCGTGGAACAAATGATGAACGACATCAACTCCGGGAGAATTACTCGCTCTAAAACTCGCTTAGCTAACTTTTGTGAGCATTACTCATTTATCTCTAGTATTGAACCTATGAAGGTAGAAGAAGCACTTGAAGACCCGGATTGGGTGAACTCTATGCACGAAGAACTACACAACTTCGAGAGGAACAAGGTGTGGACTTTGGTAGAGAAGCCCAAGGATGATCAAAACATCATTGGAACCAAATGGGTGTTTCGGAACAAGCAAGATGAAGATGGACAAGTCATCCGCAACAAGGCTCGTCTCGTAGCTCAAGGTTACACACAAGTCGAAGGTATGGACTATGGTGAGACCTATGCCCCCGTTGCTAGACTTGAGTCCATTCGCATTCTTCTTGCCTATGCCAATCACCATGATATTACTCTCTATCAAATGGATATCAAAAGTGCTTTCTTAAATGGTGAAATTGAGGAGGAAGTTTTTGTGAAACAACCTCCCGGTTTTGTGAACCCCAAAAAGCCTAATCATGTTTACAAGTTGCATAAAGCCCTTTATGGTCTTAAACAAGCTCCTAGAGCTTGGTACAAATGCTTAACTAGCTTTCTTCTTGAAAAAGGGTTTGAAATTGGAAAGATAGACTCAACGCTGTTCACGAAAAGGGTTAATGGTGAACTATTTGTGTGCCAAATATATGTTGATGATATTATCTTTGGTTCAACTAACCCCCATTTTAGCAAGAAGTTTGGACAGCTTATGTCGGAGAAGTATGAGATGTCCATGATGTGTGAACTCAAATTCTTCCTTGGGTTGCAAATCAAGCAATCTAAGGAGGGTACCTTTGTCTCACAAACAAAGTACACCAAGGATCTCTTCAAGAAGTTCAACATGCAAGAAAGCAAAGGTATGAGTACCCCCATGCCTACTAGTGGACATAATGACTTGACAAAAGATGGAGAACCCGTTGATCAAAGGGTTTACCGTTCTATGATTGGTTCTCTACTATATCTTTGTGCTTCTCGTCCTGACATAATGTTGAGTGTATGCATGTGTGCGCGATATCAAGCAGCCCCTAAAGAATGTCATCTTAAAGCTGTGAAAAGGATAGTGAGATATTTGATACACATACCAAACTTTGGCATTTGGTATCCTAAGAGAGCCTCTTTCGATCTTGTTGGCTATCCCGACTCGGACTATGCCGGTGACAAGGTTGATAGAAAGTCAACTTCGGGTACATGTCAATTCCTTGGTCGATCCCTTGTATCTTGGTCCTCCAAGAAACAAAATTCGGTATCTTTATCCACAGCTGAAGCGGAATATATTGTTGTTGGTTCGTGTTGTGCTCAATTGCTATGGATGACACAAACGCTTAAAGATTATGGGATACATGTGAGACGTGTTCCCTTGCTTTGTGACAATGAGAGTGCAATTAAAATTGGACACAATCCAGTGCAACACTCTCGAACAAAGCATATTGAAGTTCGTCACCATTTTATTCGTGATCATATTGCCAAGGGTGATATTAATCTTAAGAATGTTCGTACTGACAAACAACTTGCTAATGTCTTTACAAAACCTCTTGATGAGAAAGTGTTTTGTCGCTTAAGGAGTGAGTTGAACATCATTGATGCTTCAAACTTGGAGTGATAACTCCATTGATGCATGCAAGGCATGAGCTCACTTGACTAATCCTTGATATTTCTCTTATGATGATGATCATATGTCTTGGACACATTTGCCTCCTTGTATTCCATCTAACTCTTTGCAGGTACTTGGATGATCTACATTCCACAAGATTACCACACACTCAATTCATGAGTAATCTTGTCATTGACCAAGTATCTAGCCCTTTGGGATGTTGAGTTCAAGGAACAAAATTCCACATATCCTTTTTGACATCTTATACATCTAGTATTTCACTCTTGTCATCTTGGATATCCTCGAGTATTTCCTTGCTTGCCTAACCCATGTAGGAAGATGAACTACACAAGTAGAAATGGCGCTCCAACTTCACATTCAATGAGCACCTACATCGAGCTTACCTACATGAGCAAAGCATCAACAAGCCCAAGGTATGTTCTTCACATCTTTAAGGAGCTTTACTCAAAGTCATGAGTACAAGCAGCTTCATAAGATGTGATCACATCAAATACTTAATCGAAAAATGGCAACCCCATTTTGAGCTTAAATGATGAGTATGACCTATGATCAAATGTCTTCATTTGACTCCTAAGTCAATATACTAAAACATAGGTGACTTTGTCGCCGACCTTTATCTAGATGAAGTACATATGCTTTTGAAGTCTTTCTGTTTTCTCTTATGTTCTCTCATTGAGTTTTCTTTAAAACAACAAAAAAAACTTCATCTAGGAATCTTTTTCATTTCTTTTCTTATGTCTTTGTGAATATCCTTTTGGCTCTGATCAATTCCCTGAAAATCTTTCACAAATTCATTGCAAATCTTTTGAAACATTCCTCGCTGAGTGAGCTGAATTATTTCTGTATTTCCTTGGAATTAAACTCGGCGTCACCGACTTATTTATTTCGGTCTAACCGAAAAGGGTCTACCCTAACTCAATTCGGTGTCACTGATTTATTTCCTCCAGGATATCATCTCCTGCAGCTCCACTCCTTGTTTCTCTTGGAATGTTCTTATTTGCTCTGTTGTGATTCTAAAGGATCCCACTTCTTTCCTTTCATCTTTCCTGTCCTTCCTAGTTTGCTGTCCTTTTCGGCACTTGATGTCAAAGGGGGAGAAGACTTAGGGGGAGTAGGGGGAGAAGAGAAGACTTAGGGGGAGAAGAAAAGCAATCTTATCTTAAGGGGGAGAGAATCACATCAAAGCTTTGTCGTGTTTTACATTGGACATCATTACAATTGGCATCATTCTTTTGATTTTGCTATTTCCATCAAACCCCTTGTTCTGAGAGAACTCAAAGGGAGAGAAATCTTCACGATTGATATCTTTATGGAAAGCAAAATCTCTCAGAGTTCATTGAAAATCTTTTATATTCGGAGACATGTTTGCTGATTCAAGCCTATGCTCAATATGAGACACTCCTTATACATGTCATCCCTGGCTTGGTACTCTTGATGTTCTTGCAGTTGGTTGAAGGAATACTCTTGTGTTATCTAACCTTGTTTTCTCAAGTTTATCCCTTCAGGTATAATGTCAAGGAACCTCAAGGTAAGTATATGCATCTTGCAGAATGTGCATGATGGTGACTTGCTTGTAAATACTTGTTTGCAAGAAATCACCATGCACATATGCATTATCACTCACTTCTTTTTTCTTCTGCTCTGATGCATATAGCCAAGCTGCATGTAGCACATCTTGCTTATCTCTCTTGTGTGCTTGAGGTAGTCCAAAACCATAATCTATGAAAATCTTGCACACTTGTAGGGGGAGCCTGTGTACTACATGCTTGTCAAAGCTTTCGTGATAATTCTGTCTTTCTTTCAATAAGCTTTGATGTCTTGTTTAGTGTGATTTTAGTGTGTTGCCATCAATTACCAAAAAGGGGGAGATTGAAAGCACATTTGCTCTCCGGGTGGTTTTGGTAATTAATGACAACATACTTTGTGGTTGGACTAATGCTTGTATCAAGTATGTTTCAGGAAATCCAATCACATTGGCTATGGAAATGACTGAAGAAGTGGACCCCTCAAAATGCTAAGGCAAGCATTGGCAGAAGCTCAAGACTCCATTTTTGGTTTAGTGATCTAAGATCACATTGAGTCCATAGGAAAAGCCAATACTATTAAAAGGGGATGAGGTTGTGTTGATGATCTGGTTGCTCAAGTGCTTAGTGATTTAGCTCCTTCAACTATCAGCAACTTTCACTACTATACACACTCATAAGTAATCTCGGACAAACCTATTCTTCCAACTCAGTCCCACCGAGATGAACCACCTCAGCCATAAGCCAAACCCTAGAAATTTCGGTCTATCCGATTTTGAGTTCGGTCTCACCAAAACTGGACTTCCAACCTTCTGTAACCATTTGACATCATATCGGAATAACCGAGATTGCTTTTTCGGTCTTGCCGAGATTGGCAAGCTTCTGTCTTGGCTCAAATCGGTCTCACCGAGATTGCATTTTCGGTCCCACCGAAACTGGCATGTTCCTGTCTTTTCTCAAATCGGTCTAACCAAGTTTTCTTTCTCGGTCCCACCGAAAATCCCAACGTTCATATCATTTGCACTTTCGGTCTCACCGAGATGGTATTTTCGGTCCCACCGAAACCCCAACGTTCACTATATTTGAACTTTCGGTCTGACTGAGTTTTCACTTCGGTCTCACCGAGATTACTCAAATATGTGTGTAACGGTTGGATTTTGTGTGGAGGCTATATATACCCCTCCACCCCCTCTTCATTCGTGGAGAGAGCCATCAGAAAGTACTATCACTCCTACCTTGCACTTTCTGAGAAGAGAACCACCTACCCTTGTGTTGAGATCAAGTTGCTCCATTCCTACCATATGAAACTTGATTTCTAGCCTTCCCAAGTTGCTTTCCACTCAATCCTTTCTTCCACCACAGCCATATCAGTGAGGAGAGTTGAGTGTTGTGGAGATTATCACTTGAAGCACAAGAGCAAGGAGTTCATCATCATCAACCACATCTATTACCTTTTGGAGGGTGGTGCCTCCTAGATTGGTTAGGTGTCGCTTGGGAGCCTCCGTCTTCGAGATGTGGAGTTGAACCAAGAAGTTTGTAAGGGCAAGGAGATCGCCTACTTCGTGAAGATCTACCCCGAGTAAGGCTAGTCCTCCGTGGGCGTAGGCCATGATGGAATAGGCAAGGTTGCTTCTTCGTGGACCCTTCGTGGGTGGAGCCCTCCGTGGACTCGCGCAGCCGTTACCCTCCGTGGGTTGAAGTCTCCATCAACGTGGATGTACGATAGCACGACCTATCGTAACCACGACAAAAATCTCCGTGTCTCCAAATTGCGTTTGATCTTCTCCACCTCTCTTTACTACTTGTGCAATTTACTTTCCGCTGCCCATACTCTAGAATTGCATGTGTAGTAGGCCACTTGACTTGTGTGTTATGCAAAAACTGCCAAAATCTGTTCTTGTTAAAAGGCAGAATTTTTATCTTGTCGAGTAGTCTAATCACCCCCCC
>LR738712.1:432920139-432993172 GCA_902687465.1 Secale cereale | reverse complement strand
CCCCCCCTCTAGACACTCTCACCTTCTTCGATCCTACACACGTCCTTCATTTGACTGTTGCAGATGAACCCCTGTTCTTCTCACTTCTCCGAGGGCTTTTCATGGCGCCAATACGTAGGTTCTCGGCCGCGGAGAAGGGGAAGACCCTGATGGTCGAGCCCGAACAGCTCCCACCAAAAAGAGGCATCGTGATTCTCCAAGAGCACCCCTGAGACTAGCGAACACCCGTACATGGTGCATGCGGGCGCCACTAGGATTCCCGCTTCCTTGGGTGCTTTGGCGACAGGCAGACGAAGCGGTGCGGTTAGCCGCCCAGAAAGACGGGCAATTTCACGCGCCCTGCCACCGTCTCATACTGAAGACGACGTCCGCGAGTTTATCGTGTGGGTGGGAGCCCCTCCGCATTCTTGGATCCTTCTTCCTCCATTCCTGAAGGAGGTGCTCCCGGCTCGCGACCGGGTGACGATGCAGCTGCGGCATGAAAGGTGCCACCTTCCCCCTTCATATGCCGACATGGAGGTGGTCTCCTCTGTCCAGGTCTTCATGACCTGGGGTTGGGGCGTGGTGCGCCGCGCCTGCGCCCCCGCCAGGAGGCACATTCTTCATTTCACGATGGACGAGATGGGCACGCTGACTTTCAAGGTCTTCGGGGCGGACGGCTATCGGCTGGCGTGCAGTGTGGGGGATGGGCTCGCCGGCGACCATCTCCCATGCTGCCTGGGCAGCGAGGCCGGGGGCGATGCACTCGCCATTGGTTGTGCCTCCGACTCTTCCGGTAGCAGCTATGCTTCTCCTGAGACGGCCTCGAGCTTCGACGAGAGCTACGAGCTGCCAAGTCGTCATTCCTATCGCCGGAAGGGAACACCATCCTCCCGATGCCGCCGTCGTTGAAGGAGTCCGGGCCGCATTCCTCTGAGGACGGCCCTTTTTAGCTTGGTCCCTGCGAAACATCCATGGACGGCCCTATGAGGGCGTGTAAATCCTTTGTGGTACTTTTGCTATTATCTTGTGTTATAAACTTATGTTCCTTGTGAGGCCCTTTGCTGGAGCATGACTTTCCCTTTCTCCTGTCCCTGCGATACTTTAGGGCCCTACGCCTGCGAGACCCAGTCCCTAGACAAGCTTCAGCCGACGCTGGTATGCCAGGTCGCGATGCCGTGGTCAAGGCCAGGAGGTGAGCGACCCAGGGTCTGGTAAGAGACCCCAAGGCGGCGATGCTCGGGAGGTCCCTCTTGGCGTGCAGGTAATCGTCCACTAGGGCCGTCGAGAGGGGCTTTCATGCCCCAGCGAGTTCATGATTATAGTGGGTGGAGGTGTAGGTACGCGAGTAGATGCAGGCGTTGAAAGCTTAAATTAGTGATCCCGTGCGGTCAGGCGGCAGTGGCGCTTGATCTTCTGTCACATTTCCCGTAGGGCGAGGTTCTGTGCTTCTTGGAACCCGAGGCTCTGCGCCCGAGTCATCTTCGCGAGGAGGTGGCAGTAGTCGCTCCCAGGCCACCGAACATAGAGGGCACGGCTGCTGAGGCCCTGAAGGCGAAGGTCAAGGAGCTGGCGAAGGCGTTCCTCCGGGTTGCTGCTGCCACAGCAGAAGAGGCGGAGGCTGGTGATGACGCACTTGGTGATGCCTGACCTATTCCTTTCCATATGGAAGAGATGCAAGTGCCTCAGGGAGGCGTAAGAACTTGTTTGAATTTGAAGGACTTGGTACTGTTGTAATAACTAGATTGAACTTGATGATTTTCGTGCTTGCTTCCTTTCATGTTTGCTTAGGTGCTCTGCGTCGGCAGGGCCCAACCCCGCGCATACCTCGATCGCCGTTGAGCCTTCCGGGTGACCGGGGCTATCGTAATAACTAGACTCGAGGAATGAGGGGATACGTGGCTAGTGAGGCCCCTGGGTCGCGATGCCCAGGGGTCCCCATCGATGTTCAAGCGATCCCGTTTGTGTTCTGCGTCGGCAGGGCCCAACCCCACGCATACCTTGATTGCCATTGAGCCCTCCGGGTGACCAGGGTTATCGTAATAACTAGACTCAAGGGATGAGGGGCTACGTGGCTAGTGAGGCCCCTGGGTCGCGATGCCCAGGGGTCCCCCTTGACGTACGAATGGCTCTCATGACGGAGAACGAGCACCATACCTTGCTCACGAGCCTTCACCTAGGATGGGGGCGTGAGAAGCCAGGTGTCTGGGCACCTGGTAGGGTGGCCTCTGCCAGGCGTGACCTGAGCATAGCCCCCGTGCCTAGCCCCCGTCGCGACACCCATCCAAGGAGAAGCTGTGAGCGTCGTGAGCTGAAAAGCTCCTTGAGGTTGGTGCGACCGCTGGGGGCCGCCCTCGGTTGTTTATAACTGGCGCGAAGCATAGAGATACCACACTTGCGCGGAGTGTGGGCATGACCGCGCCTCGGTCGTAGCGGCTAGCGCGGAGCTTGGTGCTTCCACTGGTTCGTGGGCATAACCGCTCCTCGGTTGGTTCTACCAGCGTGGAGCATGGCACTTCCACTGGACCGTGGGAGGGAGCCTCCCACTGGGAGAGACTCCGGGGAGTGTACAGCCCCATCCTGACACGTGGCTTGCACGGCAGGACAGCCAAGGTGTATATGGGCCCTCCTCAGGACGAGCTGAACGACTCTGAGGAAGTTCTCGTGAGCTTAGGCATCACTCACGAGACCCTACCCTGAGGCGGGTTGCACCTGAGTCTTCTTCTGCAAAATGTGAAAAGAGAGGTGTTGTGTCGACATGCGCCGAGTGCATCTCTAGAGGTCATCGCTTGAGAAGGCCGCAGCACCAACGACCCCAGGAGGTGACATTAGCGGGACCAGCCCGTAAGACAGTGCTCAGCCGCTGGATTTATCGACGCTGCAGGGACGGACCCGAGCACAGACGCCGTGCCCAGTCTTCTCATGCAACAGTCAAAAAGAAAAACAACCGGCACGCGGTTCTCGCGTGAGCAAGGCACCTGCCACGGGCCTCTACTTGCCCATCCGCGATTATCCCATGCGAGAACAAGGCACCAAGGACCACGGGAGGTGACGTCACGGGAGGTGACGTCACGGGAATGGCTCGCGAGACAGAGCTCGGCACTTGGGTTTAGCGATGCTGTAGGGACAGACCCGAGCACAGACACTGTGCCAGTCCTTAATCATGGGGCGGTCGTGAGTGGGCTCGCAAGGGCTCATGACCTTAATGGCTGTGAGAACGCCAAGCATATAGATAACGCAAATGGTAAGAAGCAACTAGCCTTGATTCATGCGCAAAAAGAGACAGCTGCGAGGGGGATAGCCCCCAGCAGCTCGAGGATGATGCAGCCCGGGGGGCGCCCTCAGTTGGATACATGAAACGTCACCTGACACTTGTCGAAGAATAGTTGGGGTAGCTGAAGACGCAAGTCGTGCAGGTTGCTCCTGAGCATCGTCGGGCTCCTGAGGCCCAGGGGCTCCGGAGGCCCTCAGTGGTCGCGGGGGTCCGGCTCTCGCTCTGTCTGGACCGCCTGCCACTGAGCCTCCTGAGCCCCCAAAGCCTGCCGCGCGAGGCGCTAGAACGTGGCAGCCGCGTTGCGGAAGCCGAAGAGCGTGCAGACGTAGCTGCAAGTGAGAGCCCTCCTCCGGCCGACCGTCGTCGGCTAGAAGGGCTCCAAAGAAGCAGCTCGGTTGAGACCCGTGGCGTCGATGCAAACACGGAAGTGGTCACTCGGGTTGCGGGTAGGTGAGCTTGGCATCGTGCGGTTACGCCCACCGCGTATGAGCCTTGTGTACTAAAGTTCCTCGGTAACCTGGTCGATGAAGTCCTGAGTCCCCAGCGCTATACGGCTCACACTGGGCTCACAAAAATTCTCGTTGAGACACGCCTGCGGGTGGTGCCCGAACACCTCCCCCAAGACGCTGGCCAGGCTGGAGACACTCCAGAAGAGAGCCCTCGAGCCCGTCCTGAGAGGGGCGTCGAGCGTGCCTCCCTATGCGAGGGTGGAGGGCGCCTCGTCGGTAGGCGCGAGTCCTGAGGTGGAACCATCAGGAGCCCCTGCATCCTGAGGTCCCTTGGCGGGCAGGTTCTTCTTCTTCTTGGGGGCGGTCTGCAGGGCGAGGACAGCTCCATCCTCGTCGAAGTTCTCGACCGCCGCGGTCTGGTAGGCACGCTCCAGGGAACGCACCGCTTCCTTCTTATCGGAGGAAATCGTGATGACTCCGCCACTCCCGGGCATCTTGAAGACGTTGTAGCCATGATGGGTTGCTGCCATGAACTTGCCGAGGGCAGGATACCCGAGGATGGTGTTGTACGGGAGGTGGATATTGGCGACGTCGAAGTCGATGAGCTCGGTGTGATAGTTGTCGCGGTCTCCAAAGGTGACGGGGAGGCAGACCTGCCCCATCAGGAGTGTGGAGCCATCTGTGACTCCGTAGAATGGCTTGGTCGGGTTGAGCTGATCGTACGGGACCTGGAGCGTCTCGAAGGTCTGGACAGAGAGGACGCTGAGCCCTACTCCGCCGTCGATGAGGGTCTTGGTCACGAGGACGTTGCTGATGGTAGGAGTGCGGAGCATCGGGAGAGCGCCTGGGGTTGTGGTGCACTTGAGCCGGTCCTTGGGTTCGAAGGCGATGACCTTCTTGGTCCACCTGAGGTTGCACGCGGCGTCAGGCCTGGGAAGCGCCGCGTTTACCTCACGAGCGAACTGCTTGAAGATGCGATGGGAAGTCGGAGCATGGGCTCCTCCCAAGATGCATGCAACCGCACGCTGCTCCTGAAAGCCCCCTCCTCCATCTCCCTGGCGGTTGTCGTCGTTCCTTCTTGGCGGTGGTCGCAGCGGAGGCAGACCTCCCTTGCCCTGAGGGCAACCTTCACGAGGCTGGTCACACCAGGGGGCATCACGAGGCTGCTCCTGCCAGTGGTCTTCACAAGGCTGCTCACGCCACCCTTGGCGCGAGTTCCTGTCGACCCAGCGTCCTCTGCCACGGCCTTCTCCGCGGCCGTAGCCGCGGTTGTCACGCACAGGGCGCTGCCCGACACGCCCGCCGCGCATCGCCCTGAGCTCCTGGCGGTTGTTGGTGTTGTGGCTGTGGACATCATGGAAGATGCAGTACGGTCTGTTGTCTCTGGGGGGTCGTTGTAGCCGTAGCCATGCTTCAATTTTGGCTCTGCAGCCAGTACGGTGGGTCCCTTGCACTTCGCTTCTTCGGCCTTGGTCTTCTTGTCGTCCGCCTCTTCTTCAGGTAGCTCCTGGAGGGAGAGGCATCCTTCCTCCGCCCTGGCGCACTTTGCTGCGAGCTTGAACATCTCGAGCGCCGTGCACAGATCCTCGTGGATGGCGAGCTCCTTCCTCATCCTGATGTCGCAGACACTGTCGGAGAACGCTGACATGATGGCCTCGTCCGAGACCCTGGGTATCCGGAGGCGCGTGGTGTTGAAGCGTTGGATGTACTTTTGCAGGGTCTCTCCCGGCTGCTGCTTCACGCGGCACAGATCCGTGGTCGCCGGGGCTCAGTCGCGGGTGCCCTGGAAGTTGGCGACGAAGCGCTTGCAAAGCTTCCCCCAGGAGGAGATGGATCCCACGGGGAGGTTCAGGAGCCAGGAGCGTGCGCCATCCTTGAGAGCCATGGGGAACCAGTTCGCCATGACCTACTCGGTGCCGTTGGACGCCTCGATGCTCAGCTCATTGAGCTGGAGGAACTCTATGGGGTCGGTGGTGCCATCGTATCGCGGAGGCAGATCTGGCTTGAACTTTTCGGGCCAGACGAGGTGTCGTAGCTCGGGAGCCAAGGCGCGACATCCAGCCACGCTCATGATCGCAGGCGCCCCCTGCGCCTGCGGTGCTGGTTCTTGAGGCGCTGGCGTTGCTGCCTCATGAGCTTGCGTTGTATTCCCTCGAAGAGGAAAGGGAGATGCAGCACAGTAGCGTAAGTATTTCCATCAGTTTTTGAGAACCAAGGTATCAATCTAGTAGGATACCACGCGCGAGTCCCTCGCACCTGCACAAACAAATAAGAACTTCACAGCCAACGCGATAAGGGGTTGTCAATCCCTTTACGGTCACTTACGAGAGTGAGATCTGATAGAGATAATATTTTATATTTTTTGTATTTTTGGTTTAATAAAACAGCAAATAAAAGTGGAAAAAGTAAAGTAGGTGTAGATTGATATGTTGAGAATAGACCCGGGGGCCATACTTTTCTCTAGTGGCTTCTCTCATGATAGCGATATTCTACGGTGGGTAAACAAATTACTGTCGAGCAATTGATAGAAAAGCGAATAATTATGAGACTATCTAGGCATGATCATTGTATATAGGCATCACGTCCGAGACAAGTAGACCGAAACAATTCTGCATCTACTACTATTACTCCACACATCGACCTCTATCCAGCATGCATCTAGTGTATTGAGTTCATACGAACGGAGTAACGCTTTAAGCAAGATGACATAATGTAGAGGGATAAACTCAAGAAATATGATGTAAACCCCATCTTTTTACCCTCGATGGCAACAATACAATACGTGCCTTGCTGCCCCTACTGTCACTGGGAAAGGGCACCGCAAGATTGAACCCAAAGCCAAGCACTTCTCCCATTGCAAGAACTATAGATCTAGTAGGCCAAACCAAACCAATAATTCGAAGAGACTTGCAAGGATATTATGAGCACACATAAAAAGTTCAGAGAAGAACCAAATATCTTTCATAGATAACCTTGATCATAAACTCGCAATTCATCAGATCTCGACAAACACACCGCAAAAAGAGATTACATCGAATAGATCTCCTCGAAGACCGAGGAGAACTTTGTATTGAGATCCAGAGAGAGAGAAGAAGCCATCTAGATACTAGCTATGGACCCGAAGGTCTGAGGTAAAATACTCACAACTCATGGTGAGGGCGATGATGATGATGATGAAGGCCTCTGTGGTGGATCCCCCTCCGGTGGAGCTCCGGAACAGGCTCCAAGATGGGATCTCCACGGGAACAGAAGCTACGGCGGTGGAATTAGGGTTTTCTCTCTACGTATGGAGTTTCTGGTGTACGTGGACATATATAGGAAAAACGAGGGCACTGGGGGCCACACGAGGGGGCCTCGAGGCAGGGGGGCGCGCCCTGGGAAGGGGGAAGCGCCACCCACCCTCGAGGACCACCTCTCTGTCCCCTGACTAGGTCCTGAAGCTCTGCATGCGTGATTTTCTCCAAAAATATATCTCGCGAAGGTTTCATTCCATTTGGACTCCGTTTGATATTCCTTTTCTGCAAAACCCTGAAATAGGCAAAAAAAAAAAAGCAATGTGGACTCGGCCTTTGGGTTAGTAGGTTAGTCCCAAAAATGATATAAAAGTGAATGATAAAGCCCATTAAACATCCAAGACTTCATAAATAATAGCATGGAACAATCAAAAATTATAGATACGTTGGAGACGTATCAAGCATCCCCA
Source organism: Secale cereale (assembly GCA_902687465.1). Lineage (NCBI taxonomy): Eukaryota > Viridiplantae > Streptophyta > Magnoliopsida > Poales > Poaceae > Secale > Secale cereale. The sequence continues at coordinate 432,985,767 of LR738712.1, read as the reverse complement.
AGCTTAATTCCTGCTCGTCCTCAAGTAGGTAAATGATAAAGAAAGAATTTTTGATGTGGAATGCTAACCAATATAGTTTTTCATTGTAATTCTCTTAATTGTGGCATGAATGTTCTGATCTGAAAGATTCAAGATAAAAGTCTATATTGACATAAGAAATAACAATACTTCAAGCAATACTAACAAAGCAATCATGTCTTCTCAAAATACCAGGGCTAAAGAGAGTTATCCCTACAAAATCATATAGTCTGGCTATGCTACATCTTCATCACACAAAATATTCATATCATGCACAACCCCGATTTCAGCCAAGCATTTGTTTTCATACTCTATCTTTTCAAACCTTTCAACTTTCACGCAATACATGAGCGTGAGCAATGGATATAGCACTATGGGTGGAATAGAGGTGGTTGTGGAGAAGACAAAAAGGAGGAAGATAGTCTCACATCGACTAGGTGTATCAACGGGCTATGGAGATGCCCAGCAATAGATATCAATGTGAGTGAGTAGGGATTGCCATGCAACGGATGCACTAGAGCTAAATATGAATGAAAGCTCATCAAAGGAAACTAGTGGGTGTGCATCCAACTTGCTTGCTCATGACGACCTAGGGCATTTGAGGAAGCCCGTCGTTGGAATATACAAGCCAAGTTCTATAATGAAAATTCCCACTAGTATATGAAAGTGACTAAACATGAGACTCTCTACGATGAAGAACATGGTGCTACTTTGAAGCACAAGTGTGGAAAAAGATAGTAGCAATTTTCCCTTTTTCTTTCTTTTCTTTTTTCCCCTTTTTTGGGCCTTTCTTTTTTTTCTTTGGCCTTTCTTTTTTTCCTTTTTTTATTTTCTTTTTTTTGCGGAGGGGCTTTATAGATTTAGCCTTTCCTCCCATGGGACAATGCTCTATTAATGATGATCATCACACTTTCATTACAACACGAAATTACAACTCGATACTACAACAAAGTATGACTCTATATGAATGCCTTCGGCGGTGTGCCGGTATGTGCAATGAAACAAGAGTGACATGTATGAAAATATTATGCATGGTGGCTTTGCCACAAATACGATGTCAACTACATGATCATGCATGGCAATATGACAATATGATGCGTGTCATATAAACGGAACGGTGGAAAGTTGCATGGCAATATATCTCTGAATAGCTATGGAAATGCCATGATAGGTAGGTATGTTGGCTGTTTTGAGGAACAATATGGTGGCTGTTTCGAGGAAGGGTATATAGTGGGTTTATGGCACCGGCGAAAGTTGCGCGGTACAAGAGAGGCTAGCAATGGTGGAAGGGTGAGAGTGCGTATAATCCATGGACCCAACATTAGTCATAAGAACTCATATACTTATTGCAAAAATCTACGAGTAATCAAAACAAAGCAATCAACGCATGCTTCTAGGGGGGAGGTTGGTAGGAGTTAACCATCGCGCGCCCCCGACCTCCACACAAAGGTTGGCACTCTACAAATACCTCATGCTCTAACTTCGTCACATAGCGGTTCACCATACGTGCATGATACAGGAATCACTAACCTTAACACAAGCATTTATCAATTTCATAATAACTCCACTAGCATGACTCTAATATCACTATCCTCATGTCTCAAAACAATTATCAAGCATCCAACATCTTATTCTATTCAATGCACTTGGTGTGAATTTTTTTACTACATTGACATTGGATGTTTATCATGTGAAGACTAGTTTCTTTAGCCTAAACACATTACCATGCTGTTTTAATAGACTCACAAATAGATATAAGTGAAGCATGAGAGTTCAACAATTTCTACAAAATATTACCACCACCATGCTCTAAAAGATATAAGTGAAGCACTAGAGCAAAAAATATTCAACTCAAAAGATATAAGTGAAGCACATAGAGTGTTCTAATAATTTCTAGGACATATTTAACTCTATCAAATAGGTGTGTCCAGCAAGGATGATTGTGGCAAACTAACAAGCAAAGACACAAATTTTACAAGACGCTCCAAGCAAAACACATATCATGTTGCGAATAAAAATATAGCTCCAAGTATAGTTACCGATGGATGAAGACGAAAGAGGGGATGCCTTCCCGGGGCATCCCCAAGCTTAGGCTTTTGATTATCTTGAAATTACTTGGGGTGCCCTGGGCATCCCCAAGCTTAGGCCTTTGCTACTCCTGTTTCCATAGTCCATCAAAGCAATACTCAAAACCTGAAAACTTCACAACACAAAACTTAGACAAAAATTCTCGTGAGCTCCGTTAGTATAAGAAAACAAACCACTACTCAAAGGTACAGAAATTAATTAATTATTTGTTTATATTGGTGTTAAACCTACTGTACTCCAAGTTCTCTATGGTCCATATCCTCCAATACTACTCATAGATGCATCGGAATAAGCAAACAACACACGAAAAACAGAATATGTCAAAGACAGAACAGTCTGTAGTAATCTGCAGGGTTCGCCTACTTCTGGAACTCCAAAAAATTCAAACTAAACTGGTAAATTTGCGTAATTTGTCTACCCATCATCTTCAAAAGGAATCAACTAAAAATCACGCTCCAGTAAAATGCCACGACTACTTTAGCGAGCACTAACGATTCTGTTTTTCACAGCAAGATCATATAAACATCACACAAGTCTTCCCAAAGGTTCTACTTCGCACAAACACTTAACAAAACAAGAAACCACATCTAATCAGAGGCTAGATGCAATATTTATTCCCTAACAGCAACAAAAACAAAAATATAAAATTGGGTTGCCTCCCAACAAGCGCTATCGTTTTACGCCCCTAGCTAGGCACGATATTTCAATGATGCTCACATGAAAGACAAGGATTGAAGCACAAAGAGAGCATCATAAGACATGTGACAAACACATCTAAGTCTAACATACTTCCTATGCATAGGCATCTTATAGGCAAACAAATTAGCAAGGCAAGCAAAATCTAGCATATGCAAGGAAGGAGAGAAACAGTAGCAATCTCAACATAACGAGAGGTAATTTAGTAACATGAAAATTTCTACAACCATATTTCCCTCTCTCATAATAATTGCATGTAGGATCATTATCAAATTCCACAAAATAGCTATCACATAACATATTCTCAATACGATCCACATGCATGCAAATTTGACACTCTTCCAAAATAGTGGGATTAACATTAACTAAAGTCATGACCTCTCCAAACCCACTTTTATCAAAAATTTCATAAGATTGAACATTCTCCAAGTATGTGGGATCTAAAGTTGACACTCTTCCAGACCCACTTTCAATATTAATGCAAACATTATTATCAATCTTATATTCATCATGGGGATTAAATAAATTTCCAAGATCATAAGAAGAATCACCCCAATCATGATCATTGTAACAAGTAGTAGACATAGCAAAACTAGCATCCCCAAGCTTAGGGTTTTGCATATTATTAGCACAATTGACATCAATAGAATTTATAATAACATCATTGCAATCATGCTTTTTACTCAAGGAGCTATTGTGAATCACTTTATAATTTTTCAATACTTCATCACAATTTTCGGATTCACAAATTTCAAGCAAAACCTCATAAAGATAATCTAGTGCATGCAGCTCACTAGCAATAGGTTCAACATAATTGGATCTATTAAAGAGATTAGCAAGTGGATGAGGATCCATACTTTAGCAAGCGAAAATGCAAGCTAATCGAGGGCACATAGCACACAAGCAAACAAGAGGCAAGCGAACGATAAACACACGACGGAAGAAGGGGCAAATAAAACGGCAAGGGTGAAGTGGGGGAGAGGAAAATGAGAGGCAAATAAATGTAATGCGAAGGATAAGGGTTTGTGATAGGTACTTGGTATATGACTTTTGCGTAAGCCTCCCCGGCAACGGCGCCAGAAATTCTTCTTGCTACCGCTTGAGCTTGCGTTGTATTCCCTCGAAGAGGAAAGGGAGATGCAGCACAGTAGCGTAAGTATTTCCCTCAGTTCTTGAGAACCAAGGTATCAATCCAGTAGGAGACCACGCGCGAGTCCCTCGCACCTGCACAAACAAATAAGAACTTCGCAGCCAACGCGATAAGGGGTTGTCAAACCCTTTACGGTCACTTACGAGAGTGAGATCTGATAGAGATGATAGTTTATATTTTTGGTATTTTTAGTTTAATAAAACAGCAAACAAAAGCGGTAAAAGTAAAGTAGATGTAGATTGATATGTTGAGAATAGACCCGGGGGCCATAGTTTTCTCTAGTGGCTTCTCTCATGATATCGATATTCTACGGTGGGTAAACAAATTACTCTCGAGCAATTGATAGAAAAGCGAATAATTATGAGACTATCTAGGCATGATCATTGTATATAGGCATCACGTCCGAGAAAAGTAGACTGAAACGAATCTGCATCTACTACTATTACTCCACACATCGACCGCTATCCAGCATGCATCTAGTGTATTGAGTTCATACGAACAGAGTAATGCTTTAAGCAATATGACATGATGTAGAGGGATAAACTCAAGCAATATGATGTAACCCCCATCTTTTTATCCTCGATGGCAACAATACAATATGTGCCTTGCTGCCCCTGCTGTCACTTGGAAAGGACACCGCAAGATTGAACCGAAAGCCAAGCACTTATCCCATTGCAAGAACTATAGATCTAGTAGGCCAAACCAAACCAATAATTCGAAGAGACTTGCAAGGATATTATGAGCACACATAAAATTTGTAGAGAAGAACTAAATATCTTTCATAGATAACCTTGATCATAAACTCACAATTCATCGGATCTCGACAAACACACCGCAAAAAGAGATTACATGGAATAGATCTCCTCGAAGACCGAGGAGAACTTTGTATTGAGATCCAGAGAGAGAGAAGAAGCCATCTAGATACTAGCTATGGACCTGAAGGTCTGAGGTAAACCACTCACAACTCAAGGTGAGGGCGATGATGATGATGATGAAGGCCTCCGTGGTGGATCCCCCTCCGGTGGAGCTCCAGAACAGGCTCCAAGATGGGATCTCCATGGGAACAGAAGCTACGGCGGTGGAATTAGGGTTTTCTCTCTGCGTATGAAGTTTCTGGGGTACGTGGACATATATAGGAAGAAGGAGGGCACCGGGGGCCACACAAGGGGGCCTCGAGGCAGGGGGCACGCCCCCTACCCTCGAGGGACACCTCTCTGTCCCCTGACTTGGTCCTGAAGCTCTGCGTGCGTGATTTTCTCCAAAAATATCTCTCGCGAAGGTTTCATTCCGTTTGGACTCCGTTTGATATTCCTTTTCTGCAAAACCCTGAAATAGGCAAAAAACAGCAATCTGGACTGGGCCTTTGGGTTAGTATATTAGTCCCAAAAATGATATAAAAGTGAATGATAAAGCCCATTAAACATCCAAGACTTCATAAATAATAGCATGGAACAATCAAAAATAATAGATACGTTGGAGATGTATTAGGCGCCACCACCTCCTGTGGTGCGCGGTCTTGGTGCTGCGGGACAGGGGGGCCGTGAGCTCCTGCCTGGGGATGCAGGATCACCTGGCAGCTCTCCTCGTCGCACGGATGGGCCCTGCGGGGCGGCTCGCGCCACGAAGCCTCTTGCCTGACCTCCTGGCCGGAGCCGTAGAGTGGTGGTGGAGTCGGGACACCGTGGCCCTCGTTCCCCACCATGGGCGTGGGGGACGGGAGGAGTGAGTTGGTGCAGTTGGTGCAGTTGCCTCCCCGGCGGCATTGACGAGCTCGGTGATGCGGTGGAGCCACTCGTCGTAGAGGTCGTCCGCTGGACGGTAGCGTAGGAGCTCCCGCGCCATCAGTAGCGCAGTCTGCTGGTAGACCGGTCCGCGGTGGACCAGCGAGGACGGCGCCGCGGCCGGTGAGGGTGACAGCGTCTCCGTGCGGCCATCACGCCGCACGGACAGCGGCGGCGATGAGTTCTGCTGCTCGTGGACGGTCGGGTCGGTGGCGGCGTTGGCGACCGGCGAGTTGGGTCGGAGTGGCACACCATTGCTCGCGGGCGCCGTCTGTGCAACGTTCGCGGCGTGGCGGGCGGCGCGTGCTCAGCATGTGTCCACCCTGGCAGTGGAGCGAAGTCGACGACGAGAGCGGGATGAGGTCGTCGGAGAGGTGAGATCTCAACACGCCCCGTACGTGGTGTGCCAAATGTCGTATTACGGGCTCCGCAAACCCAAGAAGTTCAAACACAGGGGCATGAACGAAGATCTCTCCCACTCACGTCTACCTAGCGTCTCCCCCTCATCCAGTGAATAGATTCAAGCGAACAACAAGTAAAACACACAAAAGTTTACCTAGGTTCAGGCCACCTTGTGGTGTAAAACCCTACTTACTGCTTTGGTGGATTGGCATCGGGAGGGCTTGAATATGGATGAATACAGTGGTTCCTGAGCTCAGGAGGAGAGCTCAGGAGGGTCAGGAGGCAGGAGTTCTTGCTTCCTTATGCGAGGGTCGAGCTTCTGGATCTTATCGGAATTGCCCCCATAGTGCAGATCCTAACTACTTATATAGGCGGCTAGAGTCCTCTTCCCTCGAAATGTTTAGGCGGGAAGGGATCCCACAATGGCCATTTTGAGCGGGAAGACAAGGACGTTCCTATCCTGACAAAAGTGGTCTTCGCCTGCAAAGGGATCGACCGGTGACGCGGTGGTGGGCTCGGTGCTGACATCCTCCCTGTCGTCCTTGCGGTCTTCGGTCTTGTTGCACCGAAGGGGAAACCTTTGTCCGGCTCCTTGGGAACATGCGCCTGCACCGTCTCCTTTGCACCAAAATGACAACTGTGCCGCTGGCGCGCGCTGGCACCCGCTGGCGCGGTACGTCACTGCTTGCGTCACTGCCTCCTCCTGAGGCAGGCTTGGACTTGGATTCTCCGCCCCTCCGGAGCAACCTAGCCGAGGCCGCTCCTGAGGGAGTCTTGATGTCGTTCTCCTCGCGAGGCCAAGCCGCCTCGCGAGGGCCTTGGGCAGCTGGCCTATCAGCTAGGTCGTACCAGGCCGTGGTAGGAGCGCGTCGCGGCCCGCAGATAGGCAAGTCTAGGTACCCTGGTTCCCAGGATGCCGACAAATAGACACCTTCGGAAATACCTGTAGAGCATCTTTATGATCACCTAGTTACGTTGTGACGTTTGATAGAACACAAGGTATTCCTCCGGTATTTGGTAGTTGCATGATCTCATAGTCGAAGGAATGTGTATTTGACATTAGGAAAGCAATAGCAATAAACTGAACGATCATATGCTAAGCTAATGGATGGGTCTTGTCCATCACATCATTCACCTAATGATGTGATCTTGTTATCAAGTGACAACACATGTCTATGGTTTGGAAACCTTAACCAACTTTGATCAATGAGCTAGTCTAGTATATGCTTACTAGGGACACGGTATTTGTTTATGTATCCACACATGTATTTAAGTTTCTGATCAATACAATTCTAGCGTGAATAATAAACATTTATCATGAATAAGGAAATATAAAATAAAAACTTTATTATTGCCTCGAGGTCATATTTTCTTCAGCCTCCCACTCGCACTAGAGTCAATAATCTAAACTATAGTGTAACGAATCTAACACCCATGGAGTCTTGGTGTTGATCATGTTTTGCTCGTGGAAGAGGCTTAGTCAACGGGTCTGCTACATTCAAATCTGTATGTATTTTGCAAATCTCTATGTCTCCATCCTTGACCTTTTCACGAATGGAGTTGAAGCGGCTCTTGATGTGTTTGGTTCTCTTATGAAACCTGGATTCCTTCGCTATGGCAATTGCTCTAGTGTTGTCACAAAATATTTTCATTGGACCCGATGCACTGGGTATTACACCCATATCAGATATGAACTCTTTCATCCAGAGTCCTTCATGTGCTGCTTCCGAAGCATCTATGTACCCCGCTTCATGCGTAGATCCTGACACAATGCTCTATTTGGAACTGCACCAACTGACAGCTCCACCATTCAATATAAATACATATCCGGTTTGTGACTTAGAGTCATCCAGATTAGTGTCGAAGCTAGCATCAGCGTAACCATTTATGACGAGCTCTTCGTCACCTCCATAAACGAGAAACATATCCTTGGTCCTTTTCAGGTACTTCAGGATGCTCTTGACCGCTGTTTAGTATTCCACTACTGGATTACTTTGGTACCTCCCTGCCAAACTTATGGCAAGGCACACATCTGGTCATGTACATGGCAAAGCATACATGATAGAACCTATTGTTGAGGTATAGGGAATGATTTTCATTTTCTCTCTATCTTCTGCAGTGGTTGGGCTTTGAGTCTGACTCAATTTCACACCTTGTAACACAGGCAAGAACCATTTCTTTGACTGATCCATTTTGAACTTCTTCAAAACATTGTCAAGGTATGTGCTTTGTGAAAGTACTATTAAGTATCTAGATCTATCCCTATAGATATTGATGTCCAATATGTAAGCAGCTTCACCGAAGTCGTTCATTGAAAAATTCTTATTCAAGCATCCTTTTATGCTATCCATAAATTCTATATCATTTCCAACCAACATATGTCATCCACATATAATATCAGAAATGCTAGAGAGCTCCCACTCACTTTCTTGTAAATACAAGCTTCACTGTAAGTCTGTATAAAACATATGCTTTGATCACCTCATCAAAGCATATATTCCCACTCCGAGATTCTTGCACCAGTCCATAGGTGGGTCACTAGAGCTTGCACACTTTGTTAGCACCTTTAGGATCGATAAAACCTTCTGGTTGCATCATATACAACTCTTCTTTAAGAAATCCATCAAGGAATGTAGTTTTGTCATCCATTTGCCAGATTTTATAATTAAAAAATGCGTCAATTGCTAACATGATTTGAACCGACTTAAGCATCGCTACGGGTGAGAAAGTCCCATAGTAGTCAACCCCTTGAATTTGTCGAAAACCTTTTGCGACAAGTCGACCTTTGTAGATAGTAACATTACCATCAGTGTCAGTCTTCTTCTTGAAGATCCATTTATTATCTCTGGCTTACCGATCAACGGGAAAGTCCACCAAAGTCCACACTTTGTTCTCATACATGGATCCCATCTCAGATTTCATGACCTCAAGCCATTTGTCAGAATCTGAGCTCATCATAGCTTCTTCATTGTTCAAAGGTTCGCCATTGTCTAACGACGTGACTTCTAGGATAGGATTACAGTACCACTCTGGTGCAGTACATGTTCTGGTCGACCTTCGAGGTTCAGTAGTAACTTGATCCAAAGTCTCATGATCATGATCATCATCATTAGCTTCTTCTCTAGTTGGTGTAGGCATCACTGGAACGGTTTTCTTTGATGTGCTACTTTCCAGTTCGAGAGATTGTACAATTACCTCATCAAGTTCTACTTTCCTCCCACTCACTTCTTTCGAGAGAAACTCCTTCTCTAGAAAGGACCCATTCTTAGCAACAATGATATTGCCTTCGGATCTGTGGTAGAAGGTGTACCCAATAGTTTCTTTAGGGTGTCCTATGAAGAAACACTTCTCAGATTTGGGTTCGAGCTTATCAGGCTGAAGCCTTTTGACATAAGTGTCGCATCCCCAAACTTTAAGAAATGACAGCTTTGGTTTCTTCCCAAACCATAGTTCATACAGTGTCATCTCAACGGATTTAGACGATGCCCTATTTAACGTGAATACGGTTATCTCTAATTCATAACCCCAAAATGATAAAGGCAAATCGGTAAGAGACATCATAGAATGCACCATATGTAATAGAGTACGATTACGATGTTTGGACACACCATTACGCTATGGTGTTCCACGTGGCGTGAGTTATGAAACTATTCCATATTGTTTTAAATGAAGGCCAAACTCATAACTCAAATATTCGCCTCCATGATCAGATCATAGAAACTTTATTTCTTGTTACGGCAGGGAGTGAGAGGGTGCGAATGGGGGCTAGGGTTTGGCTAGGTGGACGTGTCGGCATACTTATCCATGCGTGGCTCCTGTAGCATCGCGGTGGCATCCATCCGCCGACGGCATCGCGCGTGGACGGCCATGGTGCGCACACGACCCCCTGGTGAACAGTATGAAGGAGATGTGGGGCTTTGCAGGCTGGGCCATGCACTATTGCTATGCAGGCCCAAGTGCATGGTGGCACTGCGCTCTTTTCATTTTTATTTTCTGCTTTGTTTATTTCTTTTCTACTTTGCATTTTATTTACATTTCAAATGAATTTTGTTACACATGGAAATTGACACAAAATACTAGGCTATGTTTTTAGTTAGCCCAACAAGTTTCAATTTATTTTGAATAGTTTACATGTTTGTTTAAATTGAAAAGCTCCAAATAAATGTTGATGGTCTAGTTTTAAATAGGTTAAGGACATTTTAGATATTCAAATAATGTTGGTTTATGCATGACAACTAGTTAGAGAATATTTGCAACCCAACCTAAATTTTTATTTTACTATTTGAAATTTTAATAATTTGACTTGCATTTGATTTTGAATTTGACTTTTATTTTTAGACAAGTGGCAATTTGCATAGTAATCATGATGACACGTCCACCATTAGGGGGAGATTACTGTGGCATGATTCTAGGGGTGTTACACTTGTGGGGGAGAATTGGACATGGGGAGGGGTCCCCCTTGGCTGGTGCCCCAAAGGGGGCCTTTTCCCCTTTGGTGGTTGCCCTCTCCTCCTCCTCCAACCTATATACTAGTTTTTTTGCTCTTTTGGATATACAAGTTTTGGAGCGTCCTCTAGTTCTTTTAGTTCTAGTTGGTCCTAGTTGACTAATTAGAGCTAGGTTAATCCTGTTGTCCTCATAATTAATAGCTCAGTGTGGTTATAATATCCTCCCTCTAATTCTCCGGCGACGATTTGCTCTGGACGGTGAAGCATTGCCGGATCGTGAAGGTTGCACGCTTGCAACCAACTAGAGAGGTCTGGCTTTCGGTCTTTGGTTTGAGCGATCGTTAGTGGGCGGTACAAGGGATCATTCATCGACGGTTCGAGGTATCATTCCTCCTCCAACCAAGTACGATCTACACCGACACGTTCTTCTTCCGCTCCAACTCGATGACGGTAACGATGATGATCCCAACCCTTCACGCATCTTCATATTGATCTTGGGTGATCGTAGGTGCGATTTTTTTTTTGTTTTCTACTACGTTTCCCAATAGATCGAACATCTTCTTTGCCCTCTCGTGATCGTGATGGTTCACTATTCTTGACTATGATGTAGCCCAAAGAACTGTTAGCAGATCGTTGACAATCAAAGCCGGTTGATTGTCAAAACTATGTGAAAAGCTACACCATGCTGCCAATGAACTGAACCGAAGCAACACCCATGGGAAGCATAGCAAGAACATCAACCCTCACACCCACATGTGATCTAGATCGCAACCTACACATACTCGTAGAACCACTCATGATGCCATTATTGGGAAACATAGCAGAAAATAAAAAAATCGCCCTACGATCACCTAGGAACAATATGAAGATTCATAAGAGGTTTGGATCATTATCATTGCCGACTCTGAGTAGCAGCAGAAGTAGATGAGTTGGTGTATATGGTACTTGGAGTCCCTCGAACAGTAGATGAATAATCCCACGAATCGCCCACGAATAGTCCCTCGAACCGAAGACCGAAAGCATGGCCTCTCTATAGATTGCAAGTGTACAGTCTTCATGATACGGCATCGCTTTGCCTTCCAGAGCTAATCGCCGCCGGAGAATTATAGGGAGGAGATTAGAACCACAATGGGCTTCTAATTATAAGAATTATAGGATCTAGGTCGTGCTCTAATTAATCAACTAAGACTAATTAGAACTAGAACTAGAGAACTAGAGGAGGCTCAAAAACTTGTGTCTCCCAAGGACAAAATCCTCTAGTATATATAGTTTTGAGGGAAGAGGAGGGACTTCTACCAAGGAGGGAAAGTCCATCCTTGGTGCGCTAGGTAAGAGGGGGAAGGAGGAGTCCCCCCCCCCCCACTAGGATTCACCCCTAATTGGACCCATTGATATTAAATTAAATATAAAAGTCTCATGACAATTACTAGAGCCTTTTCTTATTAATTTAACATCATCGGAAACGTTTTTCACCTATATATTATTTATGGGGAAGACCTGCTTTTGCCCGAACTCTTGAACCCTTTCAATGACTCTGAAACACTTTCGGTTCCTCTCGAAGCTATTTTGAATATTAACGAAACCGTTTCACAAATAAACCCTTGATACCCCCGCCCTATTAGCACTCAACAAATCATGATTACCTTAAGCTTGTGACCCTGTAGGTTCGGTAAAACATAGACATGAATGAAACCCTTCGTCCAATGACCGATTGCGGAAGCGTGGACGTCCATATCGATCCCTATGTTTACACGGATGACATTCGAGTAACCTTTTATCATGTGATGTTCCCTTTGCTTCGCCGTACTTTACGAAACCCGAGGTGAGATATATTGACATCTTCTTGAGTCATACACATGCTCACTATACCGTCTCCTTGTTATCTGTTTTGTTCTTCTTTCTTGTTGACATGTTCCGGCATCTCTGTGACGTTATCACCTGTGTCTGGCTAGACGATGAGGAATGCCGTCACAACGAGAGGGTCCTAAGAATATCTCTTAATCACTGGAGGAGCAAATTCCACTCCCGAGTTATTGTGTCTCTTGTCAAACTTTTCGATGCACCTATAAGTTGTCATTATGATCATCATGTTTCAAATGATTCTCATCGTATGATAAGAAGAAACTACCATACTTTCATGGTCTAAGGAACTAAAACACACGTTAACACTCCGTGTTATATCAATTGACTTAAGACGATATTATCTCAAAGTATAACAAACAAGCCTGGGTCGATTCAATATGATTTTCCTCTATCGGCATACTCTCAATGTTGTTTGGAGACCATCATTACACTTACGATATCTCAAGATCCGAAACACATGATCACGAACAACACTTGAACTTGTCTTAGAGGCGAGGCTAGGAATCTTATTTTATTGTTTATCGTTCTATACGTGCATATGAGTTTTACACTGAATCGCATATTTCAGGATCATAACAGTTATAACATAGAATATAAATCTTAGTTGAGAACACACAAATATAATAATATTGCCTCTAAGGCATACTTCCAACAATTTGATAGTGAATCGGCTCACATGTGCGCTGGGATTAGTTCATCATGCATATGCATGAATCACTTATATTTCATGGGTTTTGGAAAGTTAGGTTCTTTTTCTTCTGAAAACATAACTCGTGTATCTCCTTCTCTCCCTGGCTTAGTCGAAAAAACAAGTTGTAGACGCTGACAATGCCGATAACATGCGTGATGGGCTCGTTAGTGTATTTTTAATCTACTATTGTTGTGTTGAAAATTATTTAGCCTCGCATTTTGAAGACCGAGCTCCATGGTGGTCTTAATTTTGAAAAATTCAAAATTCAAACTTTTCAGTTTCAAAAAGGTTTGAAAATAATTACACGTGTACATAAGGATGTAATGTGTATGTGAGTACAATTTTAGGATTGCGCATGGTCAAAAAAAATTAGGATTGCGTGTTAGCTATCGTTCTCCTTGGGTCACTCATCTGCTGTTTGCAGATGATACTCTGATTTTTATCAATGCAAGGGATGAAAGTGCTCTCAGATTGAATGAGATTCTCAGGATATACGGTGATGTTTCAGGTCAGCGTGTTAATCGTGACAAAAGTTCCATTTTCTTTTCTACTAACACACCTGATTCTGTGAAGATTGCTATGAAGGCTTCATTGAATATTCAAGTGGAGGCTTTCAGCGAGAAGTATTTGGGTTTGCCCACTGCTGTGGGGCGCATTACAAGCGGGACCTTTGATCATTTGGGAGAAAGAGCTGGTGGTAAAATTCAAGGGTGGTCGGAGAAGCTTTTAGCTTGTCTTGGACGTGAGACACTTCTGAAATCAGTCGTACAAGCTATTCCTACGTACCCAATGAGTACGTTTTTGTTAAAAAGAAGGTTCGCAAGAGTTTTACTTCTCCCATGGCGAAATACTTTTGGAGTAGTTCTCTTGACAAAAGAGCGATGCACTGGGTTTCTTGGAAATAGTAGCTACACCCAAATGTAATGGGGGTATGGGTTTCAGAGATTTGCAGCAGTTCAATCTTGCAATGTTGGGCAAACATGGATGGTGGTTTTTAACAAACCCCAACTCCGGGTGTGCAAGAGTTCTAAAGGGGAGATATTTCCCAGATAGTGATTTCATGCAAGCAACGGCACCAAAGACGGCTTTGGCTACTTGGAGGGCCATTATTGCGGGAAGAGATGCCCTCATGGTTGGCCTAATTACATGAGTAGGAGATGGCTCTACCATATCAGTGTGGTCTGATAAGTGGATACCGGGCACCATCACTATGACTCCTATCTCCAAACCTTCAGGCACAGTTCTAGAGAAAGTGTCTGATTTGATAGATTCAGTTAACTGGATGTGGCGACGGGAATTGATTCAGGATACTTTTGTTGCCTCCGATGCTGCAGCCAAATTGAACATACCTATTCGGCAAGGAGGGGACATGATTTCCCTGTGTGGCTTTTGATAGATCGGGTAACTACACTGTAAAGACGGCGTACCGTGCTCTAGTGACTCAAAAAGAGTGTTTCGCTCTAGAAGAAGGGACGGCTACCGAGACCTCAGAGATTGAAAAGCAGATGTGGAAAGCCCTTTGGAAACTAAATGTGATTCCAAAAGTGAGAGTATTCTGGTGGAGAGTGCTTAGGGGGATATTGCCTGATGAAAGCACGCTCAAGTATCGTCATATTGCGGAAACTAGTAGCTGCAAAGTGTGTGGGTCGGGTGAAGAAGACCTGCATCATGATCTCATCTCCTGCCCATTGTCACATCCCTAGTCAGTGCATGCATTAGGACTAGCTAGAGTGTGCATCATGTTTACTTTCTACAGAAAATTGAAATGGGAATGACAGAAACCCCAGCACCCCTCTTCTAACAACTAGGGTTTAATAAAATATTTTCCAATGTACCCAAAATGCCCTTCAATAATGTTCATCATCTTTACCTTGGTCTTAAACCTCTAACAAAAATGGTGCACAATTTTCTAGGACATCCAAAGGTCTTTGGATTAATTCATATTGTAATTGCATTTGGGCATTTAAATGCTATAAAATATTTTAGGTGCCCAAATAATCATAAACTAAAATGTTCCATGTTGTTCATATTACATACAGTGGGCATGAGTAGTTTTATGATTTATAAAAATGCTAGAACATTTTTATTAATTCAACAAAGTTGAAAAAGAAACAAAACAGAAAGAAAATAGAAAAAAGAAGAGAGAAAGGGGGACAGCCCACTTACCTGGGCCACTTACCTGGCTTGGCCCAGCACGGCCTAGCCCGCTGGCGACCGCCAGTCGTCCTCCTCCTCTCGCCAGGAGGACGGGGCGTGTGGCCGCGGTGTGCACGCACGTGTCCGGCCACCTCCTGCCTGGCTGCCTGCGTCCCGGACGCCCTGGACGCTTCTATGCGTCGCCACGCAGCCACTGGCCTCTCTCTCACTCTCCCCTGTGTCCTCCCCCTCATCTATCCCTCTCTGCCGAGCTCCACCGAGCGGACTCGTCGTGGCCGTTCGCTGCCACCGCGCCCTAAGCCACCTCCTCGCCTCCCCGACGCACCCATCTGCTTCGTCGCGTCGCCCTGAAGCTCTCCACCAACGCACACGACGCCGGAAGCCCCGTAGCGCAGTCCTCGCCATCGTCTTCAACCTCCAGCACCGGAGATCGCCGCCGCCCGTACGTCGCCGTCCGGCCTTCTCCAAGCCCGCGTAGACGCCCTCTACGACCGCTGTGAGCTCACACGTCGGGCCCCCCCCCCTCTCCCCGAGCTCGATTACGCCTTGTAGCCGCCGTTCCGCAAGCCCTCGAGCTCACCGTCGTCGTCCTCATCACCGCCGTCGTTCTAGTGGGCCTTGGTCACGCCCGAGCGCTTCATCATGCTCCTGACCTCACCAGGATGCCGTTGAGCCCCTCCCCTTGCTCGCCCGTGCCCCGCAACGCCTAACCTGCTGGTGCCTGAGCTCCGGCCGCCGCCACGAGCTCTGCTCCAGCAAGCTTCGGCCACCCTAGCTCCAGCCGCTGCCACCACTAGATGCGCATGAGCCCCAGCTCGCCGTAGAACCAAACCCCGTCGCAAACTGCAGCCTGTAGCGCGAGCCCGACCAATTCCGGCGAGCTTCCACCGCGGTTTTGGTCGCCGCCGACCAAACTCCGGCGACTGCCGACGTGACACTGTCATTAGTGCTAACCCCTGCCACTAATCACCCCTAACAGCCACTGACAGTGGGCCCCTCCGCGTGGTCAAACCCAGTCAGCTCCAGTTTTGACCGGGATTAGCCCCTGTGACACTGACATGCGGGACCCACCAGTCAGGTTTGACTTGGTCCAGGTATGTTGACTTGCTGACATCAGCATGATGTCATGCTGACCCAGTAAATGCTTTTCTGGGATTATTTGATTTAAAACAATTCAGGAAATTCCAAAAAATGCTTTAAACTTCAAAAAATCATATAAATTCAACAGTAGCTCAGATGGAAAAGATTTATATATGAAAATTGATCAGAAAAATCAAATCTTTCCAATGGCACTGGTTTCATGCATATTTGAGCAAGTTAACCTTGCTGTTCACATTAAAACATGATAATGCACTTTAATAAATAATAGTTTGGGTATAAATTTGAATCTTTGATTCAAATGAGCTCAAACCCTTCTGTTGTAGTTGCATTAGCCCAAAACACATTCATCTTGCCATGTCATGAGCATGCATCATATTGTTGCATTTGCTTGTATATTGAATGTATCGTCGGTGTTCTCCATGGTAGGTCCTGCTCCCGATGATACAACTACGTATCCAACTGAAGAGCAGTACCCGACAACCAATCTTTCAGGCAAGCAACCATTGATCATTCCGATACAAACCCATCTTCTCGCTCCTGCTCTCTTTTACTGCATTAAGGCAAGAGCGTGTGAACTGCTACTTGCTGTGGTAGTTGAACCCTATTCCTTTTCATGACCTGTCATTGGCACAGTAAATAGTTGAAACCCACTAGCATGTGTAGGAGTTGATTGAGCCATGTGATGTGTGTTCCACCATGCTCTTTGTTTATGTTGCCTGCTATGCTTAGAGTTGTGTCAGGTCTGGTTCATCTGGGTGATGGATCAGAGTGAAATGATCATGCTCAATAAAGAGAGGGAAGTGTGGAACATGTTTGGTAAAGGTATCGATGAAAGGCCATGTAGGAGTACATGGTGGGTTGTTTCATTGAAACCGTCCATAGGACCTGAGATCTGTATGTGTGCTTCAAGGATCAGCTACTACCATGCATTGGGCCCGAAACCAATGGACCCTCTTGGCTTATTAACTGTCCTTGTCCTCTGTCCAGGAGTTGCAACTAGTTTTTGGTGTTTGTAGTATACTGGTGGTCGTGCACAGCACTGACCCTTGGGGTAGACTGTGATGCGGCAGGTACGTGGCCGGGTGTACCGGTCGCCAGTTTGGTGACTCGGGAACCCTGTACACATCGTTTGGGGCCGTGAGCGACACCCCGGCCGGATCTCCCCACAGATGGAACCCAAATAGGCGATAAACCTGGACTAGGGACTTGTGTAGTTAGTCAGGTCGTGGTCGAAACCCTCGTTGGGCTTCCGCTTGAAGGTTGCCAAGTACATGTCGAGTAAACGGCGATAAGTGGTGGAAGCGTGTGTGAAGAAGTACACCCGTGCAGGGTTACCAATCTATTCGAATAGTCGTTGTTTGCGGTACGGACCACTTGGTTGCTTATACAGTTCATAGACAAGTTGATGGATACTACTAAAAGCCTCAAGACAAGTGTGAGTGTCGTGGATGGCCCTTCCGTAGGATGACGGAAGAGGATCCACGGTGTTGTATTGTTGTGGTGAGTAGAGGACTCGTGTACGTAGTCTTATCTTGCAATCTGCTGAGAGTTGTAGTATAGGTTAGCCAAGAGTCAAAGCTGGCTTGCTGCTATGAGCTCCACTACCCTTGTTGATAATGATGCATGTATGATAGGATCTGTTGTAAGTCTTGCTGAGTACCTTTGTACTCATGTTTTCTTAATAACTGTTGTAGAGGAGAACCATGCCCCTTCTGATGGGTTTTACATAGACATTGACGTCGAAGAGTAGCTTGCTACCCAGACGGAGATCCTGAGCTTGTGAAGGGCCTTGTAGATAGTCAGGCTACACCAAGCCTGTTTTAATTCCAAGTTGTCTGTACTCAGACATGTTAGCTTCTGCTTGTGCTTGTATGATTGTATGACTTGAGTGTTGGGTCATGTGACCCCTACCTGTATGGATATGTTATGTATGGCTCTTCGGAGCCTCTTAAATAAAGCACTTTGAGTCATAGAGTTTTGTTGTGATGCAATGTTGTATTTGCACATATTGAGCATATTGTGTATGATTGAAATGCTTGGTATGTGTGGGATCCGACACCTAGTTGTTTACCTTTGGAAGCCTATCTTACAGGGAAATGCCTCCTAGTGCTTCCACTGAGCCTTGGTAGCTTGCTACTGCTCCGGAACACGTAGGCTGGCCGGCATGTGTTCTTCTTTGTTCCTGTGTCTGTCCCTTAGGGGAAATGTCACGCGTTGTTCATTTAAGTCCATGTAGCTTGCTACGACTTGGGTTCATACATTGATGACCGACACGTTCGTTGCTGGGTCATGGATGCATGTCTCTGTAATTTAGTGCCACTTTTGGTTTATAACTAGCCATGTCGGCCCGGGTTCTCTGTCATATGGATGCTAGCGACACTATCATATATGTGTGCCAAAATGCGCAAACAGTCCCGGGCCAGGTAAGGTGGCACCCGTGGGGATACCGTGCGTGAGGCCGCAAAGTGATATGATGTGTTACAAGCTAGATCTGTGTGACTTAGGATCGGGGTCCTGACACCCACATGCTCGTCCATTCTGGGAGGAGGCATGTGCATGGTTCAATCTCCAACTACCAAACCTCTCTCGGGATTCATGGGCACATGATATCATATGTAGCCCAAATTTTACTGCGGATGTCATGGTTTTGTCATGGCAGATGTCCTAGCATAAGGACTTAGTCATGGATCCATCGCTACGGGTTAGCTTAAAGGGGTTAAAGCGGACAAAGGACGCAAGGGATTTTATACTAGTTCGGCCCCTTCGATGAAGGTAAAAGCCTACGTCTAGTTTTTGTGGTATTGCTAGGGTTTCGATGACCAAGGAGCGAATCCGCTTTGCATGTGTCTCGAGCTGTGTTTCCTTGTCCCTGCACCGCCACCGGGCCGTCCCTTTATATACACAGGATGACGCCAAGCCGGCTTACAGAATCCCGAGGCCAGCTCATAAACGTGCCCGGCTCGATCTCTACTTTACCTATCTTACAATACAAGTTACACACCGTATGGCGGTTTATATGTACGGGCCCTAATACCTTTTGGGCCCTGGGACTTTTAATCTTCTGTAGTGAAACACCATATCCTATGTCTTGATGGGCTTCATAGAAGTAATTCTCATAGGCATAAACCGGCCCCTCCTGGGCGGTTTATACCTAATAGTTATATCCCTCACATTAGGCCCCAGATTGATTTGAACATGTTCATGTCAATCTGCAATACTTCGGAAAAACCTTGTCTTCCTGTGCCTTCAAATTTCTTTGTAACCCGCCATGACATCATCCTCCATCAGCATGTTAAACTGCCATGACATCACTTGTTCATTTAATACATGTATATGTTTTAACCTTTATTTATTAATCCTCCAAAGACCGAGGCGACAGCTCCGCCCTATATCCATTTTTTGGGCTCCTTGATTCCCGCGCCTGCAGTTTATCCCTTCAGCTCATAAATAGGGCGAGGGGTCCCTTTCTCTTTCTTCCCCTTGACTCTTCGTCCTTCTTCTTCCTCGCACCTCCTCAGTGCCTAAGCACCGCCGCCGCCGTCGAACTTCACATATGCTTCAACCCAGGCCGCTGCATCAACCTGTTCGGACCTGAGTTTCACCGGCGCGCCTCCGCATCCGATAGCTCCGGTAAGTCCTTTCTTCACTTCTCCTATAGATCTCATTAGGGTTTCTTCCACGAGTTCATCAAAGCTACTATGTTGTTCTTCCCTGTTCTTCATCACGGCTTCGATGGCAAGTGTAGATCTGATGCCTTTGTACGCGGCTGTAGTGATAACCCTCCTTTCTTATCATTAGCGCGCTTATCTTTTTAAAGTAATCCCCATCTAGGTCTGATGAACTGTTGCGTATCTGTTCAGCTTAAGTCTAAATATACCTGAATTTATTGACATGTTGTAGATTCGTAATTCTGCTCTTGATCTGTGAAACTTGTTTTTCCATAACTTTAGATATGCATCTTTCATACCCTCGCCGGCGGTTTAATTTTTAGAAAAATCATAATCTGGTAGGTAACATTAGGCCCCACTTAAACCGCCGTTGCGGCTGTCCTTGTAGCGCTTCCAATATCTAGCTCCGGTTCGATACTGTGTATATACCTCAAAACATGTCGACGCTTTATATCTATCAATCATGAATCATAAACAGGCCTTTAACTTTAATTTCAGCTTTTTCCTTTGAAATGGCAAAGCAAGCCAAGCAATTTTATTCCTGCAATTGGGCTCCGTCCCGGGTTACTGAAGAAGAACTGAATGGTTTAGTTCAAATTTGTTCCTTAGCCAAAAAGGATGTCATCCATTGGAGAGTCCCTGGTCCGGAAAACCCTCCTGAACCCAAAGATGGAGAAGTAGTTATATTTGTTGATCACTTAGCCCGAGGGTTTAGCCCTCCCGGATCAAAATTCTTCTGTGATGTTCTGACTAGCTTCCAACTCCACCATCAAGATATTGGACCAAACTCTGTGTCCAATATTTGCAATTTTCAAGTATTCTGTGAGGCTTATTTGCAAGAGGAGCCCATAGTTGAGCTGCTTAGAGATTTCTTCCACCTGAACCACCGTACGGAATTTATAGATGGACCTAACACCGAACTTGGCGGATGTCCATTCAAAAAAGGAAAGATATCGGTTTCCCTCACGCCAAGCATCACATTCATCCTAAAGATTGGAACCAGATTTGGTTTTATTTTCAAGATACATCTCCGGCTGATGAGAATCCTCTGCCGTGTTATCGTCCTCATCGGCTTTCCAATAACCATCCATTTCCCCAATGGCTTAGTGCCCAGGAGCAATCCAAGTATGCACCACAGCTTTCAAAGCTTCGGGCCTTTACTGCAAACGGTTTAACAGGCATCGAGTTTGTTCGTTGCTGGATTTCTTGGAACATTTTACCTCTAAGCCGGCGTCCCGGTTTGATGTGCGAGTACACTGGGGACCCCAAAGACCCTCAATGTCATACTGAGATTTTGCTAACAGAAAATCAAATCAATGAATCTGTCAAGAAGATATTGGATGAACCGGTGGATGTCTGCAACAAAATTGGGCTGGCTCCCTTCTGTGAAATCAATAAACCGCTAGCGGTAAATATCCTTATAACTTTTTGCTTTATTTCAATCTGTTAAGTATCCTTTCTAAAACTCCTCAATTTCTGACAGGGTAATGATCAGTTCTGGAAGAGGAGAGCCCAAGATAAACCGGCAAAGGTATCTCGCCCTAAGACCAAGGCCATCAGGAAGACTGTCAACAAGAAAACTGCTGAAGCATCCGAGTTAAACATTGAGGATGATGAACCGTCATCAGAGGTAGAACTTGACTCCCTTGGCTCCCTTTTCTTGCACCTCATTGACAATGATTATATTCAGGAAAACGCTGAAGGCAGCCAAGCTGATGGTGTTGAGGTAATTATCCTTTCCTCCGGTTCAGATCCTCTGCCAACACAGAAAACCCGTCAAGCAAACCGGAAAGTAAGATTGTAATGCCCGGGATGGGACTATATCTCCTATGTGTCGAGGCACGACTTAAAGATATAAGCCCATTCTGGAATGATCGCAAGTTTGGTACCTTTGCACATCTCATGTAAAAATAGGGATGGAAAACTGAAAAGATAGTTGGCTTACACTCGCCACGTCACACAAATTCATTACATGTCCAAACATCATTCAAATAAATATCACAGCCCATCTAAGGGTAAGATCCAAGTGACAAGATACCAAACATAACATTAAACCACAGGTCTAGATCGAATCCTAGTAGAAGCTCTACTGATCAACCAGATAGTTCACATAGTATCGGCTACGCTCCTCGTCGTACTCCCAGTCTAGCTCGGTGCCATCGCCTGTGTAGCTCACCATCGTACCTGCATCTGGTGTGTGAAGTAACTGTGAGCCACAGAGGACTCAGCAATCCCGTTCCCGGGTAACACGACTATCCAAGCCTTGGGTGTGGAACAAGGCTGAAGAAAGAACAAGAGGCTGCAGCAGCACTAGCCTAGCTTACGTAAAAGAGAGCGAGAAGAGAAGGTGCCTCGGTCGAGAGATGATCACGAAGTGATCCTAACTAAAGCAAGTCAAACATAACCCCACCGTGTTCACTTCCCGAATCCCTTTCGGAAAATGACCGTCACGGTACTCACGCTGGTAGTGTATTGGAACATGGTGTCAATTTTTCTACAACCGGATATTAACAAGCTCCCATCTGCCACATAACCGCGGGCACGGCTTTCGAAAGTTCATAACCCTGCAGGGGTGTTCCAACTTGGCCCATGACAAGCCCACGATCCGCGGAGTCGCAACTCCAAAGTGGGAAGGCCCGAGTATCCTCGGAATCCCATGCTCAAGATACTCCGACTAAGGTAAGGCTAATCCAGCAAATCCTCCCGGCGTGCCGACACCCTGATGGTAGCCGCGCGTATCTCGTCTCAGGCCACGACCGGATAAGTCATCCTACGGGTTTTTACCAGACCTCGAGTTTCCTTGAGGTGGCCCCGCAGTCTGCTCATTTCGGACCAACACTCATGTGGAGCACTGGCCCGGGGTTGTTGATTAAGAAGAGGGTTAATTACTCCATATGCAAGTTTTTAGTTATTAGGCAAATAGTACCAATGTTGGGACTTGCTGGAAAAGACTTAGCACTTAGCGGTTTATCGAGGGGGTCCCATAACCCCAACCGTGTGAGGGACGCATAATCAAGGAACATAACACCGGTTTATACGGTTCCTAGCGGCATGAGTGGAACAAATCACCAAGCAAAAGGCTTAGCCTTCCACCCATTACCAATATATAGATGATTTCATTTAATAATTAATATAGTGTGATATCCCAACAAGCTTCAACAAGAAGCAAGAATCTTCAATCTTCTCCTGCAACTAACAATGCTATAAGAGGGGCTGAGCGAAGCCTATGTATAGCCAATCAATGGTTTGCATAGGTAGGGTGGTTAAACAGGTTCATGGTTACAATAGGAGGCTGACAGGAAAACATGGGCATCGAGGCAAAACTATAGAGCGATACTTCTAGCAATAGGCAAAGATAGTAATGATATCCGGGTTCGGTCATCTTGCCTGAAGAGTTTTCGATGGGATCGTAAGAGGGGTCCTCGTTCTCAACCTCGGTAGTAACCTCGTGCTCGTACTCGTACTCGGTCTCAGCTTCCGGCTCTACTCAAACACAAGAACACAAGGCAACGAATCAAACAAGATGCAATGCGCAGAAAAATTACTGGATGCATGGCTGCTGCACTATGGAAGCAAAACAGATGCACTATGGAAGCACAGAAAGCCTACATAGGAAGCACAGTGTTACAGCACAAGGAGCATGGCAATATGCAATCAAGCAAAATACTTCAAAACATGATAACAATAGGATAATATGAATCTACATGCAAAAACACACAAGTTACATATAGGACTTGCTCAAAACGGAGCAACGGCTAAAAGTTACACCCGAAACAATAAACATGCACAAGCTGAAAATAACAGCCACATAGCAACTTCGGGGCAAGAGATAAATGGCCTACAGCACTCAAACATCATGGCAATGATCATGGACATAAACTAGACATATCCTACAGCAAACAAATCCATTGGAGCAACCCCAAAGGAGCCATGGATCAATAGCAACAAGCTATGACATTTTGAACTTGACAACAAAATCCTGACAGCAGTAATTTGTTGCAACTTGGGAGCAAAAGTTAAATATGCTACAGCCACTCAAATAAGCATGTGAGAGCATGAATGGATAGCCAACAATATATACAACAAGTAACCATCAAGAGTCACCCCAAAACTATCATGGATTGGCCTAGAACAACAAGCAAACATGGCATCTGGAAATTACAGATTCCAGACTTAGTGAAATTTCACTAAGTGTTAAACAGCAGTTTCATCATGGCATCTTTGAGAGCAAGTTTAAGTCACCTCAAAGCAAGACATGGCAAGTGGTAAGCACCACAGCAAAGTAGACATGATGGTGAATCCAAAACATCTAAGCATGCATCAAGGGGACAAACACAACGATAGCAACGAGTTCCTCTACGAGGCATCTCGTAACAAGTTTAACGACATAACAGCCACATAGCACTTTGCAAAGGAGATAAACATGGCAAGATGAAATCTATCATGCAAGCTAAAGCACCCAACATGTAGAGCACTTCATGACGAACACGTGGACATGTCATTTGCATCATTTGGATAAACATGCACCAAGATATCACATTGCAAACATGGCATGAAAACAACTACAAACAGCAGTTTATAACAAGTAGCACTCTTCTCATGAAGATTAAGACATCCAGATGACCTCAAACATGCATGGCACAATGGAACAAAATGTAGTACATGTCTCCACGAACATTTTGACATATCATTTGCTCAAATCGGACCATCACACAAAAAGTTATCACTAAAACAAAACAGCATCAGACAACAAAACTGCTAGGGACTTAGTAAAAAAAACACCTCGGGTCTGGGTCAAAGGCGGGGTCAACGGCGGCGAAGTCAACGCGGGCGGGCTGGCGGATCGGGCCCCGCGGGCGAAGCGGGTCGGGCTCGGCCCGTTAGGCTAACGGGCCCCGTGGGCGAAGCGGGTCGGGATCTGGATCGGGGAGATCCTCCCGATCTCCCCCGATCCCAGGCGGCGGCGGCGGTCTTCGATGCCCCTGCGAGCGGCGACGGGAGGAGGGGACGGCGGGGTGCGGCGGCCCGGCCGGCGAGGTGGCGGCGCCGGCTGGCGGCGGAGGGCGGCGCGGCTGAGGCGACCCGGGCGGCGGCGGCGAGGAGGCGTTGGGCGCCGACGGTGAGGGGCCGGGAGGCCGGGCGGCGACGGCGTGGAGAAGGCCCGGCCGGCGGGAGGAGGGACCCCGGCGGCGGCGCGGTGCCGGAGGCGGAGGAGCGGCGAGGCCGGCGCGGTGAGGAAGAAGCTCCGGCGGCGAACTCCGGCGAGCTGGAGGTTGAAGAAGACGGCTCGGCGGGCCCACTCGTCGGATCGGAAGCACCCGTGATGAACTATGGAAGCACGGCGGCTGAGGAAGGAAACACGGTTTTCTGGGACGTCGGAAGCACGGTTTTCCAACGGTGGAAGCACCGCGGATCAATGGTGGAAGCACCGGCGGCGAACTGTGGAAGCATTAGGGTTTCTGGACACAAATTTTGGGGGAGATGGACGTTTATATAGGCACAAGGAGCTAGGGTTGTCCAAATGAGGTGAGGTTTCCAGCCACATGATCACAATTAGATGGCCTAGATGAAGGGAGGGGTTTGGGTTTGTTTGGTGGGCTGTTGGAGGGGTGTCTTGGGCCTCAAAGAGGGGGTACTTTCAGCCCACGAGAATAACTGTTGGAGCATCAAACGAACTCCAAACGCGACGAGATTTGACAGGTGGGTTACACACACCAAAACAACAACACACGACAAGTCACACGCCAAACCGGAAACGTTACACGGCCAAACACCAAGGTAGGCCTCGGGGATGCCACGGACACATGAGAGAGCTCCGGAACTCGAAACGGACAACGGAAAGAAACGAGTGGGACCGGATGCAAACGACAACACAAATGCAATGCAATGCACATGACTACATGATATGAATGAAATGCACACGCACACGACAAAAAGACGAAAACCCGAAAAGACGAAGAACCCAGAATGGAATTGATGAAGCCAAAGATATCATATATTGCCCAAAAGGGAAAGTATTACATCCGGGGCATTACACAGATTTTCTCACCCTTTAGCTTACTTGGACCCAAACTTTATTTTGAAGAAGCAGCAACATGAAGCTCGCCGCACAACTCGGCACAACGACCAAGCAATCACGTCCACTGGTTTACCGAATACTCCGATCCGGAAGCGTCGATCAGAGGTCTTGTATATTCCAGATGTTCTTTATCCCAAAGCAGTCCATTTCCGGCAGCCTCTAAATTCGTCTGATTCAAATATTCAGGACACCCCTCATTCGTCATCTGGCGAGTCAACAGCCACACAGCTTCCTCCTCTCAAGACCATTCCTGGGTGAGTTTTTTTTTTGTTAACCTTATGTTTTAGTCCACGGACTAACTTTTACCTTTATCTTTCTCAGTAGGCCAAACCCAATAAGAAGGCCACATTGAGTAAACCGGCTGACGGTGATGTAAACCCTGAACCGGAGAAGACTCGAGAGCCGGCAGAAGAAAATGTTGACGCCTTGCATGATGATCCGCCGCCGTCGGATCATGATATTTTTACTGAATAGGAAGCTGCACCAATGGATCTTGGTGACAAACAGAATAGTCCAGTCCGAGCCAGTGATAATCCGGCAAGCCCAGCCAAAGCTGCTACTGCTACCACAGACGATGTTATGATTGCTGGCTTTGGCCACACCACTCCTGGCGAGTCCGTCGCTTTGTCAAAGCATAGCGCCAAAGAGGAAGTTTCTGGTATGGACAAGGGCAAGTGGAATGCCGACTTGTCGAGCTATGCCCATCTCAGCGCCCAGGACCTTCACTCCGGCTATCTAAACCGGCTGTATACAAGCCGTGATTATGAAGCCGGTTTGTTGAAACTAATGAAGGAACGATATGAGGTAAGTGCTGCTTGATTTCTGCAATATTGTTTCTTCCTTGGTCAAATATCTTGTATCAACTCCACTGTAGCCCCCAAGGGCCGGTTTATCTCTTCAAGATGAACCGGGACTTCAGAACACCAAATTTGCAGCTTTTCGCATGTGTAGCCCCCAGGGGCCGGTTTATCTCTTCAAGATGAACCAGGACTTTTAGTCTATAACTTTCCTTTGAGCAATTATGCATTAGCCCCCAAGTGTCAAGTGTATAACTTGTTATGTGCTTGTGACTTTGTAAAAAAGTCTGATAACTGCAAATATGCATTAGCCCCCAAGTGCCAAGTGTATTAAATTTTTTTGCGCTTGGGACTTTCAATGTGATTTACCAATTTATGATATGTATATCTTTTTATAGGCTGATCTGAATCAGAGGGAATCTCAAGCCGCTGACCTTCGAGAAAACCTTAAGTTCCAGCAAGCAGCAACCTCCAAAGCCAAGGGTGAGTTGACCAGCACTTTGGCAAGTATGGAAAAATTGAAAAGAGACTTCCAGAAGGAGCGGGTGGATTGGGATACAGAGAAATCTGCTTTGGAGAAAAGGGTTGTTGACGCAGAAGCCGCCCTTAAACCGGTGGCAGAAGAACTATCTGGCTTAAAGCATCAAATAAATGCTATGACCACTGTTGTCTTTGGTAAGCACCCTTATTACAACTCTGAATATGTATCGTCCCATAATTTGCCGGCTTAACAATGGTTCCACTCATGTAGGAAAACGCACTGCCCATTTAGGCTCTGACATGCAGAAGAAGCTGAAGGCTGCCTATACACTTATAGAACAACTTTATACCGGCGTGCAGCGGATCATTTGTACTGCCGCTCACAACAAACCGCCCCCAACATTGATCAAGGAGACCCTAGAAAAGCTGTCAATGTTGCCCGCCCAGTTGAATAGCTGAAGAGATCAGCTGCAAGGGCAGGTGCTTTGACTGCACTAAGCCGGGCGAAAGCATGGGTACCTGACCTTGATCCAGCTGACGTAGTGAATGGATATCCAAGCTTGAAAGAGGACGGATCAGAATTTAACAATGATGATCTTCGATCTTTGATGAAGGAAATGCGGCCCTTGGCTAACAAGTTAGTCGAAGAAGCTGATATGTCCCACTACCAGGCGGTGTATGATGCTGAGAACAAACGGGTTAATGCGCTGACTCATGATGTGTAGGATCTCATCTCGCCCGTCCGTAAGCACACTTATGCCCCTCATGTTGAACGCTCCGAGCTTATAAGCGATGAAGCTGTTTTCCAAGCCCTAACTGGGATCAATTGGGCAACCACTGACTTCCAGCTGTTGGGTGGATACGAGGAGGAGGAAACGTCGTAGGGTGATCCGCAACCGTCTGGCCGGGCTGGCGAGGAGTCATGAGCCAGGCCGGTTTAACCTTCGATATATCGTAATACTTGATGAGCAACTGTTATTCTTTTGGACTGCAAAAACGCCTTGTAATAGGCTAGCTGAAAAGTCTGTTATGCCATCATGCATATTCCCTTTGCCTAACACTGCTTAATCTGGTATCTTTATAATATTTTTGCTTATTCTTCTGAACAGCTTTACTCAACCTGTTTCTGCATAAAACAAATTTAAAGTGTCCTGGCGGTTAATCGCCGGACGGGTCATAATGCCCAAATACATGACCTAGGTTTATAACCCAGGGTGCATTTTGAAATAAATAAATATGAAAATATATCATACCTGTGATATCAAATCACATCGTTGGTTTTATCAACTTTTGTAGTAAGGGTGATAATCCCAAATTGTGAGTATTGATGACTCCTGCACTATTTCGCCGGTTTATGATAAAACCATACCGGGTTGTGATAAACACCGGATTAGCTGCAGATGATACTAGCGGTTTGTAATCAAACCAGACCGGGTTAATAAACATCGCTTTACTTGATGGTGGTGACTTATAGTCAATCATTAGGCCGAGTTTAATAAACATCGGTCTAACATAAAAATGTGTCGTAAATCGCAAAAGAGGAAACAACTTATCAAAAAATCATGTGAGGCTTTTTATGGGCTACCAGGCCTAAATTCAAGGCTTTTCATGGGCTGCCAGGCCACTGAGTTAAACCATTTCACGAAGCCTGTTAAGATGGACCTCACATTAACCAACCGTCGTTTTAACGTTGACAAGTTCAGGGTCTGTATAAGATTGACTTGTCAAACGTTCGACGGCTCATACCAGGTTTACCTGGATGGAGTGACTTACTTGATGCAGGCAGGTTAACCCGGGGTTTTAGGTGCATGCACCTGGCTTCCAAGCCTGGCTTGATAGCCTATTACAAGGGCCTTAAAAGCTCTTTGTCGCTGTGCGGCAAGAGCCCCCAAGTAGCATTGTGAGCTATGCTCAATGGGTGCCTATGTTTGAGTTGTGCCATGCATCAAACTCTCTTTTGCCCCTTATCATCATGTTGGCTTGATAGCTAGATTACCGAAGTAACCAGAGTTGTGCTCTTATGATAATATTGGCTTGATAGCCGGTTTAAGAGGGCCATGAAAATTCCGTTTTACACACAGAAGCCCCCATGTGACAAACTCTTATGGAAAAAATAGCAGAGGCCCCGCTTTAACAGGGATGCCGGTTTATTATATTGATCATAATATATACATTGTGAATATATGTACATAAAGGGAGCCTATGGCTCAGGTGTAGTAAGGCCGAAGATGAGCAATGTTCCACGGCCATTGGGTCTCCTCCTCCGATGTGCGTGAGTCCTTGTGTTCTCGAACATCGATGAGGTAGTATGACCCGTTGTGCAGATTCTTGCTGACCACAAAGGGTCCTTCCCAAGGTGGGGATAGCTTGTGCATATCAGTCTGGTCTTGGATGAGCCGGAGCACCAGATCGCCTTCTTGAAACATTCTGGTTCTAACCCGGCAACTATGATATCGACACAGATCTTGTTGGTAAATCACCGACCAAGCCGATGTAATGTCACGTTCTTCATCCAACCGGTCCAGTGCTTCTTGTCGTGCCTTCTCGTTGTCAGCTTCAACATAAGCCACCACGCGAGGTGAATCATGACGGATGTCGCAAGGGAGAACTACCTCTGCTCCGTACACCATGAAGAAAGGCGTGTAACCCATAGATATGTTGGGCGTGGTATTGATGCTCCATAGTACAGAAGGTACCTCCTCCACCCAACAACCCGGCGTCCTCTGTAAGGGAACCATAAGCCGGGGCTTGATGCCTCTCAAGATCTCTTGATTAGCTCTCTCGGCTTGACCATTAGATTGAGGGTGAGCCACTGAAGATACGTCAAGCCGGATGTTCTCTCATTGACAAAATTCTTTCATAGCCCCCTTGGACAAATTAGTGCCATTGTCAGTTATAATGCTGTGTGGAAAGCCAAACCGGAAAATCACCTTTTTGATGAACTGAACCGCCATTGCTGCACACACTTGCTGACTGGCTTTGCCTCCACCCACTTAGTAAACTTATCAATTGCCACCAGAAGGTGGGTCTTCTTATTTTGAGATCTCTTAAAGGGCCCAACCATATCTAGCCCCCAAGTCGCGAACGGCCAAGTAATTGGAATCATCCTCAATTCTTGAGCCGGTACGTGAGCACGCCTTGAGAATTTTTGACTGGCATCACACTTTTTGACCAGGTCTTCCGCATAAGCATCAGCCGTCAGCCAATAGAAACCATGATGAAAAGCTTTAGCTACCAAGGACTTTGAACCGACATGGTGACCACAATCTCCTTCATGGATCTCCCGTAGAATCTCACCGCCTTCATCTGGAGACACGCAACGCTGAAACGCCCCTGTTACACTGCAATGATGTAATTCTCCATTGACAATAGTCATTGGCTTGGACCGCCGGATTATCTGCCTGGCCAAGATTTCGTCCTCTGGCAACTCGCCTCGGTTCATATACGCCAAATATGGGACTGTCCAAGCTGGGATAGGGTGAAGCACCGCTACCAACTGAGCCTCTGGATCAGGAACAGCCAAGTCCTCCTCTGAAGGTAATTTAATCGACGGATTATGCAGAACATCCAGAAAAACATTAGGTGGAACCGGTTTACGTTGGGAACCCAAATGGCTTAATGCGTCCGCCGCTTCATTCTTTCGTCGGTCCACATGGTCCACCTGATAACCCTTGAAATGTCCAGCGATAATATCCACTTTTGACGATATGCCGCCATGAGCGGGTCCTTAGAATCCCAGGTGTCAGATACTTGTTGAGCCACCAGGTCCGAGTCGCCAAAGCACTTAACCCGGCTTAGATTCATCTCCTTAGCCATTCGAAGACCGTGGAGGAGAGCCTCATATTCTGCTGCATTATTAGTGCAAGGGAACATTAAACGAAGAACATAAAAAAATTATCACCTCGTGGGGAAGTTAACACGGCTCCAGCCCCCGAGCCTTCCAATTGCCTGGATTCGTCAAAGTGAATAGTCCAGTACGTGTGATCCGGCTTTTCTTCCTGCGCCTGTAACTCCGTCCAATCATTGATGAAATCCACAAGTGCTTGGGATTTGATTGCAGTACAAGGCACATATTTTAACTCGTGAGGTCCAAGCTCAATGGACCACTTGGCAACCCGGCCTGTTGCTTCTCTGTTTTGGATTATATCTCCCAGAGGGGTAGAGCTGACCATGGTGATGGGATGACCCTGAAAATATTTCTTGAGCTTCCGGCTTGCCATGAAGACTCCATACACTAGCTTCTGCCAATGTGGATACCTCTGCTTAGACTCAATGAGCACCTCGCTGATGTAGTAAACCGGCGGTTGAACCGGATATTCCTTCCCAGCTTCCTTGCATTCCACCACAATGGCAACACTGGCAGCTCGGGCATTAGCAACCACATATAGTAACAGTGGCTCATTATCGATCGGAGCAGCAAGGACAGGCGGCTCTGCCAACTGTTTCTTCAAGTCCTCAAACGCGGCATTAGCAGCATCACTCTAGACAAAATTGTCTGTCTTTTTCATCATCTGGTAGAGCGGGATAGCCTTCTCTCCCAATCGGCTGATAAACAGGCTCAGCTCTGCAATGCGGCCTGCCAGACGTTGAACATCATTGATACACGTCGGTTTAGCCAATGATGTAATAGCTTTGATCTTCTCCGGATTAGCTTCAATTCCTCGGTTTGATACCAGAAACCCCAGGAGCTTGACTGTCGGTACACCAAAAATGCATTTGGCCGGATTAAGTATCATCTTATAGACCAGGAGATTATCAAAAGTTTCTTTCAAGTCATCTATCAACGTCTCTTCCTTTCTGGATTTTAGCACAATATCATCCACATATGCATGAACATTACGCCCAATCTGTGTATGAAGACAATTTTGCACGCAACGTTGATAAGTCGCCTGGGCACTCTTGAGCCCAAAGGGCATAGATACATACCAGAAGGCTCCAAAGGGAGTTATAAAAGATGTCTTCTCCTGGTCCTTAACTGCCATTTTGATCTGATGGTAGTCGGAATATGCATCTAGAAAACTTAAACGCTCACAACCCGTTGTACCATCAATGATTTGATCAATACGAGGGAGAGCAAAGGGATCGGCTGGGCAAGCCTTGTTCAAATATGTGTAATCCACACACATACGCCAAGTACCGTTCTTCTTGAGTACTAGCACCAGATTGGCCAACCACTCAGGGTGAAACACCTCTACAATAAATCCAGCCGCCAAGAGCCTAGCTACCTCTTCACCAATAGCTTTGCGCCTTTCTTCATTGAAGCGGCGGAGAAACTATATGCCGGTTTGAACTTGGGATCAACATTAAGAGTGTGCTCAGCGAGTCCTCTCGGTACACCTGGCATGTCAGAAGGGTTCCATGCAAAGATGTCCCTGTTCTCACGGATAAACTCGATGAGCGCGATTTCCTATTTCGGATCTAGGTTAGCGCTGATGCTAAACTGTTTGGACGAATCGCCAGGAACAAAATAAACTAGTTTGGTCTCATCAGCCGATTTAAACTTCAAGGCTGGATCATGCTCTGTAGTTGGCTTCTTCAAAGGAGACATATCTGCCGAATCAACATTGTCCTGGTAAAACTTCAACTCCTCTGTTGCACAAACCGACTCAACATAGGCTGCATCACCTTCTTCACATTCCAAAGCAATCTTACGGCTCCCATGTACTGTGATAGTTCCCTTATGACCCAACATTTTGAACTGCAGATAAACATAACAGGGCCTCGCCATAAACTTAGCGTAAACCGGCCATCCAAACAAGGCATGATACAGGCTCTTAATTTTTAACAATTCAAAGGTCAAAGTCTCTGATCTTGAGTCATGCTCATCTCCAAAGGTAACCTCCAGATCTATCTTACCAACCGGATACGCCAATTTACCAGGTACCACGCCATGGAAGACAGTGTTGGATGGTCTGAGCTTCTTATCTGTTAGCCCCATGTGGCGGAAGCTTTCATAATAAAGGATATTGATGTTGCTCCCTATGTCCATGAGCACCTTGGTAAACTTGTACCCCCCAACCTAAGGTGCCACCACCAGTGCCAGTTGTCCCGGATTATCAACCCGGGGCGGATGATCCTCACGACTCCACACAATGGGCTGCTCCGACCAACGTAAATAACGAGGTACTGTCGGTTCAACGGAGTGCACCACCCTCTTATAAACCTTCTGATCACGCTTACACAGCTTAGTGGTGAAGACATGATACTGCCTACTATTCAACTGCTTCGGGTTGCTCTAATAACCTGACTACTGTTGGTGATGATTCTGTCGGCGTCCTGGGAACCAGGGTACCCAGACTTGCCTGTCTGCGGGCCACAGCGCGCTCCTACCGCGGCCTGGTACGGCCCGGCTGATCGACCAGCTGCTCAAGACCCTTGTGAGGGGCTAGACCTCGCGAGGAGAACGACGTCAAGACCCCCTCGGGAGCGGCCTCGGTTAGGTTGCTCCGGAGGGGCGGAGAATCCAAGGCAAAGCCTGCCTCAGGAGGAGGCAGTGACGCAAGCGGTGAAGCAGCTCGCTAGCGGGTGCCAGCGCCCGCCAACGGCGCAGTTGCCATTTTGGTGCAAGGGGGACAGCGCAGGCGCAGGTTCCCGAGGAGCAGGGCAAAGGTTTACCCATTGGTGCAACAAGACCGAAGACCACAAGGACGACACGGAGGATGTCACCACCGAGCCCACCACCGCGTCACCGCCTGATCCTTTTGCAAGCGAAGACTGCTTTTGTCAGGATAGGAACGTCATTGTGTTCCCGCTCAAATTGGCCATTGTGGGATCCCTTCCCGCCTAAACATTTCGAAGGAAGAGGACCCTGGACGCCTATATAAGTAGCTAGGATCCCCACTATGAAAGGAGGGAGGATCAGATCCACAAATTCTGCCCTCGAACATAGGAGCAAGAACTCTTGTCCCCTGACCCTCCTGAGCTCTCCTCCTGAGCTCAGGAACCACTGTACTAGTCCATATTCAAGCCCTCCTGAGGCCAATCCACCAAAGCAGGTAGTAGGGTTTAACACCACAAGGTGGCTTGAACCTGGGTAAACTCTTGTGTGCTTTACTTGTTTTTCGCTTGAATCTCTTCACTGGACGAGGGTGAGACGCTAGGTAGACGTGAATGGGAGAGATCTTCGTTCACGCCCCTGTGTTCGAACTTCTTGGGTTTGCGGAGCCCGTAATCCGACATTTGGCGCGCCAGGTAGGGGACGTGTCAAGATCTCACCTCTCCGACGACCTCGTCCCGTCCTCGTCATCGACTTTGCTCCACAGCCATGGTGGACACACGTCGAGCACGCGCCGCCCACCGCGCCGTGAACATCGCTCAGACGGCGCCCGCGGGCAAAGGCGCGCCGCCCCGTCCCAACTCGCCGGTCGCCAACGTCACCACCAACCCAGCCATCCACGAGCAGCAAGACTCGTCGCTGCCGCCGACCGTGCATCGCGATGACCGCACGGCGACGCCTTCACCCTCACTGGCTGGGGCATCGTCCTCCCAGATCTGCCGCGGGCCTGTCTACCAACAGCCTGCGCTATTGATGGCGCGGGAGCTCCTGTGCTACCAACCGGTGGACGACTCCTACGGCGAGTGTCTCCACCACATCACCAAGCTCGCCAACGCCGTCGGGGAGGTACATGTACCAACTCACTCCCCCCGTCCCTCGTCGCCCATGGCAGGGAACGAGGTCCACGGTGTCCCAGCTTCACCTCCTCTCCACGGCGCCGGTGAGGAGGTCAGGCGCGAGGCTCCGCGACGCGAGCCGCCCCGTAGGGCCCCTGCGCCCGACGAAGAGAGATGCCAGGTGATCCTGCGTTCCCATGAAGGAGCTCGTGGCCCCCCTGCCCCGCAACACCAAGACCGCGCGCCACAAGAGGTGGTGACGCCAGCACCTCAAGAACCAGCACCGCAGGCGCAGGGGGCGCCTGCAATCATGAGTGTGGCTGGATGTCGCGCCTTGGCTCCCGAGCTACGGCGCCTCGTCTGGCCCGGCAAGTTCAGACCGGATCTGCCTCCGCGCTACGACGGCACCACCGACCCCACAGAGTTCCTCCAGCTCTACGAGCTGAACATCGAGGCGTCTAACAGCACCAAGCAGGTCATCGCGAACCGGTTCCCCATGGCTCTCAAGGATGGCGCGCGCTCCTCGCTCCTGAACCTTCCTGTGGGATCCATCTCCTCCTAGGAGGAGCTTCGTGAACGTTTCGTCGCCAACTTCCAGGGTACCCGCGACCGAGCCCCAGACGGATGGGTGGTCTACTTCGGCGGCGCCTTCTCGCGCCTCGGCGCGGGGGCTGGCGCCATGATAGTATCCCCCACTCAGGACAAGTCGCACTATGCTGTGCTGCTTTGCTTCCAACAAGGCCAGAAGGTCTCCAACTACATTGCAGAGTACGAGGGCCTAATTACTGGGCTTAAGGCCGCTGCTGCACTGGGGGTCAAGCGTCTAACCATCAATGGTGATTCGCAACTCCTCATCAACTTCTCCAACAAGAAATACAAGCCCAAGGACGAGCACATGGAGGCATATCGGGAGGAGGTGTGCGAGATGGAACAGCGGATCCGAAGGCTGGAGATGCAACGCATACCAAGAGGCGCCAACAAGGAAGCGGATGACATCGCCAAGCGAGCCTCCAGGCGGGAGCCTCAGAGGCCAGGCGTTTTCGAGGAGCGGCTGCTCAAACCGTCAGCAACACTGTCCGTTCCTAAGCCAGCGTCCCCTTAGCAGGGGCTACCTGCGACGCCTGCGGACGGAGCCCCGTCCTACGGACCAGCCTCCGGAGCCCGCCCGCTACTCGCTGCGGAGCCCGAGGAGGGTTGCTGGGCCCAAGGGCTCAGGATGTACCAGCAACATGACAGCCTGTCAGACATGGAGGAAGACTCAGAGCGCATGGTCCGACAGGCCTCGGCTTACTGCATCCAAGACGGCGAACTCTACAGAAGGCGCCCCAACGACGTCTCACTAAAATGCATCTCGAGGAAACAGGGGCGCGAGCTGCTGGCCGACGTCCACAGTGGGGACTACGGTCATCACTCCTCGTCCCGCACCCTCGTGGCAAGGCCTTCAGTAGCGGCTTCTATTGGCCCACAGCGCTCAACGACGCCACGGAGCTTGTGCGGGCTTGCGAGGCATGCAAGTTCCGCGCCAAGTAGATCCACCAGCCAGCGCAGGGCCTCCAGACAATCCCGCTCTCCTGGCCCTTTGCAGTCTGGGGATTGGACATCCTGGGTCCATTTCCCTAGGCAGCGGGGGGCTATCGCTTCCTCTACGTCACCATCGACAAATTCACCAAGTGGGCAGAGGTGGAGCCTGTTCGCGCGATCCCAGTCGGGTCGGCGTCAAGTTCATCCAGGGCCTCGTGAGGCAATTCGGGGTCCCCAGCCGCATCATCGTGGATAACGGTTCACAGTTCACAAGAAATCTCTTCAGGTCATATTGTGCTAACCTTGGAACACATATCTGCTACGCCTCGGTGGCTCACCGCAGGAGCAACGATCAGGCTAACCGCGCCAATGCGGAAGTCTTGCGCGGCCTCAAGACGTGCAGCTTTAAGAAGAAGCTCGAGGCTTGTGGCAGGGGCTGGATCGACGAGCTCCAGTCCGTGATGTGTTCAATCCGAACCACTGCCACCAAACCCATGGGAGAAACTCCTTTCTTTCTCGTCTATGGGGCGGAGGCGGTCCTCCCTCACGAGGTCAAGCATCGCTCCCCACGGGTCTTGGATTTCAATGAGGAATGCCAGGACTCCGCCTGGCGGATGGACCTCGTGCTCGGCGAGGAGTGCTACTTCTCGAGCTTGCGTTGTATTCCCTCGAAGAGGAAAGGGAGATGCAGCATAGTAGCGACAGTATTTCCCTCAGTTTTTGAGAACCAAGGTATCAATCCAGTAGGAGACCACGCGCGAGTCCCTCGCACCTGCACAAACAAATAAGAACTTCGCAGCCAACGCGATAAGGGGTTGTCAATCCCTTTACGGTCACTTACGAAAGTGAGATCTGATAGAGATGATAGTTGATATTTTTTAGTTATAAGAACAGAAAGTAAAAGCGGAAAAAGTAAAGTAGGTGTAGATTGATATGTTGAGAATAGACCCGGGGGCCATAGTGTTCTTTAGTGGCTTCTCTCATGATAGCGATATTCTACGGTGGGTAAACAAATTACTGTCGAGCAATTGATAGAAAAGCAAATGATTATGAGACTATCTAGGCATGATCATTATATATAGGCATCACGTCCGAGACAAGTAGATCAAAACGATTCTGCATCTACTAGTATTACTCCACACATCGACCGTTATCCATCATGCATCTAGTGTATTGAGTTCATAAGAACAGAGTAACGCCTTAAGAAAGATGACATGATGTAGAGGGATAAACTCAAGCAATATGATATAAACCCCATCTTTTTATCCTCGATGGCAACAATACAATACAATACGTGCCTTGCTGCCCCTACTGTCACTGGGAAAGGACACCGCAAGATTGAACCCAAAGCCAAGCACTTCTCCCATTGCAAGAACTATAGATCTAGTAGGCCAAACCAAACCAATATTTCGAAGAGACTTGCAAGGATATTATAATCATACATAAAGAGTTCAGAGAAGAACCAAATATTTCTCGTAGATAATCTTGATCATAAACCCACAATTCATCGGATCTCGACAAACACACCGCAAAAAGAGATTACATTGAATAGATCTCCTCGAAGACCGAGGAGAACTTTGTATTGAGATCCAAAGAGAGAGAAGAAGCCATCTAGATACTAGCTATGGACCCGAAGGTCTGTGGTAAACTACTCACAACTCATGGTGAGGCGATGATGATGATGTAGAAGCACTCCATGGAAGATCCCCCTCCGGCGGAGCTCCGGAACAGGCCCCAGGATGGGATCTCACGGGAACAGAAGGTTGCGGCGGTGGAACTAGGGTTTTCTGTGTCGTTCTGATGGTTTCGGGGTACGTAGGTATATATAGGAGGAAGAAGGGCACCGGGGGCCATACGAGGGACCCACGAGGCAGGGGCACGCCCTAGGGGGGCGCGCCCCCCACCCTCGTGGGCACCTCGTAGACCCTAATCCATGGTTCTCAAGTCTCCCGTGCGTGATTTCTCCAAAAATATCTCTCCCGAAGGTTTCATTCTGTTTGGACTCCGTTTGATATTCCTTTTCTGCAAAACCCTAAAACAGGCAAAAAACAGCAATCTGGACTGGGCCTTTGGGTTAGTAGGATAGTCCCAAAAATAATATAAAAGTGTATGAAAAAGCCCATTAAACATCCAAAACATCATAAATAATAGCATGGAACAATAAAAAATTATAGATACGTTGGAGGTATCAAGCATCCCCAAGCTTAATTCCTGCTCGTCCTCGAGTAGGTAAATGATAGAAACAGAATTTTTGATGTGGAATGCTAACCAACATAGTTTTTCAATGTAATTCTCTTAATTGTGACATGAATGTTCAGATCTGAAAGATTCAAGACAAAAGTCTATATTGACATAAGAAATAATAATACTTCAAGCATACTAACAAAGCAATCATGTCTTCTCAAAATACTATGGCTAAAGAAATTTTTCCCTACAAAGTCATATAGTCTGTCTATGCTCCCTCTTCATCACACAAAATATTCATATCATGCACAACCCCGATTTCAGCCAAGCACTTGTTTTCATACTCTATTCTTTCAAACCTTTCAACTTTCACGCAATACATGAGCGTGAAGCATGGACATAGCACTATGGGTGGAATAGAGAGGTGGTTGTGGAGAAGGCAAAAAGGAGGTATATAGTCTCACATCAACTAGGCGTATCAACGGGATATGGAGATGCCCATCAATAGATATCAATGTGAGTGAGTAGGGATTGCCATGCAACGGATGCACTAGAGCTAAATATGTATGAAAGCTCAACAAAAGAAACTAGTGGGTGTGCCTCCAACTTGCTTGCTCACGAAGACCTAGGGCATTCGAGGAAGCCCGTCGTTGGAATATACAAGTCAAGTTCTATAACGAAAATTCCCACTAGTATATGAAAGTGACTAAACATGAGACTCTCTATCATGAAAAACATGGTGCTACTTTGAAGCACAAGTGTGGAAAAAGATAGTAGCTATTGTCCCTTTTCTTTTCTTTTTTTCCTTTTGGGCCTTTCTTTTTTTCTTTGGCCTTTCTTTTTTTTCTTGGAGGGGCTTTATTGATTTAGCCTTTCCTCACATGGGACAATGATCTAATAATGATGAGCATCACACTTTCATTGAATTACAACTTGATACTAGAACAAAGTATGACTCTATATGAATGCCTCCGGCGATGTACCGGGATGTGCAATGAAGAGTGACATGTATGAAAAGTTATGCATGGTGGCTTTGCCACAAATACAATGTCAACTACATGATCATGCATGGCAATATGACAATATGATGCGTGTCATATGAACGGAACGGTGGAAAGTTGCATGGTAATATATCTCGGAATGGCTATGGAAATACCATGATAGGTAGGTATGGTGGATGTTTTGAGGAATATATAGGGTGTCTATTTTGAGGAAGGATATATAGTGGGTGTATGGTACCGGCGAAAGATGCATGATACAAGAGAGGCTAGCAATGGTGGAAGGGTTGAGAGTGCGTATAATCCATGGACTCAACATTAGTCATAAGAACTCATATACTTATTGCAAAAATCTACGAGTCATCAAAACAAAGCAATCAACGCATGCTCCTAGGGGGGAGGTTGGTAGGATTTAACCATCGCGCGCCCCGACCTCCACAGAAAGGTTGACACTTTACAAATATCTCATGCTCTAACTTCGTCACATAGCGGTTCACCATACGGGCATGCTACGGGAATCACTAACCTGAACACAAGCATTTCTCAATTTCATAATAACTCCACTAGCATGACTCTAATATCACTATCCTCATATCTTGAAACAATTATCCAGCATCCAACTTCTCATCATATTCAATGCACTTAGTGTGAAAGTTTTTACTACATTGATATTGGATGTCTATCATGTGAAGACTAGTTTTATAGCCTAAGCACATTACCATGCTGTTTTAATAGACTCTCAAATGGATATAAGTGAAGCATGAGAGTTCAACAACTTCTACAAAATATAATCACCACCGTGCTCTAAAAGATATAAGTGAAGCACTAGAGCAAAAACTATTCAACTCACAAGATATAAGTGAAGCACATAGAGTGTTCTAACAATTCCTAGGCCATATTTAACTCTCTCAAATTGGTGTGTCCAGCAAGGATAATTGTGGCAAACTAACAAGAAAAGACTCAAATTATACAATACGCTCCAAGTAAAACACATATCATGTGGTGAATAAAAATATAGCTCCGAGTATAGTTACCGATAGATGAAGACGAAAGAGGGGATGCCTTCCCGGGGCATCCCCAAGCTTAGGCTTTTGGTTGTCCTTGAATTTTACTTGGGGTGCCTTGGGCATACCCAAGCTTAGGCCCTTGCTATTCTTTGTTCCATAGTCCATAAAAGCAATACTCAAAACTTGAAAACTTCACAACACAAAACTTAGACAAAAATCTCGTTAGCTCTGTTAGTATAAGAAAGCAAACCACTACTCAAAGGTACTGCAATGAATTCATTCTTTATTTATATTGGTGTTAAACCTACTGTATTCCAACTTCTCTATGGTTCATAATTCCCAATATTACTCATAGATGCATTGAAATAAGCAAACAACACACGAAAAACAGAATCTGTCAAAAACAGAACAATCTATAGTAATCTGCAGGTTTCGCATACTTCTGTAACTCAAAAAAATTCAAACTAAATTGGTAAATGTGAGCAATTTGTCTATTAATCATCATCAAAAAGAATCAAGTAAATAGCATTCTCCAGTAAAATCTTATGACCATTCTAGCGAGCGCTAACCATTTTGTTTTTCACAGCAAGATCACATAAACTTCACACAAGTCTTCCCAAAGGTTCTACTTGGCACAAACACTAAACAAAACACAACCACATCTAAACAGAAGCTAGATGTTAATTTTATTCCTAAACAGAAGCAAAAACAAAAAATATAAAATTGGGTTGCCTCCCAACAAGCGCTATCATTTTACGCCCCTAGCTAGGCACGATACATGATGGATCTAGGTATTGCCATCTTTGGAAGGCAATCCATAAGTGGCTCTCATAATAGATTCATATGGTAATTTTATTTTCTTTCTAGGAAAGTGTTCCTTGCCTTTCCTTAACGGAAATTGGAATCTAATATTTCCTTCCTTCATATCAATAATTGCACCAATCGTTCTAAGGAAAGGTCTACCAAGAATAATAGAACATGAAGGATTGCAATCTATATCAAGAACAATGAAATCTACGGGCACATAATTCCTATTGGCAACAATAAGAACATCATTAATCCTTCCCATAGGTTTCTTAATAGTGGAATCTGCAAGATGCAAATTCAAAGAACAATCATCAAGCTCATGAAAACCTAACAAATCACACAAAGTTTTTGGGATAGTGGAGACACTTGCACCAAAATCACACAAAGCATAGCATTCATGATCTTTAATTTTTATTTTGATAGTATGTTCCCACTCATCATAAAGCTCTCTTGGGATAGAAACTTCTAGCTCAAGTTTTTCTTCATAAGATTGCATCAAAGCATCAACTATGTGTTTAGTAAAAGCTTTATTTTGGCTATAAGCATGCGGAGAGTTTAGTACGGATTGCAACAAGGAAATACAATCAATCAAAGAGAAATTATCATAATTGAATCCCTTGAAATCCAAATTAGTGGGTTCATCACTATGCAAAGTTTTAATCTCTTCACTCTCACTTTTAACAATTTTAGCATCAAGGTCTAAAAACTCTGAATCATTGGGACACCTTAAAGTAGAATCATCTCCAATCCTATCTTCGTCAAGATTTATGCTAGAAAACAAGGATCTAATACGAGACACATCAATAATTTTCAGATCTTCATCTTTATTTTCATGCTCTTCCGGTTTAGCAGCCATCTTATTGATCAAGGTGGACTGTTTATCCGAAATTTGGGCTATTAATTTCTCTAGATGGGCAAACTGAGATTTCAAACCATAAAATTCCTTAGACATATCATCAAGGTCTTTCTTCATATATTCCATAAAAAAATTCTTTTCTTTAAGCTCACTTCTGAAAAAATCATTGTGCTCAAATTGTATAGTCATAATATTTCTAACATTGTTTTCAATCTCCTCCAAGCTCTTGAGGTGAGGGTCAACACTGAAAGGTAGAGCCATAGAGACAAACAAGCAATCCAACACACACAAGCAAACAATAAGCAAGCGAACGACAAACACACGGCACAAGAAGGGCAAATAAAACGGCAAGGGTGAAGTGGGGGAGAGGAAAACAAGAGGCAAAAAATGTAATGCGAAGGATAAGGGTTTGTGATAGGTACTTGGTATATGAATTTTGCGTAAGCCTCCCCGGCAACGGCGCGAGAAATTCTTCTTGCTACTTCTCGAGCTTGCGTTGTATTCCCTCAAAGAGGAAAGGGAGATGCAACACAGTAGCGTAAGTATTTCCCTCAGTTTTTGAGAACCAAGGTATCAATCCAGTAGGAGACCACGCGCGAGTCCCTCGCACCTGCACAAACAAATAAGAACTTCGCAGCCAAAGCGATAAGGGGTTGTCAATCCCTTTACGGTCACTTACGAAAGTGAGATCTGATAGAGATGATAGTTGATATTTTTGGTATTTTTAGTTTAATAAAACAGCAAACAAAAGCGGTAAAAGTAAAGTAGATGTAGATTGATATGTTGAGAATAGACCCGGGGGCCATAGTGTTCTCTAGTGGCTTCTCTCATGATAGCGATATTCTACGGTGGGTAAACAAATTATTGTCGAGCAATTGATAGAAAAGCAAATGATTATGGGACTATCTAGGCATGATCATTATATATAGGCATCACGTCCGAGACAAGTAGATCAAAACGATTCTGCATCTACTAGTATTACTCCACACATCGACCGCTATCCATCATGCATCTAGTGTATTGAGTTCATAAGAACAGAGTAACGCCTTAAGAAAGATGACATGATGTAGAGGGATAAACTCAAGCAATATGATATAAACCCCATCTTTTTATCCTCGATGGCAACAATACAATACAATACGTGCCTTGCTGCCCCTACTGTCACTGGGAAAGGACACCGCAAGATTGAACCCAAAGCCAAGCACTTCTCCCATTGCAAGAACTATAGATCTAGTAGGCCAAACCAAACCAATAATTCGAAGAGACTTGCAAGGATATTATAATCATACATAAAGAG
Source organism: Secale cereale (assembly GCA_902687465.1). Lineage (NCBI taxonomy): Eukaryota > Viridiplantae > Streptophyta > Magnoliopsida > Poales > Poaceae > Secale > Secale cereale. The sequence goes on along the minus strand of LR738712.1, from coordinate 432,942,067 downwards.
TTCAGAGAAGAACCAAATATTTCTCGTAGATAATCTTGATCATAAACCCACAATTCATCGGATCTCGACAAACACACCGCAAAAAGATATTACATTGAATAGATCTCCTCGAAGACCGAGGAGAACTTTGTATTGAGATCCAAAGAGAGAGAAGAAGCCATCTAGATACTATCTATGGACCCGAAGGTCTGTGGTAAACTACTCACAACTCATGGTGAGGCGATGATGATGATGTGGAAGCACTCCGTGGAAGATCTCCCTCCGGCGGAGCTCCGGAACAGGCCCCAGGATGGGATCTCACGGGAACAGAAGGTTGCGGCGGTGGAACTAGGGTTTTCTGTGTTGTTCTGATGGTTTCGGGGTACGTAGGTATATATAGGAGGAAGGAGGGCACCGGGGGCCATACGAGGGACCCACGAGGCAGGGGGCATGCCCTAGGGGGGCGTGCCCCCCACCCTCGTGGGCACCTCGTAGACCCTACTTCGTGGTTCTCAAGTCTCTCGTGTGTGATTTCTCCAAAAAATATCTCTCCTGAAGGTTTCATCCCGTTTGGACTCCGTTTGATATTCCTTTTCTGCAAAACCCTGAAACAGGCAAAAAATAGCAATCTAGACTGGGCCTTTGGGTTAGTAGGTTAGTCCCAAAAATAATATAAAAGTGTATGACAAAGCCCATTAAGCATCCAAAACATCATAAATAATAGCATGGAATAATAAAAAATTATAGATACGTTGGAGACGTATCAAGGAGGGCCGCCGCCGAGCGGCCCTCAGGGCGGCGCGATATCAGCAGGCGCTGCAGCGGTACCACTGCCACAGCGTCCGCGCGAGAACACTTGAAGTTGGTGAGTTAGTCCTGAGGCGGGTCCACTCCAGGGAGGGATTACACAAGCTCTCGCCCGTGTGGGAGGGCCCGTTCAGAATCGCCCGTGTCTCTAGGCCTGGTGTTGTGCGCCTAGAGATGCACGATGAGATACCTATCCGGAATTCCTGGAACATTGAACACATCAGGAGGTTCTATTCTTAATCAAGGCTCCGTGCTTGTGAAGGTCTCCGCTCATGACACTCTCACGTAATAATGAGTTGGGGTTGTACACGCCTCGGAGTATCCTGTGCGTTCCCTATGGGCCCTCAGACGGGGCTCCCACCCATGTCCCAGTGGCAGTCCTTAGCTCCGCGCTGGGAAGAAGACGTAGTGTAGGGGTCGGACGCGACCTTTTTCCTTTTTGGCTTGGTGTTTGGCTGTCAGCATTTTCTACTTCCTTGGCTATCAGCCCTTCCTCTACCCCGTGCTATGAAGTTCTCGTGTTTCTTGCATTTGGTTGGAAGTCTTGCTTGGGATCTTTATCGCCGGTTTTAAGTTCAGCTTGTTAAGCACGGGCTGCGCCACTCGCTCTCCTTCGCGCGCCTTGCACGTGGGGGCTGGGGCCTTCGTCTGCCACGGCCCCTGACCTCGCATGGCCAAGCCTGCTTAGTCTCTGGCATCGGGCTTCTCAGTCCGCGCAATCTATCCTACCGAGCCGGCTCAGGCTTTGGCGCCTTAACCCACGCTCGGCGCTCTCGGCGGCTCACCCATGCTCGGGGGCTACGCGAGCTCTCTGGATTCGGCCGTCCTCACGACAAAATGGGGGCTCATGACACCAATGAGTCAGGAGCACTTTGCTTCAAGACATCGCAACGCATAAGCTAAGTAATCTCACCAAGACCAAAAACATGATAGCAAGTTCTCGCTTCATACATATGTCGCAGTCCATTACACGCCTTCTCGAGGCAACTTAAAGTTTTGACACAGGAAGGATGTGGCACCCCGATCCGCATGGAACAGGGGGCCTTCGCACGTCAGCCCAGGAATACACCTAACGTATGATAGGTACATGATACAGCATTCCAGGTACAATAATATCCATCAAATATCAAGGGATATGATTACAACATTGATGAATATAATTATCTGGCATAGCCCTAAGGCTTTTTACATGGCAGCGGAAGTCTATTAATTGGCGACGGAAGTCTTGGTTTGGGCGGCGTAACATCTCTGGCTGGGCTCCACAACTCATAGGACTGGCAAGATTATGGCCTAGCGCAACGGCACAAGCGATCCCAACAAGAGTGACCTACAAAACTGGCATGACACGCCAGGTCAGACATGGAATGTACTTGCAAGACAACCAAATACATAACATCCAAACAGGCAGAAGACAAGGCAGGAATCAAGCACATGCAACAAACAAACTCATATCAAAACATGGCATGTAATTAAGATAAAGGAGACTGAACTATGGCAGCATGACATATCCAAATAATGTCAATATGGAGATAGCAGCATAATAAACTATCTTACTCATGGCATAACTTAATGAATCAAGCAGAGCATGGCATGGCATCATGAGACTAAGCTAAAAATAAACAAATGTTCATACCTAAAAAAATGCGGACATAACATATTACCATATGCAACAAAATATAGTACTACCATGGATTAATGCAAACTATTAAACATGCAAAGCTAACCAAATTTGTACACCTATCCCATCGGACTATTAGACCAACATTTTATCTTACCACATAACCACGATCCTCTCGGTGATCGCAACCACAACCAACACTTGGTCTCCAATATTCACCAAGAACTCATCTCGTAATTACAACTAGTCTTGACTTCACATGACTATTTCATTCAAATTACCATATTAACAAATTTTATTATAACTGGTTTATCCTCCATTCCGATCGAGACCCAATAGTGTGACCTACTACGAACTGGGTGCTATCGATAGACTCTATGAACACTCTGCAGAGGTAGCGCACTGTACCCACACCACAGAACCCATGGTTTCGTCATCCCATTTGGGTGGACCAACGGTGTTCCGACGAAACCGAACTACTGTCATGACACTCTCCCGGCCACTCCGACTTTTCCCTATTGGGCTAGTCCTAGGTGGCCCTGTGTCTACCAAAGACACATCGACCACCGTTGTGGCCAAACTGTCCCAAATGGGAACTCGGTACCATAACAAAAACAACTACGGGCACACAAGGTCTATGTCCGCCTACCTGATCAGGGTAGCGCGTGTCCATAACCTTCCCTCGTTGGAGGTACCGGCGAGAGGCACAACAATAGTTCGTGTTAAGGCCTTCCCATAAAGGCAAAATGTGGCTGCACTAAAAAGTTCGATTTGGTGGCACTATGAACCGATCCCATCGATGACGGAAGAGTTTGTTATGATTAATTCATTTTTATTAACTCTCCATCATCATGAGCATATTTAACAAGAATGCAACAATGAGCATGCAACATACAAAAGCATATACAAAACATCGAACTTCTCACGTGCACAGGTTATAACATAAAGCATATGACCATACTAAGTACTAGCATATCAATGGTGCATTAAAAGCATCATAACATTTTATAACGATGGCATAAAAAGCAAGTAGAGTAGCAACATGGAATTCTTAAAAACAACATCCTAACTAGCATGGCAAGAGATATCGTGACAACACAAGCATGCATGAAAAATACATAAATGAAAGATTGCAGCTGAAAACAATAACCCAACGACTGCAACTACACATGCACAAGGTACAAGCAAAGTCAACGTGCGAGTTCGGAGCTTATTATACGAGGTTGGCTTGCCTGGGGGTTGACAAATACTCCAAGAAGAAGTGCGGTGAAGCCGAAGAAAGAATCGCCGGAAACAATACTCTCTCGGAGGGGGCTGTTTACGGCAAGGTCAAAATGGTCATTTTCACAGTGTCAAACCATAGTGAAAATGTTACCAACAGAACGGGCTCGACGAGATGAAGAAGTGGGCTTTGGAATCACCTCAATCGGAGTCTCGAGCAAAAAGTAGTGATAGTTTTTCTGCCAGGGACCTATCTATAAAAAGTTTGCTGCAAATAAGCCCCTTATTGAGAAAACAGAAAGCTGATTTCAGTGATTACGCTTTCGAACAGAGAAAATGCACTTCTGCACGAAGAACAAAAACGCGCTTTCCGTGAGGGGAAAACGTAAAGTGGCCAAGAGCGTTTCCACTTATCTGATGTGGACTCGGCTGAGTCCTTGACAGGTGGGGTCGCGCGGAGTGGGGCCCGCCTGGCCTGACCTCCTTCAACCTCCTGATCGGGGACGAGCCTGGCCGAGGGAGCAGCCCGCCTCGACGACGCTCACCCGCGACTCCGATCACCAGTCGCGACAGGCGACCTACCCAGAAGATCAGCAGCTCGGGGCGCATCTCTAGGTGGTGGTTGCTGCCACCGAGGAGCACCAGAGAAGGAGCACCAAGGTCCGCGGCGGAAAGAGATTCCGTCGCCGGTGGCTACAGAGCTATGATGGAGGAGAGGAGGGGCTGAGGCTATGGGAAGGTCCGCCGGACTCCAGGGGGCACAATGGTGGTGAGGGAACAGAGAAAGGAACGCGGCATCGCCGGAATCGAGCAAAGCCCGAGGCGGCGGCCATGGCGACGATGGGGTCAGAGAGAGGCTGAGAGGCTCGGGGAGGGACCTGCATGGGAATGGGGACTGTGAGAGAGCTCGGGGGCGCGCTTAAATAGCCACGGGAGAGCTCGAGGGGGAGAGGAGCAGCTGACACACGGCTCACGACGTGACCGTGCGTCGGCGATGGCGCAGCGTCGGCAGACGCGGCCAACGGGCTCGGAAAGCGGCGGGAAGGCGACGAGGAAGAAACGGACGGGTGACAGAGAGTCACGGAGACGAGTAAGGCTCGAGGACAAGAGGAGGGAGCGGACACCGGCGAGGAAGAGGACGAGCTCACGGGCACGCTCTGTTCGAGTGTTGGCACGGCTCGCCGGGGAAGAAAACGAAGGGGGCAGGAGTTCCAGGGGGAAGACGATGTCGAGGGGGAACTGTAGGACATTAATGGCGAGGTCAGAAGCGGTCGGAGCAGAGATGCCGAGGACCATAGTAGCTAGACCACCGTTTTGGCTGGTCTGCCTCGTTGTCATCATTAGCATGGCGCGCTCTGGAGTTTTTACAGCGGTAAGATCATGTCTACCGCATAGTCCTTCCTGCGTGGAGTGCCACCATGGTAAAGAAAGGGGTAGAGACAAAGGTAGCTGAGTGAAACAAGCTCCAGAAGTTTACTGCTGCAAACTTTACCACACTCCAGAGAGTAAACCAGAGAGGGTAAAAGGTAAACTTGATGTCTGGGAGACTTAGGGTAGAAAGGACTACAATCCTGGGAGTTTTGAGGTAATTTGGACAACTATTTACCATAGTTGCTGTAGAACCACCAAAACTGACCCAGAAACTGAATGATGAACAAGCACTCACTAGGAGTGTTGGATTGGGCTATAACTTGGCAAAGCCTGATGATTTGAACATACCATGATGCTGTACAAAGTTCATACCAAATGGACTTACCAAAATGGTACTTCCTTCACAGCTATCATTTCTGTCCAAAAACTTCAGAAAAGTCCTCAGGGCAAATGGCTAGATTAAATGAGCCCAAATCTTGTGGAGATGGATCATATAGATAGGATAAGGCCTGGAAAAATTACCAGCCATAATGGAGCAAGATAAAATACACTTGCTTCACAAACTGAAAATGTGGACAGAAACAAAGAATTGCTCCTGTGCTCACATAGTTCATTGGAATGAATTGAATTTGGGTGGAGGCTAATGATTTGATATACTTGAGAGGATGGAAAAGTTTCATCTCATTTGGAAACACTATGAAGTTACTTCCTTCACAAACTTGTGTTCTGGTCAAAAACTTTGAAAAAAATACACAGGGAGATATGATGAATGGATTGAGCTTATATTTGGTATCCATTGGTCATTTAACAATGGTAAACACCCTGCCAAATTGCAGCTCAATTGGACTTAGGAATAAAGCACTTCCTTTGCAAACTTTCAGAGAAGGCAGCAACTTGCATTGGATCATGTGCCAAAAATTTTGAACTGTGGGACAAGATATAACGATGGGACTAATGATTATATAGCAAGGGCAATCTCCACAATTTATGGGAGAATTTTCTCTGCTATAAAAATAGTAGTTCCTTTGGAAAGTGGCAAAAATGCAATGTTGGCATTAAATAGGAAAAGACAATTTTCCTTATTTAATTTTGGCCAATATTCTTGCCAGAGCTTGAATTAGGCATGAGTATCATCTCCACCAATCCTCATGGATTTTAGGAGATGACTAGCTATGCCTTTGGATCTTATTCCTCAGAAAGGCAAGAAAAGGAATAAATCCCAATTCAAAAATATTGCATAAGACTTGGCAATATTTTTGCATATCCAAGAATTATGAAGACAAGGTGGTCTCTAGGAAAGGATGGAGTGATCAACATATCAAAGAAAGTGATGGCTCCTTTGCAATCACAAAGGCCACCTAGAAATTCCAAAAGCTTGGAATTAGGGTTGAAAGAAATTTGAGGTGATGCAAATGAGGTCATGCCCACTGACCAAGACATGAGCAAGGTTTTGAAAGGTTGAAAATGACCAGAAATCTCAGGGTCATCTAGAAATCCTCATGAGAAAATTTGAAAGAGGGTTGCTAGGAAGAAATCACAGCACAAAATTGATAACACAATTTTGAGTCTGTGACAAAGGACGTGAAGAAAAAAAAAAGGAAAGAAGAAGAAGCAAAGGCCGCTCCCGTTCAGTCGGAGTCTCCCAGTTCCTTCGGCTTCACCAAGCCACAGCGGCGCAGCAACCCCCTCCCCTCGCCGAGCCGAGCTCGGCGGCGTGGTGGCTCGTTGTAGCCGCCGCTGCTGGAGGAACTGCTACTGCCACAGAGGGGGACATGCGGCGCCCCCCAGGACCAAGATCATCTCCGGAGGAGGAGCTGCTCCTCCGGACGCCGTCCCCACCGTCCTCTTCGTCATCAGCCTCAGGACGGCACCCAAGGCGCCTCCCTTCCTCCGAGAAGACCCTAACGAACAGCGTGGAGGCGCCATCGTACCTGAAGTGGAGCGTACACCTCCCCTGCAGCCGGCGCACGCGTGCAAATGATAGCCAATCACGCTCCTGGAACACGTCGCCCGAGGGAGCCACATCGACCTCCACCCAGGATGCACTGCTGCAGCAACCGTCGGTCTGCAGCCAGACGCCGCCGGGACCTTCGGCCGGTAGCACGTCGCCAAACGAGCGGGGAAGCCGGAGCCACGATCTGCCAGGATTCTCCGTCCACACCACGAACTCCGACGACACGTCAAAGGAGTGGAGCTGCGGGCGCGGGGGACGCACGACCGCCATACGCCGCCTCGCGCCTCCTCTCCCACCATGGCTGCAACCACCTTCACCGCAGGAAGACGCACCGTGCCTCTCACTAGCGGCCGTGGCGAGACCTGGAAGGCCGCGTCCGCTCCCTCAGGGAGTCACTGTGGGCGCGACAGCATGCTTACGGGGACGCCCGCGGCCCCTCTTCGACGGCGGCGAGGCCAAATCCTTTGGGGCCTTCCCCTTCTCTGTGACAGACGGCTTCCTCGGCGGCGCCATGGTGATCTCGCAGCAATAGGGAGAGCGGAGAGCAAGCAAGGAGGCAGACAGCGCTGGCTAGAAGATGGCTTGGGGGCTCCCCCACTAGTCCCATTTATAGGGCGGAGGAGCCCAACCGCCAGTCACTAGCGTCGCAGCCATAACGGCCCCGTCGTCTGCGCTAGGGAGTTGTCAAGTCACACGGTTACCAAGACTGCATGGGGAGCGGAGTCGCCACGTCCCATCCAACCGTCACGTGCCAGCCTGGCCCGCAACCTTTTTGGGCCCCCGGCGCTTCGTCCTCAACTAAGGCTCCGCCTCGAAGCCAACTCCACGCGCGCCTTGGGCCCGGGGGCTACTGTCGGCATCCTGGGAACCAGGGTACCCATACTTGCCTGTCTGCTGGCCGCAGCGCGCTCCTGTCGTGGCCTGGTATGGCCCGGCTGATCGACCAGCTGCTCAAGACCCTCGCGAGGGGGCTAGACCTTGCGAGGAGAATGACGTCAATACCCCCTCGGGAGCGGCCTCGATTAGGTTGCTTCGGAGGGGCGGAGAATCCAAGGCCAAGCCTGCCTCAGGAGGAGGCAGTGACGCAAGCGGTGACGCACCGCGCCAGCGGGTGCCAGTGCCCGCCAATGGTGCAATTGCCATTTTGGTGCAAGGGGGACAGCGCATGCGCAGGTTCCCGAGGAGCAGGGCAAAGGTTTCCCCATTGGTGCAAAAAGACCGAAGACGGCAAGGACGACAGGGAGGATGTCACCACCGAGCCCACCACCGCGTCACTGGCTGATCCTTTTGCAGGCGAAGACTGCTTTTGTCAGGATAGGAACGTCCTTGTGTTCCCGCTCAAATTGTCCGTTGTGGGATCCCTTCCCGCCTAAACATTTTGAAGGAAGAGGACCCTGGCCGCCTATATAAGTAGCTAGGATCCCTACTATGAAAGGAGGGAGGATTAGATCCATAAACTCTGCCCTCGCACATAGGAGCAAGAACTCTTGCCTCCTGACCCTCCTGAGCTCTCCTCCTAAGCTCAGGAACCACTGTACTAGTCCATATTCAAGCCCTCCTGAGGCCAATCCACCAAAGCAGGAAGTAGGGTTTAACACCACAAGGTGGCCTGAACCTGGGTAAACTCTTGTGTGCTTTACTTGTTGTTCGCTTGAATCTCTTCATTGGACGAGGATGAGATGCTAGGTAGACGTAAGTGGGAGAGATCTTCGTTCACGCCCCTGTGTTCGAACTTCTTGGGTTTGCGGAGCCCGTAATCCGAAAGATTCCCCTGATGATTATAACCACCTTGGCTGCCTTGATTGTTGTGTCCATTTTGATTGTCGTGCCCGCCCTGATTGCCTTGGAATCTTGAGCCAGAACCACCATAGTGATAACCCGGCCCATGAGAACCGGGGCCTGCCGGGCGGTGCATGATCATATTGAAAACGATCCGAATTTTTGAACTCCCGCATAATAAAGCAATCGTTCGAGAGGTGTGTGGCTGGTTTTTCCTTCGTGTCGTGCCTAGGGCAAGGAAAATTTAACTCGCGCTCCAGATTGATATTAGACCCTCTACCTCGTGGGGGCGGCCTACCCTTACGATGCTGACCATCATTCTGCGTACTAGTGTTAGCCAAGAAATCTGAATTACTCTCCTCTTTACGCTTACTGCTGTATCCATGGCTCGCTGTATTAGACTGCGGCGCTTTACCGTTCTTCTTTCCCTTTCCTGACTTCTCGTCGTCAGACTCTGGATATTTGGCACTATCAGATTTGGCGTATTTCACCAGAGCTGCCATAAGTGCTCCCATGTCATCGCAGTGACGTTTGAGCCGTCCCAACTTCAGCTTCAGAGGCTCGAACCGACAATTGCCTTCCAATGTCAAGACTCTTGTGTCCGGGTTGATGCGGTCTGGTGAATGCAGGATCTCAGAAACCCGGCGCACCCAATGACTTGTTGATTCGTTCTCTCCTTGGACACAAGCAGCTAAGTCCACAATTGACATGGGTTGCTTGCATGTATATTTGAAATTATTGATAAACCGGCGCCTTAACTCGGCCCATGATCCAATGGAATTAGCTGGTAAACTTTTTTACCAAGTACGAGCCATTCCTTCCAGCGTCATGGTGAAGTACTTAGCACATGCCGCATCGTCTACATCCAGCATCTCCATCGCGATCTCATAGCTTTCAACCCACGCCTCGGGGGACATATCAGTAGTATAATTGGGCACCTTCTGTGGTCCTTTGAAATCTTTAGGTAGCCGCACATTACGTAAAGCGGGGGTGAGACACGACACTCCCAAAGAGCTGGAAGAAACTCCTGGTTCCATTGTGGTAGTTGGACGAACCGGGGTAAGCTGACGGGTTGTATATTGTGCTGCTAACTCGGCTTCTCGATGTTGTCTACCCTGGTCTACCACATCCTGAGCATTTGCACCACCACCTGCCGGGTTATCCCCCCAAGGTGGGTTATGGTTCCGCGCACTACTTGATACGGCTAGTTCATTGATAACCCACAAGTGTAGGGGATCGCAATAGTTTTCGAGGGTAAAGTATTAAACCCAAATTTGTTGATTCGACATAAGGGGAGCCAAAGAATACTCATAAGTATTAGCAGCTGAGTTGTCAATTCAACCACAACTGGAAACTTAGTATTTGCAGCAAGATAGTTTAGTAGCACAGTAATATGATAGTGGCGGTAGCGGCAATAAAAGTAAAGATAGTGTTTTTGTAGTTTTTGTGATATAAGCAACGGAAAAGTAAATAAGCGACAAGCAATATAGGTAAAGCTCGTAGGCATTGGATCGGTGATGGGAAATTACATCGAATGCAATTCATCATGTAGAAGTTATAACCTAGGGTGACACAGAACTAGCTCCAGTTCATCAATGCAATGTAGGCATGTATTCCGAATATAGTCATACGTGCTTACGGAAAAGAACTTGCATGACATCTTTTGTCCTACCCTCCCGTGGTAGCGAGGTCCTATTGGAAACTAAGGGATATTAAGGCCTCCTTTTCATAGAGTACCGGACCAAAGCATTAACACATAGTGAATACATGAACTCCTCAAACTATGGTCATCACCGGGAGTGGTCCCGATTATTGTCACTTCGGGGTTGCCGGATCATAACACATAGTAGGTGACTATAGACTTGCAAGATAGGATCAAGAACACACATATATTCATGAAAACATAATAGGTTCAGATCTGAAATCATGGCACTCGGGCCCTAGTGACAAGCATTAAGCATAGCAAAGTCATAGCAACATCAATCTCAGAACATAGTGGATACTAGGGATCAAACCCTAACAAAACTAACTCGATTACATGATAGATCCCATCCAACCCATCACCGTCCAGCAAGCCTACGATGGAATTACTCACACACGGCGGTGAGCATCATGGAATTGGTGATGGAGGAAGGTTGATGATGACGATGGAGACGATCTCCACTCTCCGGAGCCCCGAACGGACTCCAAATCAGCCCTCCCGAGAGTGATTAGGGCTTGGCGGCGGCTCCGTCTCGTGAAACGCGATAATTCTTTCTCCTTGATTTTTTCTCCATGAAACGGAATATATAGGACCTGGGGATACGTCGGTGCAGCATCGGGGGGCCCTCGAGGCAGGGGGCGCGCCCTGGGAAGGGGGGCGCGCCCCCACCCTCAAGGACAGCCTGTGGGCCCCCGGTGTGGATCTTCTTGCAGGTATTTTTTTATATTTTCTGAAATAATTCTCCGTTGATTTTCAGGCGATTCCGAGAACTTTTTATTCTGCACAAAAACAACACCATGGCAGTTCTGCTGAAAATAGCGTCGGTCCGGGTTAGTTCCATTCAAATCATGCAAGTTAGAGTCCAAAACAAGGGCAAAAGAGTTTGGAAAAGTAGATACGTTGGAGACGTATCAACTCCCCCAAGCTTAAACCTTTGCTTGTCCTCAAGCAATTCAGTTGATAAACTGAAAGTGATAAAGAAAAACTTTGACAAACGCTGTTTGCTCTTGTTGTTGTAAATATGTAAGCTAGCATTCAGGTTTTCAACAAGATCATGAACTAACCACATTCACAATAACTTTCAGGTCTCAAGACTACTCACATCAATAGCATAATCAACTAGCGAGCAATAATAATAAACCTCGGATGACAACACTTCTCAAAACAATCATGATATGATATAACAGGATGGTATCTCGCTAGCCCTTTCTGAGACCGCAAAACATAAATGCAGAGCACCTTTAAAGATCAAGGACTGACTAGACATTGTAATTCATGGTAAACGAGATCCAGTCAGGATCATACTCAATGCAAATTAATAGTAATACATGCAACGACAGAGGTGCTCTCCTACTAGTGCTCTTTGATAAGAGGATGATGACTCTGCATAAAAGTAAATAGACAGGCCCTTCGCAGAGGGAAGCAAGGATTTGTAGAGGTGCCAGAGCTCGATTTTTAAATAGAGACTGAATAACATTTTGAGCGGTATACTTTCATTGTCAACATAACAACCAAGAATCTTGATACCTTCCATGCTATGCACATTATAGGCGGTTCCCAAACAGAATGGTAAAGTTTATACTCCCCCAACCACCAACAAGCACACTCCACAGCCAGCCGAATCCACGGGTTACCATCCAAAAAAGCAACAGCCCTGGGGGAGTTTTGTTTAATTATTATGATTTTGAGCTTGGGACTGGGCATCCCGGTTACCAGCCATTTTCTCGTGAATGATGAGCAGAGTCCACTCATCGTGAGAATAACCCACCTAGCATGGAAGATATAGACAGCCCTAGTTGATACATGAGCTGTTCGAGCATACAAAACAGAATTTCATTTGAAGGTTTAGAGTTTGGCACATACAAATTTACTTGGAACGGCAGGTAAATACCGCATATAGGAAGGTAAGGTGGACTCATATGGAATAACTTTGGGGTTTATGGAAGTGGATGCACAAGTAGTATTCCCGCTTAGTACAGATGAAGGCTAGAAAGACTGGGAAGCGACCAGCTAGAGAGCAGCAACGGTCGTGGACATGCATTAAAATTAATCAACAATGAATGCAAGCATGAGTAGGATATAAATCACCATGAACATAAATATCATGAAGGCTATGTTGATTTTTTTCAACTACATGCGTGAACATGTGCCAAGTCAAGTCACTTAAATCGTTCACAGGAGGATACCACCCATCATACCACATCACAACCATTTTAATATCATGTTGGCACGCAAGATAGACCATTATAAACTCTCAGCTAATTAAGCATGGCATAAGCAGCTGTGATCTCTAATTGTCATTGCAAACATGTTTCATTCATAACAAGCTGAATCAAGAACGACGAGAAATCATATTCACAAAAACAAGAGAGGTCGAGTTCATACCAGCTTTTCTTATCTCAATTAGTTCATCATATATCATCCTTATTGCCTTTCACTCGCACGACCGAACGGTGTGGAAAATAATAATAGTGCATGTGCATTGGACTAAGCTGGAATCTGCAGGCATTTAATACAAGAGAAGACAAGGTAATATGGCTCAAAATTAAATCAACAACAAAGCATATGAGAGCCACTAAGCATTTTCATCATGGTCTTCTACTCTTAACCCCTAAAGCAAAAGAAAAGAAACTATTTACACGGGAAAGCTCCCAACAAGCAAAAGAAGAACGGGAAATCTTTTTGGGTTTTCATTTTTTTTAGTTACTACTACAAGCAAAGAAAATAAACTAGCTAGAAGCTACAACTATTTTTTTTGTTTTTCTGGGTTTTTCTAGCACACAAGAAAAAGACTAAGAAAAAGAAATTTAAACTAAGCATGGATGGTACAGTGAAAGAGTGTGAGCACCGACAACTAGAATAAGTGTGAACATGAATGTAAGTCGGTGAGAAACACGTACACCCCCAAGCTTAGGCTTTTGGCCTAAGTTGGTCTATGACCAGTACTGGCCGGACGGATATCCAAAGTTGTAGTTGGGGTCGTAATGAGATGCAGCAGATGCTACCTGCTGAGCTGCAGCTCGAAGACGGGCTGCCTCCGTCATGTTATAATGGGCATTTGCCTCCTCCATAGTTATAGTGTGTCTTCCCTTTTCCTGAAAGTTAAACAAAGTAGGGGCAGGTAGAACAATAGGAATGGCATGCTGCCGGTTAAAGATTAGTCGATATTTGAGAGTCTGATTATCCCACTCTATAAACCGGTGACTAGCCATAGCATTACAGTCTAAATAAGCAGCAGGTAAAGATTCATCATACGGATGCACAGACACACCAAGATAGCGGGCTATGCGGGTAGCATATATCCCACCAAATAAATCTCCATACAAACCATTATGGTGCAGTCTACGTGCAACAATTGCTCCTAAGTTATATTGCCTATCACCTAGTACATCACTCCTGAGAATGCTGAGATCAGGGACACACATGTGACAGGCTTCATCTTTACCATTTATGCATCTACCAATAAAGAGAGCAAAGTAATGAATAGCAGGAATATGTATGCTCCCCGTGGTGGCTTGTGTGATGTCCCTGGATCTCCCACTATAATACTAGCAAGGAATTCTCTAAATTCATATTTACGAGGATCACTCATACTGCCCCACTTTGGGAGTTTGCAGGCTTCATTAAAATCCTCTAAGTCCATGGTATAAGATTTATCATAAAGATCAAACAGGACAGTGTGAGAATTACGTGAAGATGAAAATTTAAACCTTCTCACAAAGCTATCAGTTAAGCCACGGTATTGAAGGCACTTATCTTGCGTGAAGTCCTCAAGGTCAGCTTTACACACATAAGCATAAAATTCATCTTTGATGCCCGCTTGACTCATAAATTCATTTGACGGCCATTCACAAGGCCGTACATCAGCATCCCTCGATGGTTCATCGTCAGGCTCACGGAACGCGAGCCTCGGTCCTTGCTTCCTTGAAGGACCACATTGGAAGTTTTTCCTAGACATTTTTCTGAAATTTTCTGAAATTTTTAGTAACTCACAATAAAAGTTAACCAAACTCAACAAGATTGATAGCAACAACTCCTATAAGTGCCTAGAGGCTATATCATGCATTAGAACTACTTGGGACCAAGAAAATTTGACATGTAAGCTCAAGAACAAGGTCACCATAGCAACACAAATTTGCAACAAATAAAGCGCTAGAACAAAAACTAATTGGACCAATGGAGGAGTCACATACCAAGGAACGATCTCCCCAAACAGTTTGGTGAATGGTGCTTTGAGCAAGAAGATCGAAAATGGCAGCAAAATGAGCTAGAACTCGGGTTTGAGCTGGTTGGGAATTTTTTTTGGGAGGAAGAAGAAGAGCATGGGTGAAAGGATAAGTGGAGGGGGGCCACGTGGGGCCCTCGAGGCAGGGGGCGCACCCTGTGCCCTCGAGGCCACGTGTTGGCTCCCCTCGTTGTGTGTTCAGTGCCATAATTTCTTAAATATTCTAGAAAAAATCATATTTCATTTTCATGGCATTTGGAGAACTTTTATTTTCAGGATATTTTTTTATTGCACGGATAAGTCTGGAAATAGACAAATAATGCTATTTTTCTTTTATTTATCCTAATTAACAGAAAGTAAAAGGAGGGTACAGAAGGTTTGTGCTATCTAGATTCACCTATCCCATGCTCATCAAAAGGAATCCATTAACGAGGTTGATCAGGTCTTGTTAATAAACTCTTTCTGAGTAACATGAAACCGGAGAATTTTCGAATAACACTATGTTACCTCAATGGGGATATGTATGTCCCCAACAATAAGTATGTCATATGCCTTCTTGATAGTAGGAATAGGAAACTCAAAACCTCCAATAGTAATAGTCGAAGTTTTTCCAATATAATTGATACTATAAACCTGAGGTTGTTTCCTCAGAAAGTGTACCGTATGCTCATTACCATTGACATGAAAAGTGACATTGCCTTTGTTGCAAACAATAACAGCCCCTGCAGTATTCATAAAAGGTCTTCCAAGAATAATAGACATACTATCATCCTCGGGAATATCAAGTATAACAAAGTCCGTTAGAATAGTAACATTTGCAATTACAACATGCACATCCTCACAAATAACAGGTATAGCAGTTGATTTATCGGCCATTTGCAAGGATATTTCAGTAGCTGTCAACTTACTCAAGTCAAGTCTACGATATAAAGAGATAGCATAATACTAACACCGGCTCCAAGATCACACAAAGCAGTTTTAACATAGTTTCTCTTAATGGAGCAAGGTATAGTAGGTACTCCTGGGTCTCCTAATTTCTTAGGCATTCCACCCTCAAAAGTGTAATTAGCAAGCATGGTGGAAATTTCTACTTCAGGTATCTTTATTTTGTTGGTAATAATATCTTTCATATATTTGGCATAAGGATTTGTTTTAAGCACATCAGTCAAACGCATACGCAAAAAGATAGGTCTAATCATTTCAACGATGCGCTCAAAATCCTCATCATCCTTTTTCTTGGATGGTTTCGGAGGAAAAGGCATGGGTTTCTGAACCCATGGCTCTCTTTTCCTATCGTGCTTCCTAGCAACAAAGTCTCTCTTGTCATAACGTTGATTCTTTGATTTTGGGTTATCAAGATCAACAGCAGGTTCAATCTCTACATCATTATCATTGCTAGGTTGAGCATCAGCATGAACATCATCGTTAATATTATCACTAGGTTCATGTTCATTACCAGATTGTGTCTCAGCATCAGAAACAGATATATCATTGGGATTCTCAGGTGGGTGAACTACAGGTTCACTAGGAGCATGCAAAGTCCTATCATTCTTCTTTTTCTTCTTCTTAGAGGAACTAGGTGCATCTAAATTAGCTCTCTGGGAATCTTGCTCAATTCTCTTAGGGTGGCCTTCAGGATACAGAGGTTCCTGAGTCATTTTACCACCTCTAGTAGCAACTCTAACAGCATAGTCATTATTTTTACTATTTAATTCATTGAGCAAATCATTCTGAGCCTTAAGTACTTGTTCTACTTGAGTGTTAACCATGGAAGCATGTATACTAATACGTTTCAGTTCACTAGATAGATAATCACTCAAGCGTTCAATCATATAGGCATTGTGTTGTAGTTGTCTACCAACATAAGCATTGAAGTTTTCTTGTTTCACAATAAAATTGTCAAACTCATCTAAGCATTGGCTAGCAGACTTATAACGAGGAATATCACCTTCATCAAATCTATAAAGAGAATTTACCTTTACTACCTGTGTCGGGTTATCAAGACCATGTATTTCTTCAATAGGCGGTAAATTCTTAACATCTTCAGCTTTAATACCATTTTCTTTCATAGATTTCTTTGCCTCTTGCATATCTTCAGGACTGAGAAATAGAACACCTCTTTTCTTCGGAGTTGGCTTAGGGGTTGGTTCAGGAAGTGTCCAATTA
This sequence comes from Secale cereale, assembly GCA_902687465.1. Lineage (NCBI taxonomy): Eukaryota > Viridiplantae > Streptophyta > Magnoliopsida > Poales > Poaceae > Secale > Secale cereale. The sequence goes on along the minus strand of LR738712.1, from coordinate 432,925,245 downwards.
TTTTCATTGGCTAGCATATTATTCAATAGTAATTCAGCTTGTTCCACTGTTCTTTCCCTGAAAACACAACCAGCACAACTATCCAGGTGGTCTCTGGAAGCATCAGTTAGTCCATTATAAAAGACATCAAGTATATCATGCATCTCAAGAGGATGATCAGGCTAAGTATTAAGTAACTGGAGAAGCCTCCCCCAAGCTTGTGGGAGACTCTCTTCTTTAGTTTGAGAAAATTTATAAATTTCCCGTAAGGCAGCTTGTTTCTTATGAGCGGGAAAATATTTAGCAGAAAAGTAATACATCATATCCTGGGGACTACGCACACAACCAGGATCAAGAGAATTAAACCAAGTCTTAGCATCACCCTTTAACGAGAACGGAAACAACTTAAGGATATAGTAGTAACGAATCTTTTCATCATTGGTAAACAGGGTGGCTAGATCATTCAACTCGGTAAGATGTGCCACAATAGTTTCAGACTCATAGCCATGGAAAGGATCAGACTCAACCAAAGTAATCAACTTAGGATCAACAGAGAATTCATAATCCTTATCAGTGACACATATAGGTGAAGTAGCAAAAGCAGGGTCACATTTCATTCTAGCATTCAAGGACTTTTATTTTAGCTTAGCTAATAACTTCTTAAGATCATATCTATCATTTCAAGCAAGAAAGTATCTAGCAGTTTCTTCATCCATAACATAACCCTCAGGAACAACAGGCAATTCATATCTATTGGGAGTAGTTTCATCATCACTATCATAAATATCATCAACATTTGCACTCTCCCTAACTTTAGCAATTTGTTCATCTAGAAATTCACCTAGTGGCACAGTATCAGGCATAGAAGTAGTTTCATCATACATAGTAGAAGTAGCATCATCAAGAACATACGCCATATCAGATTCAATAGCAGGAGTAGGTGTCGCAAGTTTACTCATAACAGAAGGAGAATCAAGTGCAGAGCTAGATGGCAGTTCCTTACCTCCCCTCGTAGTTGAGGGTAAGATCTTGGTTTTTGAGTCCTTCAAATTCTTCATAGTGATAAGCAGATATAATTCCCAAGTGACTTAAAGAATGGAGCTATGCTCCCCGGCAACGGCACCAGAAAATAGTCTTGATAACCCACAAGTGTAGGGGATCGCAATAGTTTTCGAGGGAAAAGTATTAAACCCAAATTTGTTGATTCGACACAAGGGGAGCCAAAGAATACTCTTAAGTATTAGCGGCTGAGTTGTAAATTCAACCACACCTGGAAACTTAGTATCTGCAGCAAGATAGTTTAGTAGCACAGTAATATGATAGTGGCGGTAGCGGCAATAAAAGTAAAGATAGTGTTTTTGTAGACTTTGTGATATAAGCAACAGAAAAGTAAATAAGCGACAAGCAATATAGGTAAAGCTCGTAGGCATTGGATCGGTGATGGGAAATTACGTCGGATGCAATTCATCATGTAGAAGTTATAACCTAGGGTGACACAAAACTAGCTCCAGTTCATCAATGCAATGTAGGCATGTATTCCGAATATAGTCATACGTGCTTATGGAAAAGAACTTGCATGACATCTTTTGTCCTACCCTCCCGTGGCAGCGGGGTCCTATTGGAAACTAAGGGATATTAAGGCCTCATTTTAATAGAGTACCGGACCAAAGCATTAACACATAGTGAATACATGAACTCCTCAAACTATGGTCATCACCGGGAGTGGTCCCGATTATTGTCACCTCGGGGTTGCTGGATCATAACACATAGTAGGTGACTATAGACTTGCAAGATAGGATCAAGAACACACATATATTCATGAAACAATAATAGGTTCAGATCTGAAATCATGGCACTCGGGCCCTAGTGACAAGCATTAAGCATAGCAAAGTCATAGCAACATCAATCTCAGAACATAGTGGATACTAGGGATCAAACCCTAACAAAACTAACTCGATTACATGATAGATCCCATCCAACCCATCACCGTCCAGCAAGCCTATGATGGAATTACTCACACACGATGGAGAGCATCATGGAATTGGTGATGGAGGAAGGTTGATGATGACGATGGCGACGATCTCCACTCTCCGGAGCCCCGAACGGACTCCAGATCAGCCCTCCCGAGAGAGATTAGGGCTTGGCGGCGGCTCCGTCTCGTGAAACGTGATAATTCTTTCTCCTTGATTTTTCTCTCCATGAAATGGAATATATAGGACCTGGGGATACGTCGGTGGAGCATCGGGGGGCCCTCGAGGCAGGGGGGCGCGCCCTGGGAAGGGGGGCGCGCCCCCACCCTCGAGGAAAGCCTGTGGGCCCCCCGGTGTGGATCTTCTTGCAGGTATTTTTTATATTTTCTGAAATAATTCTCCATTGATTTTTAGGCGATTCCGAGAACTTTTTATTCTGCACAAAAACAACACCATTGCAGTTCTGCTGAAAACAGCGTCAGTTCGGGTTAGTTCCATTCAAATCATGCAAGTTAGAGTCCAAAACAAGGGCAAAAGGGTTTGGAAAAGTAGATACGTTGGAGACGTATCATTCATCCATGTGCCTGCTATAACTCCGGCTTGGGCGAGGGGTGGAATGAATCCTCTCACGGCTGTAAGAATAAGCCTGCTGCTGAGTCAAAGCCGCCTCTAGGAATTCCCTAGCTCGTCACGCCTCCACTGCTATAGGGGATTCTCCTTCAATGGGGAGGGCCGCCAATCGTGAAGCAGTTGTGACTATGTTATCCAAGGGGTTGGAGTAATGACCGAGAGGCGTGGGTACACGCTGTGATGGAATGATCTGACGAGATGGATCCGCTGTGTGCGGCTGGACCGACGCCCCCGTTCCAGGTACTTCCGCCCAATTTATCACTGGCTGATTGCTGGTTCCTGCTCCCGGCGTATTAAAGAGATTCCTTGCCTCATAAACTGGAGGCAGGCGAGACTGGCGCCTTCTCCTCATTACATCATTTGATGTGTTCTGATCCAACATGAGGCGGTAAGCCTGAGCATCCAACTCAGCTTGTTTCGCGGCCATCCTGGTGTTTTCAGCTACTAGATCCGCCTTGGCTTGATCTATCTGACCCTTTACTTTAGCAACTTCTGCATCGTGCTGCTCCTTATCGGCCTGGCTGACTTCCGCGGTCAACAGTGTTGTCAAAGTGTCAAATAAATCGGATAGGACTTGAGCCGGCGGCTGCACAGGGCCTCCTGCCCCAGCTGCTGCTGCCGTCGCCAAACCGGACGTTAATGTTGCCGCAGTCGAAGATTGTTGCACAGATTGTGACCCGGCCATGAAGACCGCAACCCGGCTTGGCGGATCAAGGGTGTCTGGAATACTGTCACCGTCGGAACAGCCCCCAGACCGGCCATCCTGTAGTAGGTATAAAGACTCGGTCTCTCCGGTAGATGACTCGTCGCCGGAATAAACAACGGTCTCACCACCAGATTCCGATCTATCCTCAGCTTCGGCTCCGTGGACAACTCCCACAATGACACGCTTCATGGCGGGCCAAACCCGGGCAGGTCTCGCATGCTGAGACGACTCGACGATGTTGGAGCAGATGTCTGGCTCAGGTCCCGGTTCACCGATCTTGCCAATGAAAACGTGGATGCCGTCGAAGGGGACCCGGTACCCGTACTTGATTGAATCGGCCTCAGGGCCCCATCCTGCATCATCGATGTAGATCTTGCCGTGATGACTCTTAGTCATCCGGCCCACTGCATAGCCCTTGAGTCCTTCAAAGCTGCCCTCTAAGAACTCAAAACCATCGTGCGATAGCCCCACGGTGAGCGCCAACTATCGTGGTTTTCTCACGGCAGATGTCCTAGCATAAGGACTTAGTCGTGGAGCCACCGCTACGGGTTAGCTTAAAGGGGTTAAAGCGGACAAAGGACGCAAGGGATTTTATACTAGTTCGGCCCCTTCGGTGAAGGTAAAAGACTACGTCTAGTTGTTGTGGTATTGCTAGGATTTCGATGACCAGGGAGCGAATCCGCTTTGCCTGTGTCTCGAGTTGTGTTTCCTTGTCCCTGAACAGCCGTCGGGTCGTCCCTTTATATACAGAGGATGACGCCTGGCCGGCTTACAGAATCCCGAGACCGGCTCATAAACGTGCCCGGCTCGGTCTCTACTTTACCTATCTTACAATACAAGTTACACACCATTTGGCAGTTTATATGTACGGGCCCTAATACCTTTTGGGCCCTACGCCTTTTAATCTTCTGTAGTGAAACGCCATATCCTATGTCTTGATGGGCTTCATAGAAGTAATTCTCATAGGCATAAACCGGGCCCTCCTGGGCGGTTTATACCTAATAGTTATATCCCTGACAGCGGATGACCGGGCAAAGATCACAACTGTTATGTGGTCTATATGGCATTCCAGAAATCGGATCAAACATGAGGAGACAGGACGGGATCACGTCACAAACATTCGAGCAACAAAAGAAGCGATAGCTCTATTACACTTCCTAGGAAGGAGTCTTTGGTCCTGCCAGGCTTTGGATGGCGACCACCCGATGCGGGTGTTGTTAAAATCACCATGGATTGAGCGCTGAACTTGGCAGAAGGACGAGGGGGTACAGGTGGAGTTGCCTGTTCGTCTAATGCGTATCTAGGAACTTGGAGTAAACCATATTTAGGGGTGTCTGATCCCCTGGTCATTGCTGAGATGCCCCGAGACCGATGTGCCAGGTGTCAGCCAGTTATTCGTTGCCATTGCCATGTCATCTGCTTGCGTGTTGCATCTTGCCATGTCATCGTGTGCATTGCATCAGCATGTTTTCAAAACTTGCATCCGTCCGAGTCCGCCCGTCCTCTCCGTTGTCCGTTCTGAGCCCAGACACACTCGCATGCGCCCGCGGCACCTCCGAATATTTATTTTATAAGTGGCCGGAAAATGTTCTCAGAACGGGATGAAACTTGGCGTGCGGTCTTATTATAGTACACACAGACCGCCCGACAAATTTCGTCGCATTCGGAGTTTGTTTGATAGCCCAACCGTTAAACTCGTAGCGGCACCGTTGCCGGTATTTTCGTCGGACGTTTTTGGTCTCTGAAAACCCCCGTGGGCCTCTCTTCTCCCTTCTCTTCTCAGCCCGAGGCCTTTTTCCACAACCACAATCAGCCCACTAG
>LR738712.1:432889642-432920020 GCA_902687465.1 Secale cereale | reverse complement strand
CCCCCCGCGTCCGGAGCCATCGGGTCGCGATTGGATGCTCCAAGATCACCCAAAAACCCTAGTCCTAGCCCCCTACCCTATATATACACACCCACATGCCATTTTTGGCCTCCTCCTTCCTCCCTCCTCAAAATCCGCACCCCTCCACCCCTGCCTTGCCATTTTTCGCCGCCAAATCGGAGCAGCCACCACCATCCGTCGTGCCCCGGCCATTCCGGGCGCGCCACTTCACCAACGCCACCGCCCGCGGCAAATGGGGAGACGCCACCTGGCCAGCGCCGCGCCACCTCAGCCTCCCAGCCGTCGCCGACCCGCTCGGGCCCAGGGACGGCCCGCGCACCCGCCGCCCATCGGGGCCTGGGACGGCCCGCGCACCCGCCGCCCTGCTCTCCTCCATCGACGGTCCCGTCAGCCCTCGACCCCGCCACCGGTGCACGACGTCGTCGCCGTTGCCTCGCCCGCCTCGCCGGCATTCACCTCCTCGCTGCCTCTACCTTGCCGTCCCGCCGGCACTACACCTCATCGACCCCGCTTCAGCGTGCTTTGCCGCCCGCTGTGCGCGCCACCGCCGGACCCGCAGCTCGACAGCCGACGCCTCGGCTCCGAGCACCGCCGCGCCCCGCGCCCTCATAGCCGGCCTGCGCTGCCCCGTCGCCGGCCTTCCCCACCGCCGGATCCGGGGTCCTCCGCCCGGATCCGCACCGGCCCGACCACCTTCAGCGTCCTCGACCGCTCCGGTGATGGCTTCTCGCCCCTCGTTGGTTACCCCAAGTGGAAGGTTTGAGATGCAGTGTAGCGGTAGTTTTCCCTTGGCAAAGATACCAAGGATCGAATTCCCCTGAGACTCCGAGGTTCAACAAGAAGGTGTCAACTGCTAACGGCGCCAGATACTTAGCGATTGACAGGACCTGCACACAGATACAAATAACTTTGCTCACAACGAGTATAGAGAGGTTGTCAATCCCTCCGGCCTTGTCGTTTACAAAGGATCAAACACAAGAGATAATAGTGATAGGTATGACTGCAACTAGTAAGTAAGAACAGAAAGTAAATAGCGGATGTGATCAGTGATGGTAATATGGACCGGGGTCCCATGATGTTCACTAGTGATGTCTCTCTCCCAAAAGACGATAAAACAGCTAAGCGAGGTAAACGAATTACAGCTGGGCAATTGACAGGATTATGTGCGCAAACCAATACTAACTATGCTGCAAAGAAAGGTAGAGGTTCAAAAGCATGGGCGGTACGCCAAGGCAAGTAGACCGAAATCCATCTGCATCTACTACTAATCATCCACCTTGAGATATCTATCCAGAACATCTCGCTGGTATTAAGTTGCGAGTCCCACCCATAGTGTAAACTCAAAGCGACAGACAACTGCATTAAAAGAACTTTGCGTAAAGTAAACAATCCTTGCACCCGCAAGTACAAGCACCGTTGTTTTCCCCCTTGTGGCAACAACACATCCCCTAGACTCATGTTTCTGTCACTCAAGCTAGTCATCGAGGGGCATGAACCCACAATCAAGCATAACGTTCCCTCTTGGGGTTACTACCTACTACTTGGCCAAAGCAATAAACATCAACTGAGAACATGCAAGAATTACTCAAGAACATAAATATAAAAGAGGTGAATCAAATATATTACTCAAACACAATCTGAACAGAATCTCATAATCCATCGGATCCCAGCAAACTCATCATAGCAACAGCATAAGGATTACATATGTGCCTCGATCATGTAGGGCAGCTCACGAGGTCTAATCGGTGAAGAACAAAGAGGGGAGGAGAACATCACATAGCTACTGGTCATGGACCCATGGTCCAAGGGAGACTACTCACAACTCATCCGGGAGGTGTCCATGGTGGTGGAGAAGCTCCCGGTGGTGATCCTCCCCTCCGGCAGGGTGCCGGGAAGAGTTCTCCTGGTGCTCCCGATCTTGGAAGCGCGGCGACGGCGGAACAGAGATGAGATCGCGAAAAAGGGTTCCGTCCTCGAGGGTTTCGGGACGCGGTGTAAATATATGCCAAAGGGGGGCATCAGCGGAGGTCAGGGGGGCCCAGGCGCCCCCCGGGCGCGGCCAGGAGGGGGGCCGCGCCCCCAAGGCGCCTGGAGCCCTGGTGGCCCCCCTCTGGCCCTACTTTGGCCGGACGGAAGCTTCTGGAGCGCTGATTTTTTATATATTTTCCCGGAATTTTTCTGGCAATTTAAGTAATGGGAAAACCTGAAATACAAAAACAGCAGAAAACAGAAACTGGCACTGAGGTGCACTGAGTTAATAGGTTAGTCCAAATATGATCAAAAGTGTATGGAAGTGCATAAATATCATAGCAATATCACACAAAAGAGGCATGGAGCAAGCAGAAATTATAGATACGTTTTGGACGTATCAACATCCCCAAGCTTAATTCCTGCTCGTCCTCGAGTAGGTAAATGATAACAAGCATAATTTCTGTGGTGACATGCTATTAACCATACAAGGACTTTTCACAGTCACATGACAAATGCTTACTGAGATAATGAATCTGTAGTAATTAAGTTGCCTCATGAGAAAATCACAAAGAGCTGAAAGTTTTACAATATGATACTGAAACACTCAATAGATTTGTAGTGAGCATGGTGTGCAAATATGACAAAGTGGTACCTCGCTTGCCCCCTTTAGTGAAGCAAAACATAAATGCAGGGGCACCTCCAAAGTTTAAGTGACGACTAGATACAATGATTTTAGAATAAACGATATCATAATCATGCAAAAGACAATGGTACTTTGGGATAATGCACATTACACTCAGAATGACAATCATGCTCTCAATAGTTGGAGCTTTAAAGAAGGTGGAGACTCTCGAACCGTGGCTTTTGATGGCAAGGTTGAAAACCCGTGGTCGGAAACAAAAACTAAACATGTACCAGAGCTCTTGGTTTTTAAAAACAGAGGTAAAAATTATTTTTGGGGTATGCATATTTCGTCAACGAATGCTAGTAGATAACTCAATTACTTCTCGAGCTGGACAAGTTTCGAGGAACGGCTCCCGCACGAGGACGATCACATCCTCTTAATCTTCTTTATTTATCACTGCCAAAGTTTTCTGATTTCTCATGAACAAAGCGTGAAGGAGGGTTTGTTTGTTGTATTATTTTTTAATGAGCCGGGCGCACTCTATGCCAGTTCCTTCTCGTATTAGCGGTTTACACATTAAACATGCAATCCCGGGGTGAAGCTTGTCCAACTTAAAAAGATCATGAATTAACTACTACTTCCTCATGAGCTAAAACAGAGGCACAAAAGAGAAATGCTTTTTTTGATTAATTTCGAGATGGTACAAGATAGTCTTCGTTAGGAATGGCAGGTAAATACCATGCATAGGAAGGTATGGTGGACTCATATGGCATAACTGGTTTAAAGGATTTTGGATGCACAAGCAGTCAGTCCGCTTAGTACAGACGAAGGTTAGCAAAAGACTGGGAGCGACCAACTAAGAGAGCAATGACGGTCATAATCATGCAGAGCGACAAAGCAACATTGAATCGGGCATGGAAGTTATATCGCTACTCAGAAATTAAAGATCATCAAGGCTTGATAGACTTTCTTTACAGTCTTAAATATGCGTGAGCATATGCCAAGTCAATCAAAATAAATTCTTGGAGGAAGATATCACTAAACCATACCACATCATAGGCAAACAAATCATGTTGGTACTTCAATAACACATTAAGAACCCCCCAGCTATTTGAGACTAACCATAAGAAAACATGAACTACTAAGCACCATTATGCACATAGCATTTTTATCATAGACATATCAACCAGTGCAACAGAAGCCAACTCTCTTAACAAGATAAGCATGATAACTCAAGAGAGTTCCAGAAACCAACTAAACAAAATCTCTTTAAAAAGAAAAGCATGAAAACTAAGAGTTAAACATGACAGTAGCTATTGAAAGACAAAGAACATACACAGCAAAGATAAACATGAAAATCCTATGTTGTGTTCTAGGTTGAAGTGGAGTGTGTTTCTCTCCCACACAAAGAAAGCTGGGTTCTAACTCGTTATGAAAAGCAAGCAAAGCTAAAGAAAACTAAAAAGGAAACTAAAAGCAAGACGCTCCAAGCATAGCACATAACACATGAAGTGATTAAAATATAGTGGAACGAAAGACGAACTGATAATTGTTGATGGAGAAGGGGATGCACGGGGGCATCCCCAAGCTCAGACGCTTGAGTCTTCTTGAATATTTCTTGGGGGTGCACGGGGGCATCCCCAAGCTTGAGCGTTTGACACTCCTGAATCTTTTTATCATCTTCCCTCGCACACTTGAAAACTCCCTTCATACATAACTCATCATAATCTGATTAGCGAGGTTAGTACCCATAATAAAATAATTTTTCCTTGCTGTAAATAAGGATATTCTTGAAGGTCTACTGTTTCTCAAGATTGCCAAAAGGTTTTTGCAAAGAAAAAGCAAGCTCAAGGTTTGCAAAATGAAGGAAAGGCAAAACAGGACAGAATCTGTGAAAAACAGACCAGCAGGTAGTAAATAATTTTTTCGGGGCACTTCTGCAACTCAAATCAAAAAACTCAGAACAGACGCCCGAAAGCCAATTGTATAGAGCACGCTGCCGAACAAATTCAGACCAAAAAGATGATCTGGTGATTTTATACGAATTTTTCTGTCCAAGGACAGAATCTGTTTCCTGGACAGCACGTCACAACTTTTGAACTTTCTTGCAATCAGAGGCTAAACTTGGCACAAAGCTGAAAAGAAAAGATATAATGATGATGCTACTGTAGTAACAAACATCAAGACCACTAAAACTGAAAGAACAAACTGAAAGCAAAGATAACAAGGGTTGTCTCCCTAGAGCTCTTTCTTTATAGCCATAAAGATAGGCTTAAGACTTTAATGATGCTCTCGTAGGAATAAGAGTTGAAGAACAAAAGATTGCATCAAGAAGCAAACACCAAACACATTTAAGCCTAACATGCTTCCTATGCATAGGAATATTGCAATACAATAATTCATTGAAGCACAAAGCAATAAGCATAGGAAGACAAAACAAGTGCAGCTTCAAAACCTTCAACATAAAGAGAGGGAACTTGATATTATTGAAATATCTATAAGCATATGTTCCATTCTCATAATAATTTTCAGTGGGATCACGAATAAACTCAACAATATAAGCATCACATAAAGAATTGTTACCATGATCCACATGCAAAAAGGTATCATTACTCTTCATATAAGCAAAATCTTTCTTATTAGGAATAGTGAGAGTAAAGCAATCATAACCATCATGGTAATCATTGTATTTAGGAGGCATATCATAATCATAATAAATTTTATCCTCAATAGTAGGTGGACTGAAAACATCATATTCATCATTGTAATCATATATAGGAAGCAAAGTATCATCAAAGTAAATTTTCTCTTCAAAAGTTGGGGGACTAAAAATATCATGTTCATCAAACGTGTCATCCCCAAGCTTAGAGCTTTCCATGTCATTAGCAATATTGATATTCAAAGAAAGCATACTAATAACATCACCATCATCATGATTGTTATGCAAATAATAAAGTTCCATAGGTTTTTTAATTTTCTCTTCAAACACATCATGTCCCAAAGCAAGGTAGAGCTTATAAAGCTCTCTCATATTTTTGTTGTTTTCCATTAAGCAAAACTAGTGAAAAGACATAAAGAAAACTGAAAGGTAAACTAACAAGACTAAAAAGCAAAGATAAAAGATAGCGTGCAACTCCCCTATCTTGAAGAGTGGAGTCCCCGGCAACGGCGCCAGAAAACTTTGCTTGATGGCTTCTCGCCCCTCGTTGGTTACCCCAAGTGGAAGGTTTGAGATGCAGTGTAGCGGTAGTTTTCCCTTGGCAAAGATACCAAGGATCGAATTCCCCTGAGACTCCGAGGTTCAACAAGAAGGTGTCAACTGCTAACGGCGCCAGATACTTAGCGATTGACAGGACCTGCACACAGATACAAATAACTTTGCTCCCAACGAGTATAGAGAGGTTGTCAATCCCTCCGGCCTTGTCGTTTATAAAGGATCAAACACAAGAGATAATAGTGATAGGTATGACTGCAACTAGTAAGTAAGAACAGAAAGTAAATAGCGGATGTGATCAGTGATGGTAATATGGACCGGGGTCCCATGATGTTCACTAGTGATGTCTCTCTCCCAAAAGACGATAAAACAGCTAAGCGAGGTAAACGAATTACAGCTGGGCAATTGACAGGATTATGTGCGCAAACCAATACTAACTATGCTGCAAAGAAAGGTAGATGCTCAAAAGCATGGGTGGTACGCCAAGGCAAGTAGACCGAAATTCATCTGCATCTACTACTAATCATCCACCTTGAGATATCTATCCAGAACATCTCGCTGGTATTAAGTTGCGAGTCCCACCCATAGTGTAAACTCAAAGCAACAGACAACTGCATTAAAAGAACTTTGCGTAAAGTAAACAATCCTTGCACCCGCAAGTACAAGCACCGTTGTGTTCCCCCTTGTGGCAACAACACATCCCCTAGACTCATGTTTCTGTCACTCAAGCTAGTCATCGAGGGGCATGAACCCACAATCAAGCATAACGTTCCCTCTTGGGGTTACTACCTACTACTTGGCCAAAGCAATAAACAGCAACGGAGAACATGCAAGAATTACTCAAGAACATAAATATAAAAGAGGTGAATCAAATATATTACTCAAACACAATCTGAACATAATCTCATAATCCATCGGATCCCAGCAAACTCATCATAGCAACAGCATAAGGATTACATATGTGCCTCGATCATGTAGGGCAGCTCACGAGGTCTAATCGGTGAAGAACAAAGAGGGGAGGAGAACATCACATAGCTACTGGTCATGGACCCATGGTCCAAGGGAGACTACTCACAACTCATCCGGGAGGCGTCCGTGGTGGTGGAGAAGCTCCCGGGTGGTGATCCTCCCCTCCGGCAGGGTGCCGGAAAGAGTTCTCCTGGTGCTCCCGATCTTGGAAGCGCGGCGGTGGCGGAACAGATATGAGATCACAAAAAAGGGTTCCGTCCTCGAGGGTTTCGGGACGCGGTGTAAATATATGCCAAAGGGGGGCATCAGCAGAGGTCAGGGGGGCCCAGGCGCCCCCCCGGCGCGGCCAGGAGGGGGCCGCGCCCCCAGGGCGCCTGGAGCCCTGGTGGCCCCCCTCTGGCCCTACTTTGGCCGCACGAAAGCTTCTGGAGCGCTGATTTTTTATATATTTTTCCCGGAATTTTTCTGGCAATTTAAGTAATGGGAAAACCTGAAATACAAAAACAGCAGAAAACAGAAACTGGCACTGAGGTGCACTGAGTTAATAGGTTAGTCCAAATATGATCAAAAGTGTATGGAAGTGCATAAATATCATAGCAATATCACACAAAAGAGGCATGGAGCAAGCAGAAATTATAGATACGTTTTGGGCGTATCATCCGGCCGCCGACTCGCCGGATCGAGCCGCAGCCGTTGACCCGTGCCAGCCGGACATGTCCGGCCGGGTCCGGACATGTCCGATCATCTCCTTGCCTTGTGCCACTACCACGTGGGCCTAGCCACCGGACGTGTCCGGTTGGACCCGGACACGTCCAACCCGAGGTTGTTTTTTTGACTAAGTCTGAGAATTTCAGTATCATGTTTCATACTTGTGTGTGGTGTATTTTGGTGCACGTAGATCCAAAAGAAGCGTATGATATGTCAAAACGTTCATTGTGAAGTGCTCTACGTGTTAGTTGCATTTGCATGCATGTTACTGTTCATCTCGTTGTCTTAATATCCGTTACAAAACTGCTATGTGATGTTACTGCTCAGCTATAGTTGTCTTTCAATAATATGTTAGCATCTTGAGAGGGTGATAACTTTGTGCATGTTGGTCCAAATGGAGTGTATGATATGTCAAAATGTTCATTGGGAAGTGCTCTACATGATGGTGGATGTTGCATTCATGTTAGGTGCCATATTTACATGTTTATCTCTGTTGCAAAAGTGCATGTGGTTGTTAAGTGCTAAAACTTGTTATAAGATGCTAATTTGTATTTTTCTTATCTTTATGTGTGATTTTTGTTTGAGCAACATGACAATATGTTTTAGAAGCACAATCATGACATCTTTGATGTGGTGCAATCCACTTTTCATGATATGCCTTGTGGTGAGTGCACCAAGGTTGCAAAGTGACCTACTCGCCGTTGTTGTTTTCTGAGACTTGTTAAAAAACTGCTATGTCTTAAACTGTTATATCCTGATGCCATGTTTGTTTGATGCCCACTCAAATCCATGAATGTTTTGGGATGTCCAATGACCATGTCTTGATGTCCATGTTATGCTCTATCCATCCATGTCCTTGTTTGCCATTATAGCCTGCTGTAGCTTGTTTATTTCTTGCTCCCAAATTGTTATAAAATGTTTATGTCAGCCTGTTAACAGTAAGTTCAGTTTTGCCATGTGAATAGCTATTGTTCTATGCATGCTATGACCATGTTCTTGCCATGAGTAGCTTCATAAACATGTCTTCTTGCTGTTGGTTATATCCACATGCCATGATATGCTTTGAGATGAGTTGCACAAGATTGCAAACATGCCTACTTGTCGTTGTTGCTGCCATGTTTAGTTTATTTCACCAAGTCTGTGAATGTGTTATCTTTTGCAATCTTGCCATGATGTTTTGAGCATGTTATAGTGATGTTTGGTAGTAGCTCAGTGATCATGCGTGTAGTGCTTGACATGTACATGCTTGCCATGCCCTTTGTTGCCATGAAAGGTTATTGTATCATGTTGTTTTGATGTCAACTGTATGCCTACTTGCTGTTTTGGGTTGATTGTGTTTCAAACTTGCTTCGTGTGTATGTGATGAACCGTTGCTCCGTTTTGAGCGTGTCCTATATGAAACTTGTGTGTTTTTGCATGTAGATGCTTAATAACATGTTGAATACATGTTTGGAGTGTGTTTGCTTGATGTTTTGGTGCATCTTGCATCTTTGCCATGCTTGACTTGTTTTGCTCATATCTTCTAGGCCGTAGCTCCGAATTAAACGAACTTTATATGTAACTTGACTAGATTTTCGGCTAGATCATCATGGTGCATGTTAAATTGCTGTTTACAAACTTTAACTTAAGATTTGTTCAGATCTGGACCCATTTCGAAATTTGCATATGAGGACTTACCGGAATTGTTATATGTTGTTTCCGGCCTCATTTAAACTTATTGGGTTTTGTTGGTCTTGTATGCATCATCCCTTGCCATGTTTTGTATCATATAGACTTGTCTTGCATCATACTTGATTGAGCATCTTGTCATGTTCTTGAGTGGTGTGTTTACCATGTTGTGTGCTTCTTCTCGCTAGTTCATATTCCGTGGTGATCGTGAGGATTCGTTCGGCTACGCTTGTTTGTCTTTGTGGATTCTTCTTCGTCTACTTCATGGACTCGTTCTTCTTCCTTGCGAGATCTCAGGCAAGATGACCGTCACCTTGTATACCTTTGCTACCATTGCTATGCTAGTTGTCTTGATGCTATCGCTATATGTCGCGCTACCTATCTATTTGTCAGCCTCTCCTTGTTGCCATGAAACCTCTAACCTTTGACACCTTCCCAGCAAACCATTGTTTGGCTATGTTACCCGCTCGCTCAGCCCCTCTTATTGTGTTGTTAGTTGCAGGTGAAGATGAAGATTGCTCCATGTTGGATCTTGGTTGTTGGAATATCACATTATCTATTACTATTATTAACACACCTATATACTCGGCAATGGGTGGAAGGCTTGGCCTTTTGCTCGGTGTTTTGTTCCACTCATGCCGCCTTAAGAACCAATAAATCGGCGTTATGTTCCTTGATTTTGCGTTCCTAACACGGTTGGGTATATGGGGACCCCTTGACAGTTCGTCTTTGTATAAAACTCCTCCAACAAGGCCCAACATTGGTTTTTAATTTGCAACATAGTAAAAAAATAATTAATTAAATTGCATAGGGAGTTAGCGCTACCTGAGGATTCTTCTACATACAGGGGGGCCAGTGCTGATGGTGTTGGTCCCAAACGAGCAACCTGCGGGGCCGCCTTGGGGAAACTCGAGGTATCTGGATCTCGTAGCTTGTCCCATCCGGACGTGGCCTGAGACGAGATACGCACGGCTACTATCAGTGTGTCGGCACGCCGGGAGGTCTTGCTGGACTTGTTTTACCATTGTCGAAATGTCTTGTGCACCGGGATTCCGAGTCTGATCGGGTTGTCCCTGAGATAAGGGGTATTATTATTTTTTATCTCTGCTAATCGTGAGAGCTTGTTATGGGCTAAGTTGGGACACCCCTGCAGGGTTATGAACTTTCAAAAGCCCTGCCCGCGGTTATGTGGCAGATTGGAATTTGTTAATGTCCGGTTGTAGAAAACTTGACAGAGGATCCGAAATAAAATACACGAACCGTGTGAGTAACCATGACCGTCTCTTTTCATTTTGAGAAGAGAACACGGTGGGGTTATGTTTGACTCGTAGGTAGTTCAGGATCTCTTAGCTATCATTACTAGTTTGCGACCGTTTGCGTAGATGCTCATCTTATTCTTGTACTCGTAAATTAGCCATCATACATATGCTTAGCCGCTGCTGCAACCTCACCACTATCCTTTTCCATACCCATTAAGCTTTGCTAGTCTTGATACCCATGGTTATGGGATTGTTGAGTCCTCATGGCTCACAGATACTACAACAACAGTTGCAGGTGCAGGTTTCTGATGACTTGACATGAGAGCGATGTTCTTTGTGTTGGAGTTCTTTCTTCTTCTTCCTCGTCAGTCTTGGGTTAGGTTCCTGGTCGGCAACCTTGGATAGCAGAATGGATGTCGTTGTGTTTTTCATGTTTGCATCCGTTGTCGGATGTCTTGTATTGATGTTGTTGTATCCATGTGACTTGTATGAATTGTTGTATCCCCATGTATTTATGTAATGGTACGATGTAATGATATCCATCTTGCTAAGCGGCCGAAATGCGGTTGTGCCCCAATCACGAGTTCGTCACGTGGTCAGGATATAATCACATCTTGGGCGTGACAAGTTGGTATCAGAGCCTCGACCGATCATAGGAGCCCCCTTGATTGATCGTAGTTTGGACATTGTCGAGTCTAGAACAAAACCCTTTTGGAGTCTAGTTATATCAGAGAGTAGGAATTCTTTTTTACTTCTCAGTCCCTTCGTCGCTCTGGTGAGGAATTTTGACGTAGGTGTTTTGAATTACTCCTCTTCCCCTTCAATTTTTTTAGGATCACGCGGTTAGTTGCCGTTCGTTGCGATGTCTGCTCTTTCATCCGGTGCATTTCTCTTCGAGTCGATTCGTTCCTCTTCATCTTTGCAAGTTCAATCCTTAGTTATTTCCAACCGGCGTCGTTTTCCCCATCCGAAGTGGTCTTTTTTTTCCCACCCGCCCACCCTTTTTCTTCTCGGACCAGAGTCCTTAATCGAGTATCCATCCTACTCGTGTGAATCCTTTGCTTCATTTCCACAATTGTTTCAACTGGTGAATTCTTGTCTAGTTCGGCCTTCTTCATCTCTTTTCTTTCCGGTGGATTCAATTCAAGTATTCGTTGTTCATCATATTCTTTTCCCTTGGCTCATATGTTTCCTCTTGCTCGTTTTCCTATCACCATTTAATTATTCCGGAGTTCCGAAGACATCTCAGGAGATTCGTCTTTGTTCTAATTTATCTGGGGTTGTCACCTCTTTCCAGTTTTTCAATCGTTCCGGTGCATCATCTCCTTTTCGATCCTTTCCAACGATGTTCTCTCTTTGGTGGGCTCATAACCCACAGGTCTTTCCCAGGATCTTACCCGACTCTTCTAATATTTCTGGGGCTATTCTCAAATTCTTTTTGAAGTGTGACATAAGTATGGATTCCATCAGCCATATGCCTTCTCCAAGATCACTTTCAATTCTTTTCATCGTTGGTTCAACCTTTTCTCTCTTTTCATACTTCCGAAGTATCTCAATAATTTTGGTGGTATTTCTCCTCGTCATTTGAAAACTGAAGAAGAGTTTCTCTCCAATCTTGTTTGTTCTCTCGAAGATTCGTGGTTCCAGCCTCATGTCATCCTCTTATTCCGCTTGTCATAAATCTTTTCTTACCCATCCGGAGCATTTCATGAATTCTTTCCATTGTGATCCTTCGAAGGCCATCATTTTAGAAGATTTATTCGTTCTTAGTTTTCAACTTTGTCCTCCAGATATTCTTCATTGATGCCTCTTCATTCGTTTCTGTATTCTTCTGGTGCTTCATCCAAGTATTCTGTAATCAGTTCGCGAGCTCTTCGTTTTCATGTATCTAAATTCCTAAGTGCTTTATTCTTCCCGGCGATTCATTCTCTTGTATTCACTCAATTTCAGTTCCTTACAGTGGATTATTCTCCTTCATCACTTGTTTTCAATTCTTATAGTGGTTTGCTCAAAAGTTCTTTTCATGTGTGGTCATATCAATTCTTTCGTTCTTTCCAATCTTACCGGTAGTTCATAAAGACTTTCTCAAGTGTTGCGCCATATCTCCCCTTAATCAATTTCAACGAGAATAAGTAGTATGCAAGTCCATTGCTTCTCATCAATTTAATTGGTGGAGAGTAAGCAATAACATAATTCTTATTCTTTTCATCAAGTTGATTAATCCCTTCCTTCGGAATTTGTTCTTGATGAATAAATTCTAATCCCAAGCGTCTTCACCTTTTCTTTCCCGAGTTCACAGTTTCTCGACTATCTCGTTGGAACCCCGACTAATCATCGCAAGACCTTAATCTTATTATTTCATCATTCAATCCTATCTCATCATCCTCTTGTTACCGGAGTTCTTCATGGTGGTTCTTCAGGGTTTAATTCATTCTTCAAACGTTCATCTAATTCTTCGGGAGCAGCTCAAGCATTCTTCTTCTTGCACTTCGAGATGCAAATAATCCTCCATATTCTTTTGAAGTGGAGTTTTGCAATTCTTCATCCTCAGCTATTCGAGCATTTGGTTGTGGCAAAATTTCACCTCAAGTTTTGGGATGATGTCCATAAGTCCACAACAAGCTTATTCTTTTGTTGTTGATTTTCTCAACAACTCCGTTCGAGCTTTTCTTTTGAAGATGCTCTTTCAAATTCGTTTATGGTGGAAGTTGTCATTTTCTTCTCCATTCTTTTCATTCAACTTTTTTTAATTCATCCAGCATCATTTGTGTTGTTTCTCTCGTCAAGTATCGTCCCATCTTGTGAAGTTCATGTTCTATTCCAGCCGGAGTGCTGCCCAAATTCATTTGTTCAAATTCCTTTCTATCTTTTATTAACTGGAGTGGTTTCGAATTCATTCTTGTCCCTTCAACTCTTGCGTCATATCCTTCAACATTTGGTTCTCGGCGATCCCTTGTTCCTCTTGTCTATCGAGGTGTTTGCAACTCCGTTCTTCTCCGTTGTGTTCGTTCTTTCAAGTTGTTCAACCTCCCTAAGGTTTTCTGACTTCACCTTCTTCCTTTTCTCTTCCGTCTCGTTCCTAAGATCTCGGGACGAGATCTCTTGTTAGTAGGGGAGTGTTGTGACGCCCCGAGACCGATGCGCCAGGTGTCAGCGAGTTATTCTCTACCATTGCCATGTCATCTACTTGTGTGTTGCATCTTGCCATGTCATCGTGTGCATTGCATCAGGATGTTTTCAAAACTTGCATCCGTCTGAGTTCGCCCGTCCTCTCTGTTGTCCGTTCTAAGCCCAGACATACTCGCACGCGCTCGCGGCACCTCCGAATATTTATTTTATAAGTGGCCGGAAAATGTTCTCGGAATGGGATGAAACTTGGCGTGCGGTCTTATTATAGTGCAGACAGACCTCCCGACAAATTTCGTCGCATTCGAAGTTCGTTTGATAGCCCAACTGTTAAACTCGTAGCAGCACCGTTGCCGGTATTTTCGTGGGACGTTTTCGGTCTCCGAAAGCCCCCGCGGGCCTCTCTCCTCCCTTCTCTTCTCAGCCCGAGGCCTTCTTCCACAACCACAATCAGCCCACTAGGCCTCTCCTAGACCCCCCCCCCTCGCGTCCGGAGCCATCGGATCACAATCGGATGCTCCGAGATCACCCAAAAACCCTAGTCCTAGCCCCACTACCCTATATATACACACCCACATGCCATTTTTGGCCTCCTCCTTCCTCCCTCCTCAAAATCCGCACCCCTCCACCCCTGCCTTGCCACATGTCACCACCAAATCGGAGGAGCCACCACCATCCGCCGTGCCTCGGCCATTCCAGGCGCGCCACGTCACCAGCGCCGCCGCCCGCGGCCAATGGGGAGACGCCACTTGGCCAGCACCGCGCCCCCTCAGCCTCCCAGTCGCCGCCGACCCGCTCGGGCCCGGGGCTGGCCAGCCCGAACCCATCGGGGCTCGGGGCAGCCCGCACGCCCGTCGCCCTGCTTTCCTCCATCGCCGGTCCTGTCAGCCCTCGACCCCGTCGCCGGTGCGCGCCGCCGTCGCTGTTGCCTACCCCGCCTCGCCGGTGTTCACCTCCTCGCCGTCTCTACCTCGCCGTCCCGCCGACGCTGTACCTTGTCAACCCTGCTTCAGCGCGCTCCGCCGCCCGCTCTGCGCGCCACCGCCGGACCCGCAGCTCGCCGGCCCCGCTCGCTGTCGCCGGCCGCCGCCTCGGCTCCGAGCATCGCCGCGCCCCGCGCTCTCATCACCGGCCTGCGTTGCCCCGTCGCTGGCCTTCCCCGCCGCCGGATCCGGGGTCCTCCGCCCGGATCCGCACCGGCCCGACCACCTCCGGTGTCCTCGACCGCTCCGGCCGCCGGTTCGCCGGACCTAGCCGCAGCCATTGACCCGTGCCAGCCGGACATGTCCGGCCGGGTCCGGACATGTCCCATCGTCTCCTCGCCTTGTGCCACTGGCACGTGGGCCCAGCCACCGGACGTGTCCGGTTGGACCCGGACACGTCCACCCCGAGGTTGTTTTCTGACTAAGTCTGAGAATTTCAGTATCATGTTGCATACTTGTGTGTGGTGTATTTTGGTGCACGTGTATCCAAAAGAAGCGTATGATATGTCAAAACGTTCGTTGTGAAGTGCTCTATATGTTAGTTGCATTTGCATGCATGTTACTATTCATCTTGTTGTCTTAATCTCCGTTACAAAACTGCTATGTGATGTTACTGTTCATCTATAGTTATCTGTCAACAATATGTTAGCATCTTGAGAGGGTGATAACTTTGTGCATGTTGGTCCAAATGGAGTGTATGATATGTCAAAATGTTCATTGGGAAGTGCTCCACATGATGGTGGCTGTTGCATTCATGTTAGCTGCCATATTTACATGTATATCTTTGTTGCAAAAGTGAATGTGACTGTTAAGTGCTGAAACTTGTTATAATATGCTGATTTGACTTTTTCTTATCTTTATGTGTGATTTTTTGTTTGAGCAACATGTCAATATGTTTTAGAAGCACAATCATGCCATATTTGCTGTGGTGTAATCCACTTTTCATGATATGCCTTGTGGTGAGTGCAACAAGGTTGCAAAGTGACCTACTCGCTATTGTTGTTTTCCGAGACTTGTTAAAAAACTTCTATGTATGAAACTGTTATATCCTGATGCCATGTTTGCTTGATGCCTCACTCAAATCCATGAATGTTTTAGGATGTCCAATGACCATGTTTTGATGTCCATGTTATGCTCTATCTATCCATGTCCTTGTTTGCCATTTTAGCCTGCTTTAGCTTGTTTATTTATTTCTCCTAAATTGCTATAAAATGTTTATGTCAGCCTGTTAACAGTAAGTTCAGTTTTTCCATGTGAATAACTAGTGTTCTATGCATCCTATGACCATGTTCTTGCCATGAGTAGCTTCATAAACATGTCTTCTTGTTGTTGGTTATATTCACATGCCATGATATGCTTTGAGATGAGTTGCACAAGCTTGCAAACATGTCTACTTGTGGTTGTTGCTGCCATATTTAGTTTATTTCACTAAGTTTGTGAATCTGTTATCTTTTGCAATCTTTCCATGATGTTTTGAGCATGTTCTAGTGATGTTTGGTTGTAGCTCAGTGATCATGCTTCTAGTGCTTGACATGTACATGCTTGCCATGCCCTTTGTTTCCATGAAAGGTTATTGTATCATGTTATTTTGATGTCAACTATATGTCTACTTGCTGTTTTGGGCTGATTGTGTTTCAAACTTGCTTCGTGCATATATGATGAACCGTTGCTTCGTTTTGAGTGTGTCCTATATGAAACTTGTGTGTTTTTGCATGTAGATGCTTAATAACATGTTGATTACCTGTTTGGAGTGTGTTTGCTTGATGTTTGGGTGCATCTTGCATGTTTGCCATGCTTGATTTGTTTTGCTCATATCATCTAGGCCGTAGCTCCGAATTAAACGAACTTTATATGTAACTTGACTAGATTTTCGACTAGATCATCATGGTGCATGTTAAATTGTTGTTTAACAACTTTAACTTAATATTTGTTCAGATCTGGACCCATTTCAAAATTTGCATATGAGGACTTACCGGAATTATTATATGTTGTTTCCGGCCTCATTTAAACTTGTTGGGTTGTGTTGGTCTTGTATGCATCATCCCTTGCCATGTTTTGCATCATATAGACTTGTCTTGCATCATACTTGGTTGAGCATCTTGTCATGTTCTTGAGTGGTGTGTTTACCATGTTGTGTGCTTCTTCTCGCTAGTTCATATTCCGTTGCGATCGTGAGTATTCGTTCGGCTACGCTTGTTCGTCTTTGTGGAATTTTCTTCGTCTACTTCATGGACTCGTTCTTCTTCCTTGCGGGATCTCAGGCAAGATGACCATCACCTTGTATACCTTTGCTATCATTGCTATGCTAGTTGTCTCGATGCTATCGCTATATGTCGCGCTACCTATCTATTTGTCAGCCTCTCCTTGTTGCCATGAAACCTCTAACCTTTGACACCTTTCCAGCAAACCGTTGTTTGGCTATGTTATCCACTCGCTCAGCCCCTCTTATTGCGTTGTTAGTTGCAGGTGAAGATGAAGATTGCTCCATGTTGGATCTTGGTTGTTGGAATATCACAATATCTATTACTATTATTAACACACCTATATACTCGGCAATGGGTGGCAGGCTTGGCCTTTTGATCGGTTTTTTGTTCCACTCATGCCACCTTAAGAAACCGATAAACCGGCGTTATGTCCCTTGATTTTGCGTTCCTAACACGGTTGGATATATGGGGACCCCTTGACAGTTTGTCTTTGAATAAAACTCCTCCAGCAAGGCCCAACATTGGTTTTTAATTTGCAACATAATAAAAACTTAATTAATTAATTAAATTGCATAGGGAGTTAGCGCTACTCGAGGATTCTTCTACATACAGGGGGGATAGTGCTGATGGTGTTGGTCCTAAACGGGCAACCTGCGGGGCCGTCTTGGGGAAACTCGAGGTATCTGGCTTCCGTAGCTTGTCCCATCCGGATGTGGTCTGAGACGAGATACGCGTGGCTATTATCAGGGTGTCGGCACGCCGGGAGGTCTTGCTGGACTTGTTTTACCATTGTCGAAATGTCTTGTGCACCGGGATTCCGAGTCTGATCGGGTTGTCCCTAAGATAAGGGGTATTTTTTTACCTCTGCTGATCGTGAGAGCTTCTTATGGGCTAAGTTGGGACACCCCTGCAGGGTTATGAACTTTCAAAAGTCGTGCCCGCGATTATGTGGCTGATTGGAATTTGTTAATGTCCGGTTGTAGAAAACTTGACAGAGGATCCGAAATAAAATACACGAACCGTGTGAGTAACCGTGACCGTCTCTTTTCATTTTGAGAAGAGAACATGGTTGGGTTATGTTTGACTCGTAGGTAGTTCAGGATCTCTTAGCTATCATTACTAGTTTGCGACCGTTTGCGTAGATGCTCATCTTATTCTTGTACTCGTAAGTTAGCCATCATACATATGCTTAGCCGCCGCTGCAACCTCACCACTATCCTTGTCCATACCCATTAAGCTTTGCTAGTCTTAATACCCATGGTTATGGGATTGCTGAGTCCTCGTGGCTCACATATACTATAACAACAGTTGTAGGTGCAGGTTTCTGATGACTTGACGTGAGAGCGATGTTCTTTGTGTTGGAGTTCTTTCTTCTTCTTCCTCGTCAGTCTTGGGTTAGGTCCCTGGTCGGCAGCTTGGGATAGCAGGATGGATGTCGTTGTGTTTTTCATTTTGCATCCGTAGTCGGGTGTCTTGTATCGATGTTGTTGTATCCATGTGACTTGTATGAATTTTTGTATCCCCATGTATTTATGTAATGGTACGATGTAATGATATCCATCTTGCTAAGCGCCCGAATGCGGTTGTGCCCCAATCATGAGTTCGTCACGTGATCGGGATAGAATCGCATCTTGGGCGTGACAATTGAGGCTTTTCCACTGCGGGAAGGAGTTCGTTTTGCCACACTTCGAGGCTTCCTGCATGTGATAATAGAGGTAGACTGTTTGGAGCTGGTGACGCTCTGGAGAACTCGCCACAATTCAAGGTTTATTGTGGCTCCGATCTTGTTAGAAATAAGAGAGCTTATTAGTTGTTTCATTTCTTTTGATATTGAATATGTAAACAAGACAACTAATGTGCCGGCGCATCTTTATGCAAAATTTGCATGCATCTTGATTGTGACCGAAACTTGGCTTGCCGAGACCCCTAGCTTCCTTGTGATCAGCCTTCTGGCTGACTGTCCGGTGAATGTTTTTATCTGAATAAAGCTCTCTAAATTGTCCGTAAAAAAAGAGAGAGTACAATTTTAGGATGAAGTATCTTGAATTGCGAGCTGCAAAAAAAATGGACTATGAGGATAAACAGTACATATGCTAAAGAGCTACATATTTGTCTTTTTTATGTAGCTCTTATTTTGATGTATTTCAACATGAAAATTTACATACATCTACATTATGTCTCTTTTACATATATACATGTATCTTTTTTCAGAATTTTATGAAACTTAAAGTCTTGATTTTTTTTAAATTAAGGCTCCATGGAGCTGGGTCTCTATTCCGCATTTTCGGTCACGAGATTCCTAATTAAAAAAAAAAGGAAACGGAAGTGGGAAAGAAGAAAAAGAAAAGGAAACGGAGAGGAAGAAGCAGAGAAGGGTTGGATCCAAGAAGAGGGTGGGGAGGCTACATGGAGGCGGCGATGGATCTGATGCGGCGGATGCCGCCGGGGAGCACGGAGACGGCGCTCAACGCGCTGCTCTCCCTCCTCCCCGACCACTCCCTGGACCTCCTCTCCCAGGTCGACCTCCCGCTCCAGGTAGGCAAACGCCGTTTCTTGCTCCGCGTTTACACCACTTCTAGCTCACTGATTCGGATAATGTTAAACTGCGTCGAAAACGTTTCCCTGTAATTGCTCAGCGGGATGCTGCCATTGGTTCCTTTTCTGTGTTGAATTTAAGAAGGAAATCCACCTCCTTTAGGTTTATGGCACGCCCCCCTTTTGCGTCATTGGATAAAGTCGAATAGAAATGACTATTGCATTCTACAGTACGTTTAGGTGCTTGAATCGAACTTGCACCACTGGATAGGTTACTCGAGTGGCTCTAACCAACCTCGCTAAAGGTTGTTTTAGGCGATGTTTTTTTTTCCAATGTTCTAACATGAAGCAATCGATTTCATTCCGTTTCTTGTTTCTCTTTCTTTTCCCCCTTATTTTCCTCTGAACGTTGTAAACATTGCAGGTTTGCATGGATAAGGAGAACAACAAGGAATACATTCTTTGCGAGTATAACCGCGACGCCGATTCCTATCGGTCAGCGAATCCTTGATACCTCCCTGATTTCCATTTTACTTATGCTCTCGATAGTCATATACTCATATGCATCGCGGGACGAAATCATCCTATGAACTAGGTGACACTCCACATATTGCTCCGGGAATTTCTAGACTATATAATGTTAAAGGCTGGTAAGATGATAGCATTAGTCTTTGAAGAAGATAGTAGACACAACATACAACGTATCTAATTACGGTAGTTCGTAGTCCAGTTAGTCATCAGGTAACATAATCTCAAATTTGCAAAACTGTTTTGTCTCCACAACCACACTGTTGTAGGTGAAAGCGTCTACCCACATCACATTTCTCAAATGCACAAGCATTTTCTGGATGGACAGGAAAAGAACTCATGAATCATCAAACAAAATAAATAAATTAGAATGGTAAAAAAATCCTGTAAGATGGCATATGGCAAGGGGAGACATTCTAGCCAAACACAACAACTGCATGTAGCACTTCATTGAGATGACAAGCTATGATGGTATTCAACCCTGATCGCATGCTCATAAATCATACCACGACATGATACATCGCCCTATCAGATCAATTAACCGCTTTCTGCAAAGAGACCAAATTAAGCACTGCAAGCTTTTTTAAGAAGCGAGGAAGATGTTGTATCAAACACAACACATGCGTACTCTACTAGCGTCATAGGGTGGTTTATTGCATTGAAATGCTATAGAAAAGTATTCACTACTTTTTTTTACCGGTGTATTCACTATTTCATATTTTAACAATACAACAAATAACATAATCTTTTTTCAGACCAATGAATCAACTTTTGCATAGGCCCCACACTGTGTCATTGGTACTTTTGTATTATCACATCTTCTGCAACATTGAGAAAGCAGGACAACAAATGAACAAATGAACAACATAACAGTAACAGAAAAGGCATACGAGAAAACTGGAAGAAGAATATCTTATCTCGTAGAATACACACTGTACGTTATCTGCGCAGTCTTTCACCCTTGCAGTAATGTGCAGGTTGCAGTAATGTGTCGCCAGTGAAAGTAAAGCAAACCGAGCTTCTGTGAGATACAAACATAAAAGGGAAGTGTTCGCACACGAACACATCACCGTGTACCTCCAACGCTGAGGGTGATGCACCGCAACTCACGTCGAAGGAGATCCGGTCGGAAACGCGGTACACAAGCAATCCGGCGGGCGCTTTTATAGACCTGAAACCCCACGCGCCCGGGAGGGACCCCGTCTGGACGAGCGGCGGCTATGGGCTGCCCTAGGTCGACCTGGTCGCCCCTAGGTCCTCGTGGATCGCCGCCCTGCAACAAGAAGAACGAACGAAGAACGAGGAAGAAGAAGAACTAGGGTTAAGGAGAAAAGATAAAAGATAAAAAGTGGTATATGATATTATGATTTGATCGATTGTGTGTTGTTCAATCGGCCATCACCTCTGATCTATTTATGAGGCGGCTGGACTTCCCGTACAAGAAAAGGACTCCGAATGCTGTCCAAATCTTTCCAAAATTAATTGAACTCAGATTTAGGCAATCTGAGATAGCAGTTCGGTTTTTGGGTCTCATAGGCCACAAACAACCTTGGATGTAGATGCGCCCAAAAGCAAATTTAACCGTTTCGACGAGGCGAACAACTTTCGTGTTGAACGTTTTTCGATTCGAGGTTATCTTGAAGGCCTAATCGCCCTCGCAATCATCAGATTCGAGGAGATGCATGATTTCGGTTTGGACCCGACTGTCCGCTCGATCGGACCAGACTCCGGTCACAACAGGTTTTCACGACCACCACCGGACAGTCCGGTCTCTATTTCCAGACAGTCTGGTCTCTATTTCCAGACAGTCCGTTCGCAACAGGAGGTTTTGATCCTCGGCCATTTCCATAGTTTCTGTAGCATTGCACTGTTTTGACTACAACTTTTGCATACAACCTCGGATTAAGATGATATTTATATCAAAATCATCCGCTTCGACGAGACGAAGAACTTTCGTGTTGTAACTTTTTCATATGAGGCTTTTTGGAGGCCTAATTGGCCGAACAGTACTATGCATACAAAATCTTAGTACTTCGAGCACAACTTCGGCCCTCGAGATGATATCTGAAGGCGATGGCCCAAACTTCAAAGATGATCATGTCGACAAGACAAAACTTTTTCTTGTAGATCACTTCTTCATTTGAGGTCATCTTAATTAGTTTTTGACTATGTTAAAATCGGGTGTCAACACATGTCACCTGTTTTTTGGCAAAACTTGTGTGCCGAAAAACAACTTGCACGGAGTTTGTTCCAAGGGCGATGTCAATACTCCATCGGCCATTTGCATGTTTGGATGATAAGTATATGTCAGACATTGCTTGTTTGAACCTCTTAATGCAAACTTGGGCGAAAACTCCTCAACTTCTATAACAATCCGGTGATAAAGTTCCATAGATATGTATCTCAAAGCCATCCTCCGAACCATATTATTCACCCTTTTGCTAGGTTTTTGCAGATAATCACGAATGAACTTCCAATCATTGCTTCGCCTGCATAAAAGTTTCATTAGTGGTCGAAGCGATGAGCTCCAATTCGGCCTTACCTACGTTGGCGAGAATAAGCATCGGCTATTGATAGATATGCAATACACCATGATCAACATGGTAGTCGGATGCCTGCTGTGCCAACTCATTTGCTCTCCAATTGTCATGTCTAGATATATGAGTCATATTAAAGCAACCCAAGGTAAATTTTACATCTAGACATACCTCAAGATAAATTATAAGTGATTCGTCAAAACATTGATAACCCTTGGATATTTGTTACACTTCTCATAACGAATCACCGAATGCCTCAATATGTGTAGCACCTATGGCCACCAAAGGCTTGTCTAGCTTTCCAATCAAACTAAAGACGATGTTCGGATACTACACCGGCCATGCTTTGAAATATTCGTAGGATGATAGATAAATATCGGCCATTAACATAAGGTCCATGTAAACTTCATCCACCAAAGCAAGTATAGCCGAAATAAACAAATGAAATGACAAATCAAATATTTCGGTCCTTTGGATCAACAATAAACTTGTAGCTAATCAAATATATAGTGATTTGGTAATACCATTTCATGATATAAGAAATTATATTGCATCCATGAATCTAAATAAGCCCATGGAGCGTGGCCAATCGTACCCGGGGATGAATTCCATGGCAAAGACATCAATGACATGTTTGGTGAATATGGATGATGTGCTAACTAAAGATTTTGATGTGGTCATGCAAACCTTTGGCTTAATTGTTTTTGGCTTCCATCCTTCCCTTTCTTCACTTTTGTAACACTTGTTGCAATAGCTGCTACAAAGTGAACAACACAAGTGTTGAAGGAACAGCTTCAACGTGCTGTGCTAGATATCGCTCTAGAGGCGAATGTAGGCCGATAGGGCAGCAAGAGTTCGATCCAGAACTCCTAGGGCACAAGATCTACCCCAAAATCTTAGATGAGAACAACAAGTTCTATTATAGGTAGTGGGTACATAGTCTGGGTACAAAGTAGAGGTGAGGACCTCTATATATAGGGCTTTGGGAAGCCTTCACATACTTCTACTTATAGCTGGAATACTCTAGAAACATTGTTTAAGGTTCACCATTCTACTCATAGCTACTCATAACTAGAAGACTCTAGAAAACAGTAGGTAGGATAAAGAAAAGAAAAGAAATACTAGACCACAACAGAAGTATCTAGAAGTAGCCAAACAGATTTGACATATGATTATATTTTCATGTTCCTCATCTATTGTTCTTCATCATTCTCCCCTGGTTGTTTGGAACTCGCCCTCGAGTTATCTTCATAGAGCGCTTCTTCTGGATGGTAGAGAGTCAAGTCCGCAACATTGAAAGTGTTGGAGATACCCATATCGCTTGGAAGATCTATCACATAAGCATTATCATTGTTCTTCCTCATGATAGAGAAGGGCCCATACCTTCGCTGCCTAAGCTTCCCTTAACACCTAAAGGCAACCTCTCTTTTCGGAGGTAGACCATCATCTTATCATCAACTTGGAATAATTTTGGCCCCCTTTTGCAATCAGCAAGTTGTTTATATTTCTGATTTTGTGCTTCCAAAACACCACGAATCTCTTCAAATAATTCAGTGTAATTATCAGCAAAGGACAATGCTGATTTTGAGTTTCCCCTTGATGGTAGCTTCACCAGGTCCACCACATGGGTTGGAACTTTAGTGTAGACAATGGAAAAAGGGCTCCTTACTGTGGATTTATGCTTGGAGTTATTGTACTCTGCAAGAGATAGGGCCAAGTCCCATTGTCCCTTTCTTTCTCCACAAATGCAACGGATCAGATTACCCAAAAACTTGTTCACCACTTTCGTTTGTCTATCTGTTTGTGGATGAGCAGTGCTAGAAAATTTCAATTCAGTGTTGAATTGCTTCCACAAAGTGAGCCAAAATGCAGCAAGAAACTTGCTATCACGGTCTGAGACGATGGACCTTGGTACTCCATGAAGTCTGACTACTTCTCGAAAGAATAGGTTTGCCACATGATGAGCATCCGTTGTCTTGCGGCATGGGATGAAATGAGGCATCTTAGAGAATCTATCCACGACCACAAATACAATATCACTTCCTCGTCTTGTTCTTGGCAAGCCCAAGACAAAGTCCATAGAGATGTCCTCCCATGGAGCGACAGGAACATGCAAAGGCATGTATAACACTGTGTTCTGGACTTGGCCTTTGCAGGTTTGACATATAGGGCATCGCTGAACAAACTTTCCAGCATCTCTTTTTAGTTGTGGCCAAAAGTAGCGAGCTTCCAGGCTAGCGATAGTCTTGTCCCGCCCAACATGGCCACTAAGATCACTTGAATGCAGCTTGCCACGTAGAGAACTTCTTGGAATGCACAAACGATCATTTTTGAAGAGATATCCATCTTGCATCAAATAGTCATCACCTAATGGTTGGCCCCTTGCTTGCTTTACCCAAACATGGCCAAAGTCTTCGTCACCCTCATACGACTCCTTTATTTGATCCATGCCCATCTCGTGAGCCATCGAATCAAAGCCGGATGGATGAAGTGGTGCCAAGCTTCTGGCATTCTCTGTGACAAGAGAGTGCCACAAAAGCTAAAAAGGCAAGTTCTACGGGACGACGGTTCGACCCGCCATGCTGTATGGCGCTGAGTGTTAGCTGACTAAAAGGCGACATGTTCAACAGTTAGGTGTAGCGGAGATGCGTATGTTGAGATGGATGTTTGGCCACACGAGGAAGGATCGAGTCCGGAATGATGATATACGAGATAGAGTTGGGGTAGCACCAATTGAAGAGAAGCTTGTCCAACATCCTCTGAGATGGTTTGGGCATATTCAGCGCAGGCCTCCAGAAGCTCCAGTGCATAGCGGACGGCTAAAACGTGCGGAGAATGTCAAGAGAGGTCGGGGTAGACCGAATTTGACATGGGAGGAGTCCGTTAAGAGAGACCTGAAGGATTGGAGTATCACCAGATAACTAGCTATGGATAGGGGTGCGTGGAAGCTTGCTATCCATGTGCTGGAGCCATGAGTTGGTCACGAGATCTTATGGGTTTCACCTCTAGCCTACCCCAACTTGTTTGGGACTGAAGGCTTTGTTGTTGTTGTTGCTGTTCAAGGATTGATGGTCGCTATAAACAATGAACTCTTTAGGCAACAAATAGACTTCCCAAGTTTTCAACGCTCTGAAAACGGCATATAATTCTTGCTGATAGGTACTCCATTTCTGTCTAGCTTCACTTAACTTCTCACTAAAGAAAGCATGGGCTTCCTTTCTTGAGATAGGACAACTCCAATGCCTACTCCACTTGCATCACACTCCAACTCAAAAGTCTTGTTGAAATCAGGTAGCACCAAGAGAGGAGCTTGTGATAGTTTTTGTTGAATCTCATTGAAACTAGCTTCAGCTACTTCTGTCCATTGCAACTTTCCTTTCTTCAAACGCTCGGTAATTGGTGCCATGATAGTGCTGAAATTCTTCACAAATCGCCTATAGAAAGTTGCAAGGCCATGAAAACTTCTTACCACAGAAATGGTCTTCGGAGTTGGCCATTCTCGGATTGCTTCAACCTTAGAATCATCAGCACGAATACCGTCACATGTTACGACGAATCCTAGGAAAAGAAGCCGTGTTTGCAGGAAAACACATTTCTTCAAGTTGACGTAGAGCTCATTTCCCTTAGTACTTCTAGCACCTTCCGAATGTGATCAAAGTGTTCATCCTCATCCTTGCTATAGATCAAGATGTCATCGAAATAGACCACAACAAAGTGGGACAAGAAGGGTCGAAGGACTTGATTCATTAAGCGCATAAAGGTACTTGGTGCATTTGAGAGTCCAAATGGCATGTAGCCATTCAAACAACCCTTCCTTTGTCTTGAAAGCGTTTTTTCATTCATCCTCGGGTCTGATACGGATTTGATGATATCCACTTCTTAAATCCAGCTTGGTGAACACTCTTGCTCCACTAAGCTGATCCAACATATCACCCAGACGGGGAATTGGGAATCTATACCTTACAGTGATCTTGTTAATGGCTCTACTGTCCGTACACATGCGCCAGGATCCATCTTTCTTAGGCGCGAGCACATGGGCTAATACTTTCTCGAATGTGCCCCTTTTGCAGCAATTCCTCCACTTTCTCCTTTAATATATCATGCTCCTTTGGGCTCATTCGATAGTGTGGAAGATTAGGAAGACTTGCTTCCGGAATTAAGTCAATTCTATGTTGAATTCCTCTCATCGGTGGCAAGCCTTGTGGCTCTCCAAGTATGTTCTGAAATTCTGCCAATAAACCACGTACCTTTGCTGGAATTTCAACAGTCAGGTGCTCTTCTCCTTTTACAACAAGTGCAGCACACAAATCTGCCTCCTACAAATCTTCCGTAAACTCATGAGAGGTATGGGAGATAGTTAACATAGTTTTCCCCTCCTCCTTAGAGGTATTACTTAGGTTTTGTTTGGTAAGATAATGATCTTTCTCTTGTTCCAAATGAAAGAGTAAGAATTTTCCTTGCCCTTGTGTGTAGTATCCACATCAAATTGCCAAAGTCTCCCAAGAAGAACATGGCTGGCATCCATGTCAACCACATCACACAACACATTTGAGCGATAATGATTGCCCAAAGAAAGTGGCAGGTTGCATTGTTTGGCGATCCTCATATTCACTCCTTTCTTGATCCACCCAATAGTGTAGGGGTTTGGATGATCATGAATATCAAGCTTTAAATGGTTCACCAACTTCTGGGAGATAAGATTCTCGCAACTGCAACTATCAATCACTAATTTGCATACCTTGCCATTCACCGTGCATTTGCTCTCAAATATTTTCTTCCGTTGTGTGTTGCCAAGTTGTGGTGTGGAACATAGGAGACGCTGAATCACACATACCACCTCTTCACCTTCTTCTTAACAAACCTCTTGTCCCTCTACATCTTCAGATTCGTATTCTTCCTCATCGCCTTCACCATCATGGATAGTTGTGTTAACAAATTTCCTTAGTGGGCAGCCGCTAGATATGTGTCCCTCTTCACCACATTTATAGCATTTTGGGCGTTCATTGGACTTGCCCTTGCCTCTAGCTTGCTTCTGGATGGGTCGTTTTGTCTTTGGTGGAGCCGTCTTTTCTTCCACTCTATTAGGCTGACTCCTAGACGAGCCTTCGGTATGAGGATATGGATGATATGGAGCTTTAGTTGCCTTTCTTGTCCTCACAAATCTCTCGGCCTTTAAGGCTAGAGCTTGTGCTTGATCAACGGACCAGATTTGTTGCATCATCAATCGATCTTGGATAGCATCATTGAGACCATTGATGTACCTTGCAACTTGTTGATCTTCAGTTTCAGCAAGCTTGCACCTCATTTGTAGCCTTAGAAACTCTTCCGTGTAATCTGAAACAGTCCTATTTCCTTGAGCACAATTTTGAAATTGGATAAATAGGATCTGGTCATAATCAGCGGGCAAAAATCTCCCTTTCAAGAGACTTTTCATTTGCCGCCAAGTTCTCACTCGAGGTTCTCCTCTCAGCCTGCGCTCTTCTTGAACGCGATGCCACCATGCATCGGCTCCTCCTTTCAGCTTGTATGCGACCAAAGGAACTCTATGATCTTCCGGAACCTCCATGACCTCAAAGAAAGTCTCCACTTCATATAACCAATCTAGGCACCCTTCAATATCAACATTTCCATTAAAAGTTGGGATCTCAGCTTTCACCTTGTATGTATCTCTTGCATATGTAGGGTTGGGTACTCTCCGATATGCGTAGAGATCTGGTTCTTCAAGGGCATCATCATATTCTTCACCTTCAAAAGCTTCAACATAAATTGGCCTTCTTGAAGCATGTTGAACATCACGTTATTTTGGCGGTCTTGCTCCAAGATTACCTCCTTTGTTGAACATCTTCTTCTTTAGATGAATCTCCTTCATTGGCAGCAGGGGGACACCCTTTCTTATCATCTCAACCAGCTGGTCAAATCTCCGATTAAGATCTTCACGCAGCTCTTTGATTTGTTGTTCTGCAACATCCATCCTCTTCTCCAATTGCTCCATTGCTTGCTGCAGCTTGCTCTCGAAGAGGACATCAAGAATTAGTATGGGTCAACTAGGCTCTGATACCACCTGAAGTAGCACAAAGGACGTGGAGAAGCAACTCCACCTTGCTGCTACAAAGTGAACAGCACAAGTGTTAAAGGAACAACTTCAACGTGTTGTGCTAGATATCGCTCTAGAGGTGAATGTAGGCCGATGGGGCAGCAAGAGTTCGATCCAGAACTCCTAGGGCACAAGATCTACTCCAAGATCTTAGATAAGAACAACAAGTTCTATTATAGGTAGTGGGTACATAGTCTGGGTACAAAGTAGAGGTGAGGACCTCTATTTATAGGGCTTTGGGAAGCCTTCACATACTTCTACTTATAGCTGGAATACTCTAGAAACATTATTTAAGGTTCACCATTCTACTCATAGCTACTCACAACTAGAAGACTCTAGAAAACAATAGGTAGGATAAAGAAAAGAAAAGAAATACTAGACCACAACAGAAGTATTTAGAAGTAGCCAAACAGATTTGACATATGATTATATTTTCATGTTCCTCATCTATTGTTTCTCATCACACTCTATCTTTGATGTCCGTGAAAAACAAATTATACTATCATTGATTTTCTCAACAGAGTAGAACCTTGGCTTTAAATTTCTGAAATCAGAATAGTTAGAATATACATGTCTCAATTGAGACCATGCGTAAGCCAAGTATGAAGCAATCGAAGCTACCCAATTAGATATGAACTTTAAATAAAGCAATGGGAAAAACTTTGGCTGCAATAATAAGTCACCATCGATCTCTTTGAATGGTACAATGTATTAACCGATATGCTTTGTAATGGTTTTATCACTAACAAATAAATTACCCTTCTTCATTGGTCTTTCAAAACTACTTGTGAGAATTTTTCTAATAGAAGCATCAATAATAAAGTCGTGACCAAATCTGAAAACAGGTAAATTACTTGCTAGACATACCTTTTCAAATATGTTGGGAGAGCAAGATGGTTGCATGATATGAGTAATATCGTGCTTCACTTCTGGATGGCTTCCCAACACCTTGTCGCCTCTTTTTCTTGGTTCCGTGCATCATTACATTGAAGATCTTTGTCAACTGAACTTTTTCCGACTACTTTCTTGTCCTTGAAGCTCATCAATTTCTATGTCACGAAACTCATAGGGCAGGAAGTATGTTCCATTAACTTCAAAAAAAATCAACCACGGTTGTTTTCCTATGCTTGCCATGCCCTTTCTCAATGATGCTTGCCTCTTTGGATTTGATGAATTTGGAACACGCACTATTTGATTCGGCTTTCTCAACCGAAGCACTTTTAGTTTCTGAATCACTATTATTTTCATCGATTATATCAATTGGCAAGGCTTCTTTTTTGTTTAAGCCAATTCCCTATTAATTCTCTCATGGCGAAGTTCTTGCACCCTATCGCGCAATGTTTTAACTCCCTTCTCAATTTCAGCCCGCTCTAGATTAGTTTGCCCACCAATGCTTCTACGATCTTTCGGCAATGAATTGTTAGTGTTGCCAAAATTTTGCAATTGTGCAGGGGGTGTATTATGTTGCGGTACAAGGTAGAGGTGTATGCACTGCTGTATAACCATATGTTCTCTCTCCAATTCTATCCTCTGTTTTCGAGTCGCTCAACTAGTTGCGACTAGTCGATTAGTCGCACTTACAGGGTCGACTCAACCTCTCTACTCGACTCTTGGGATGAGTCGAGCGACTAGTCTCGACTAGTCACAACTTGTCGTGGTTTCCTGGTCGGTTTCCGGGTCGAACGACTTATTTTTTGGGCCTCACCTGTCATGTTTTTCTATTGTATTTGCTTGCCAACCCCCCTGGAAACCTAGATCGAACCCTCTCCTTGGCAGCAGCCGCCACCCCTGGTTTGCTGCTCGTCCCCTCCTCCCCTGGTTGCTGTTGCTGCTCGTCCTCTCCTCCCCTGGTTGCTGCTGCTGCTCATCCCCTCCTCCCCTGGTTGTTGCTGCTGCTGATCTGCTACCCCCTCCTCCACTAGTTGCTGCTGCCGCC
>LR738712.1:432777036-432879916 GCA_902687465.1 Secale cereale | reverse complement strand
GATCTAGCTGCAATGGAGGTTAAGTATGAAGAGGAAGATACTGCTTTAATGCTACTTTGTTCACTGCCAAGTTCTTATACCAATTTTAGAGACACCATATTATATAGTCGTGATACTCTCACACTTAATGAAGTTTATGAAGCTTTGAACTCTAAGGAGAAGATGAAATTAATGGTGCCTCATGATGGTTCGAGTTCATCCCAAGCCGAGGGATTATCTGTTCGTGGCAGGACAAAGGAGAAGAACTCCAATAATGGAAACAGAGGCAAAAGTAAGAACGGCCACAGGGGCCGGTCGCAATCCAGAGACAAGAAGTATTGCAGATATTGCAAGAGAGACGGGCATGACATCTCCGAGTGTTTCAAGTTGCAGAACAAGGAAAAGAGAAAAGGTAACAAACAAGGTGAAAATTCTGCTAACGTTGCTCGTGATGATAGTTCCGATGATGCTCTTGTCGTTACTGCTGGATGTGCTGAGACCAATGATGAGTGGGTACTTGATACTGCATGTACTTTTCATATGTGCCCGCATAGAGATTGGTTTACTACTTTTGATTCCACTTCTGCTGCTGGTTCCGTTTTGGGTTTTGATAATTCACCATGCAAGATTGAAGGCATAGGTTCCGTTCGAATCAAGATGTTTGATGGCACAATCAGAACTTTGACAGATGTTCGGTATATTCCGAAGATGAAGAGAAATCTTATCTCTGTGAGTGCCCTTGATGCAAAGGGGTACAAGTATTCAGGTGGAGATAGTGTTTTGAAGGTCACCAGAGGTTCCCTTATTGTGATGAAAGGTGACTTAAGTTCGACCAATGGTCTTTATTACCTTCGAGGTTCTACCGTTTCAGGTAACGCTACTCCAGTTATTTCAAAGAATTCTGATTGTGATGCTGCTAACCTTTGGCATATGCGTCTTGGACATATGAGTGAACTTGGTTTGGCAGAGTTAAATAAGAGAGGTCTTCTTAAAGGATACGAAACTGGTAAATTGAAATTTTGCGAGCATTGTATTTTCGGCAAGCACAAGAGGGTGAAGTTCAATACTTCGACTCATACAACTGAAGGTATTCTTGATTATGTGCATTCTGATTTATGGGGACCATCTCGCAAGAAGTCACTAGGTGGTGCTAGTTACATGCTGACCATAATTGATGATTATTCAAGAAAAGTTTGGCCTTATTTCTTGAAGCATAAATGGCAAGCATTCTCAACATTTAAGGAGTGGAAGATTATGATTGAAAGGCAAACTGAAAAGAAGGTAAAAATACTTCGCACTGATAATGGTATGGAATTCTGTTCTAAGCAATTTAAGAATTATTGCAAGTCTGAAGGCATTGTCAGACACTACACCGTTCCTTATACTCCTCAACAAAACGGTGTTGCTGAGCGTATGAATAGGACCATTATTTCCAGAGCCCGTTGCATGTTGTCTAATGCAGGTTTGCATAAGCGTTTTTGGGCTGAGGCCGCTTCCACTGCTTGTTATCTCATCAACCGTTCACCATCTATTGCTCTTAATAAGAAAACTCCAATTGAGGTATGGTCTGGTTCACCTGCTGATTATTCACAGTTGAGAGTTTTTGGTTGCACTGCTTATGCTCATGTTGATAATGGAAAATTGGAGCCTAGGGCTGTTAAGTGCATCTTTCTTGGTTATAAGTCTGGTGTTAAAGGTTTTAAATTGTGGAATCCTGAAACCCAGAAGGTTGTTATTAGCAGAAACGTTATCTTTAATGAATCTGCTATGTTACATGATGTTCCATCTACTAATGTTCCCGTTGAGAGTGAACAGCAGGCTACTCTTCAGCATCCTACTGTTCAGGTGGAGCATGTTATTGATTCAGATGATACATCCGGTAATGAAAATGTTGATGCACATGATGATCCCGTCGTTGATGATGAACATGTCACTCCCACTCCAAATCAGCCTATTGTTCCACCCGGTTGGAATCTTGCACGTGACAGAGTTAGGCGGGTTATTGATAAACCTAAAAGGTTAATTGAAGAGTGCAATATTGTTTCTTTTGCTTTATCTGTTGCAGAAGAAATTGAAGCTAATGCTGAGCCTTCTTCATATTCCGAGGCTATTATTTCTGGTGATAGTAATAAGTGGATGACCGCTATGCATGATGAGATGGAATCACTTGAAAAGAATGGCACTTGGGATTTAGTAAAATTACCGAGAGAGAAGAAACCTATTCGTTGCAAGTGGGTTTTCAAGAGGAAAGAAGGTGTTTCTCCTAATGACGAGACAAGATATAAAGCAAGGTTAGTTGCTAAAGGTTACAGTCAGATTCCAGGTATTGACTATAACGAAGTCTTTTCTCCTGTTGTGAAGCATAGCTCTATTCGCACTTTACTCAGTATTGTTGCCATGAATGATTTTGAGCTTGAACAATTGGATGTTAAAACTGCATTCTTACATGGAGAATTAGAAGAGGATATTTATATGGAACAACCTGAAGGTTTTGTTATTCCTGGAAAAGAAAAGCTTGTCTGCAAGTTAAAGAAATCTCTTTATGGATTGAAGCAATCCCCTAGACAGTGGTACAAGAGATTTGACACCTTTATGCTCTCTCAAGGTTTCAAAAGGTCTAATTATGATAGTTGTGTTTATTTGAAAACTGTCAAAGGTTCAACTATTTATTTGCTCCTTTATGTTGATGATATGCTAATTGCTGCAAAGAGTATGTCAGATATTAATGAACTAAAGAAGCAATTGAGTAATGAATTTGAGATGAAGGATTTAGGTGCAGCAAAGAAAATTCTTGGCATGGAAATATCCAGAGATAGGCCGTCTGGAAAGGTATATCTAAGTCAGAAGGGATATATTGATAAAGTTCTTCGTCGTTTTAATATGCATAATGCCAAGCCAGTAAGTACTCCATTAGCTGCACACTTCAAATTATCATCAGCTTTATGTCCTAAGTCAGATGCAGATATTGAGTACATGTCTAGAGTTCCCTATTCGAGTGCAGTTGGTTCACTTATGTATGCCATGGTTTGTTCCCGTCCGGATTTATCATATGCATTGAGTGTTGTCAGTAGATACATGGCTAATCCTGGAAAAGAGCATTGGAGAGCAGTTCAGTGGATTTTCAGATACCTGCGAGGTACTTCTAATGCTTGTTTACAGTTTGGGAAAACTAGAGATGGACTTGTTGGTTTTGTCGATTCTGATTTTGCTGGTGATTTGGATAAGAGAAGATCACTCACAGGTTATGTTTTCACCATTGGTGGTTGTGCTGTGAGTTGGAGAGCAACTTTGCAGTCTATTGTGGCTTGTTCCACTACTGATGCCGAGTATATGGCTATTTCTGAGGCATGCAAAGAAGCTATCTGGTTAAGAGGTTTGTACACTGAGCTTTGTGGAGATTCATCTTGCCCTACCGTATTTAGTGACAGTCAAAGTGCTATATATCTTACAAAGAATCCAATGTATCATGAGAGAACGAAGCACATTGATGTCAGATTTCACTATATTCGAGATGTTGTTGCTGAAGGTGATTTGAAGGTATGCAAGATAAGTACTCATGATAATCCTGCTGATATGATGACAAAGCCAGTTCCGACCAATAAGTTTGAGCTTTGCTCAGGCTTAGTTGGTATTTCTCACTAGTCCTATGGACTTTGACGCACAAGGTGTTTATGCTGATTTGGATGGAGTTATTTACTTTTTTTTTCGACTACTGGAGGGAATTTGGATCAAGGTGGAGATTGTTAAATTATGATCCAAATTATACCGTGTTGGACTAGACGTAGTACAACAGGTGTGGGCCTTTCCGTTGACGTCAACGTGTACGAGTACAACTCGTTTACTTGTCCTCCAAGGACTCTTATGTATTGCCCTCAATATATACCCCATGTAGTCGCACCCAAGACGGTCTGTCGTCTCGTGCTTGTAATACTCCTCCTCATAGTGATTGCGCCTTCGTGCGTCCGTGGTTTTCTCCCGCAAGGGTTTCCACGTTAAATCCGTGTCTCTCTGTCTCGTTTATTTCTCGTTATTATCTAACAGCGGGGAGCGGTGGGCGTGGCTCGGTGGCCACGGCTAGGAGCGGCGACGGCTAACGATGGTGATCTCCGGCGGATGGAGGCGACAGTGGTGCTGGCAGGTGAGGCGACGCGGCGGGCAGCGGCAACACATTAGCATCACAAGAGCAGCAGCAGGCGAGCACGGCCATGGCCGGCAGCAGTGAAGCGGATGCGGGCCAGCGGGGCAAGCGACCGGTGAGCAGGGTGCAGCCCGGACGAGCGATGGCACGCTAGGGCACAGCCGGGTGAGCACTAGACGACCAGGGGGCATAGCGGAGTGCAGGTAGGGCACGCGCGGAGTAAAGCTCCGGCGGTCCGGCCATGGCGGATGAAGCTCGAGGCCGGCGACCAAACGATGATGTAACGGGGCATGAAAAGGGGGATCTGGAGGGGGTGCTCAACGCGGGGTCGGCGGAGCAAATGGTGAGGCCGGGGTGGTCAGAGCAGTGCAAATCGTGAGATGGGGGCGACCGAACGCAAAGAAGACCGACGATGGCGAGCTTCGTGGTGCCCCGGCTTGAACCGATGCCCGGAACGAACGAGGGCCACCGTGGAGGACCTTCTAGACGTGCTCCCGAGCGACGGCGTCGACGGTGGTCGCGGCAACGACGACGAAGAGCTCGGTAACCGCGTCGAGCTCTGAGCTCGAATTCGAGCAGATTAGGAGGGGGCGACGGGGGCAAGATGGGGGGAATGGACGAGCAAGGGTTAGGGTTTGCAATGGGCATGTTGTATAGGACGAGGAGGGCACGTGGTGGCCATTCATGGCCAAGGCCGTCGTGGATGTGCGCCACGCACGTCCTCTGCCTCCTATAGCTGGAGGTAGGGGAAAGGCTTTAGGTGGTCTGGGAGGTGGGCTGCTGGGATAGTAGGCCATCTGGGCCAAGTGGCCCAGGGGGAGGGGAGGGGTCTTTCTGTTTTGTTTCTAATTTGGTTTCTTTTTTTCTTTATCTAATTATCTACTGATTTGTATTTATTTGAGTGACCAAATGAATTTAGTTGAACGTTAAACTTAACACATAAATCAGGCACACCATTGTAGTGTTGCATAGAAAGTTTCAGAGCCAAATGAATTGTTCAAGCATTTTTAGAAATTGAATAAGCAATTAATATGCGGTGGGACCACTATATAATTTGTTAAGGGCATTCTTAATAATTCAAATGAGGTTGGTTCATTCATCAAAATTTCTTATTGAATATTTGCAACACAATGAACATTTTTGTTTTGGCATTTTGAAAACTATAAATTTTGACTTTAACTTAAATTTGAATTTACACCAGATGGAATTAAAGGGGGATTTAGCAAAAGTGAAAATGATGACATGGCACATTAACTTGGGATTACTGTTGCTTGATTATCCGGGCGTCACACTCCTCCACCTCTTCTCCCCCTTCCACATAGGCACTTTTTTCTTGAACCCTAACGTCACCAAATTAGTAGGTTCAGTACTGGATCGACCTCACGCACACTGCATTTGGACACCTCGAGAGGAGATTGACATCTTGACCATCCCTGCACCTCAACCCTGATGTTAGAGCCAACATTTTTGCATGGTTCATCTAACTAAGCTTTTAATTTGTACCAATGGAAACATATGTTCCATGTTAATTAGCTGCTGATGCATACCCCATTGTCATGTACTTCCTGGTAAGACATGTATTAACTCACCATTGCTAAGTGCTGAAGAGTTAGGAGCCTTTTGTAAGTTTTTCTGTGAATGGGACGAAGCATATTGGGTTGCTGAGAGCTTTACTTATAAAGATGGATTTGAGGAAATTAGATCTTCGATAGGAAATTTAAAAGATGCAAATATATTAGGTTCTGTTCTATCAAAAAGAGAATAGATTAGGTTCTGTCGCTCTTTGTAGTGCAACTATGTTTTAGTACAAATATTGCCAAAGATGAGAAAGGCTGCTCAGTTTTTCGTTTTAGACTCAAATAAGTGGGCAAGGGCTCTGGATACATTGTGATGTTATCAGTTCCTAGAAAAGTTAGGTTCACCCTATTTTGCATTCATTATTTAGGCCTGCTGCTAGCTCTATAAGTTTAGGGATATATTGAGATGCGGTGGTATTTGTAGCCTCTTATAGAAAACATTAGCAGACAACTGCGTTGGACAGAGGTTGTAACATCCCAAAATTGTAAAATTTGGAATGTTATATTAATTATGTAATAATGATTGCTTGAGTGATTTGTTGTGTGAAACTGAGTGGAATTTGAAACTTTTTGAAAGATAAATGAGAGGGAATAAAAGGACTTTCCCAAACTTTCATTCTTGCTTTTGGTTCCATGGAATTCAAAATTTAAAACAAACCCTAGAGTGAAGATAACAAGACTTCTTCTATTTGAAAATAAAAAGGGGTTTTGAAAAGATTTGAATTCCTTTCGAAACTAATTCAAACTCAGAACCTTTATGCTACTCAGGGATTTTCATGAGAGAAGATATACGACTTCTTCAAAAACAGAGGGGAAATATTGGAAATTGAGTTTGAAATCAAAATATATTTATTTGGATTTATTTGCAAATTGTTTTTTGATGCAAATTTTATTAGCATAACAAAATTGTTTATTTTTAAAATTTGCATTTAGGCCAGAAAAATGTTCACAAGGTCATATATAAGGCCATATAATTATGTGAATTTTTCTGGAAGTTTTAGAATTTTATTTATTTGTATTTTTGGTGTTTTAATGTCCCCGTTAAAGAAAACAGAAAAAACGATTTATTAAAAAAAAGAAGAAGCCCCGACCGCTCCAGGCCAGGCCAGCCGGCCTAGCCCAGTCGCAGCCTTTCCCCCGCCCCCGTTTCCCTCAC
The DNA here is from genome assembly GCA_902687465.1 of Secale cereale. Taxonomy (NCBI): domain Eukaryota; kingdom Viridiplantae; phylum Streptophyta; class Magnoliopsida; order Poales; family Poaceae; genus Secale; species Secale cereale. Next base: position 432,873,066 of record LR738712.1, on the reverse strand, counting down.
TCGCCTCGCTCGCCGCTCACCCAACCGCCGACAGGTGGGTCCCACCTACCGGGTTCGTCCCCGTCCTCCAGCCGGACTCCATCTCCCCGCACGACAGCGTCGTCGCCGTTCGAATCCACTCGGGAATCAATCCCGAGGATTCCCTTGCCCAAGCCAGGCCACCTATAAATAGCCAAGGCTCCGGCCCCATTTTCGCCTCAAAACACAGCAGCCCTCGCGTCCCCATGCCCCATGTGAACTCGTCGGAGTTCGCGAGATCCGCCGAGCGCTGTCGCCAAGCCCCGCGCCATTTCGATGCCGCAGCCGAGCGCCGACACCGCCATCGCCTTCCCCACGTCGTGCCACGCCTCCACGTGGTGACGCCCGAAGCCGCCGACCACCGGAGCTACCGCTCCGTCCGAAGCCGAGCCGCATGCCGTCGTCTACTCCAACTCCGGTGACTTCAGCCGTCGCAGTAAGCCGCTCCGCCCCTCACCCGTGTGATTCGGTTTAGACGGTCTAGATTAGATCTAGTTTTTTATATTTTCGAATAGTATGCGCTAATTTGTGAACGTTCGCTGTTCTGACCCCGCAGCGAACGGTTTTCAGCCTGTAGTTTTGTGTCACATGGCCCGGGACCTAGATGTAGATCTTCTTTTCAGTTTAGTCCCTGATTTTCAAAACATCATAACTTTTCAACCATTTGTCCAAATTCAGTGAAGCCAATGCTAAATTCTTTGTCATGAACGCAACTATCCAGAGAACTTATAAAATAAACTTTTTGAAACTTTAAAATTTGAATTAGATCAGATTCAAATTTAAACTTGTTTTGGCTATAACTTGAGTTTTATAACTCCGATTTAGTTGATTCTGTTTGCAAATCAGAACTCTTGGCACGTACTTTCTGTGAAGACCAAAAACACATAGTATTGATGCCATTAAAAATATTTTTCTATATAGAAGCTTAATTTGATGGTTTTGAAGTTTTCTGAAGTATTTATTCATTCTTTTGGATCTTTGAGTGATTGCTTATGTTTGCAAATAATTGCTTGCTTACGATAGATTGATTGGAGTGTGACGAGTAGAACTATGAGGAATTATGAGTGCAAAGAATCTTCGTCAACAGTACAAGGCAAGTTCATACTTTGATCATACTTTGCTATACCCATTTATTTCTATGCATTAGTTCACCCTTACAAATTTGCATGAGTAGGATCAGGTATTGTGGGATTGCTATGTAGTTCATGAGGTAGGACACCATGATCCTTGAGACACCCCTAGAATATTCGATAAGTCGTATATTGCTTAGCCATGCTTGTAGATGGGGATTGGTATGTGAGATTCATGCAAGTTATGTGAGAAATAATAATTAAGGGTAACTTAATACAACTCTGGGTGGAATGGATGGGGCACTTGGAGAATCCAGTGCTTGCCCTAGGGGATCCCGGAGGACCCATGTGATCACCCTACGGAATGCCACCCAGGCTCAAAGCGATCATACGCTATTTCATGCCTAGAAACTTCCGTGTGCAGCCACAAGCTATTATGGGCTCTGGCGTAGTTGAGTAAGTTGTGGGAAACCTTTCCATGATAGGCTAGCAGATGTAGGGGAATTGTAGGTGTACTAGCTTATCTATAGGTTAAGGGGACCTCTTCGGAAAGGCTATGTCTCGATTATCCGGTTCTCAAATATCAAGCAGTGCGAGGAATTCAACGGAGGAGATCGAGTCTTTTGGGGAAAAGTGCGCAAACCTCTACAGAGTGTACAAACTAATCATGATTAGCAGTGTCCTCGGTTATGGACAACTTGAGTATCTAGAAGTGAATTATTGGTTGATCTCATCACTTTACTTAAATTAAGGTATTGGGTTATTAATGTTTTGGGAATTTTGGGATTGAGTTGGAGGAACCTTCTCAATAATGGCATAAACTTGGTAGTGAATAAAAAAATAATTCCTTTGTTGTAGGGGAAAATTAGCTTTATGCAAAAAATTAAACTTAGAGCCTCCAGCAGCCAAATATGCATGCAGTGATAGATATTGTTCATGATTATTCTATGGTGTGAATTTGCCAGTACATTCAACGGACTGAACTACACGACTGCAACGTCTCATGTTGCATGAATTATCCGACAGTAAGTGATACGTTAGGGTTGCGATGTCTACACTCAACTTTACCATTGGTGTTGTTGGGACTCCACAACTTTGTTGTTACTTCGCTATATTGATTGAGGTAATAGTTTTTACATTACTTTATACATGTGATTGAGCTCTGTTATAAATCCCTGAGTAATGTGTGTGTTAGCATACCAATCCAGGGATGACACTTACGCACAGAGACTTTGATCAGTTCGGGTCGAGTCGCTACAAATGGTATGAGAGCACATGTTGACTGTAGGATGTGACCCCTAGAAACCGGCAAGCCCTTAGGAGATTATTCTCTAAAACTTTATTTTCAAAAGGATCCTTTAACTCTCATCTTTTCTGAGCTTTACCAAATTTTCCTCTCACCTCAAATAGTTAGACTAAACCCGTTTCCCCTTTTGACCACACGAGGATCCGACTGATGAATCCACTTCGAAAAGGACAAGATATCGGACGACCGAGACCACTTCAGAATAAAGAGGATTTTACTCTACATTAGAGTAATTGAAACTACAAGGTTGAAGACTCCGAAGACTCGAAGAATTTGAAGGCCCTGAAGAATTCCCAGAGTGAAGTGACTTGGAAGGCTATGATAGGATCCACTTAAGTCCCTTCTGAAATTCCTTACTGAATAAATCCTGGCTTCAATAATTTAGATGAAGAGCTTCACCCTGAACCAAAGACAACACTACGACGACTTCTACTATGTTCCAGCCCTTATGGAACTTGTCAGACTATTGAAGCTGACAATATCTGAGATCGAGGTGTGTTAGAGGAATACCTGAACATGGAGCGTCAAGAATCAAGTATTTGGTCATCAAGAAAACCCCAGGACAAGAGATATCAACTATGGAACGATAGCCCATGGCAGAGACATGGGAATAAACATGGCTATCCACGATGTTATTGCCCACTTATGCCATCATCACCGTGTTAAGTTAATCAAGTACTTCTTCGGAAGGATTGGATGACAGAAGGCTGATGGAGCACCTATCACCTTGACGAACGGGCAAAAGATAAAGTTTTCACTTCTACTGGTGTAACCCCAAGATCTGGAATATCACATATAGAATCTTCAGATGAACATACTGGAAGCCTGATTAGAGAAGGAAACATTTCGTGAAGAACTTAGGACCCAGAAGCTGAAAGTAGCCAAGCTGGATGAGCAAAACCTCGATATACCAAAGATTCATTAGAAACTGAAGGACAGTAGGACCATTGCTCATGCCAAGGATGTTGAAGTCTAGAAACTACAAATGCAACTCTAGGATATTCAAGGACGTCAAGAGACTTCGTGTCAACATAGATGACCGGGCAGAAGAACTTGAGAAGATCAAGCACGATCAGAAGAAGCCCATCGGAGACATGAACCAAGACACGGAGAAGCTAGTTTAGCTGTAGTCCACCATGAGTAAATAAAGATAAATGTTTTGCGATTAGAGTATCTAACCATACAACCTATGTGGGTCGCAATACTATAGGATTGATTTGAACTGAATGAATGTGTGGAGTTATTCCATATTTTAGCTGTTGTGCCTTTTATTTGTACGGGTATCCCCCCCCCTCTCTACAATATTACCTTGTCCTTACGCAAAACCCTTTGACCCACTAGAAGGTGTATGGATATTAACTCATATTTTCTGGATCGATGAGTCAACTAGAGACGGAACAATGGATTTAGGACATGGAATATCACATGAAGAATAACACTATAGTCAGAAAGGATAGGGTCCACCATGCTCTTCAATACTTTGCAAAAGGTCCTGCTACTTGGTGGAGGATGTACGAAGCCATCAATGGATGGCAAGGAGCAACCACTTGGGAAGAATTTAAGTTGACTCTGCTAAGGTCTTGTCTTGTGTCCCAGAAATGGAAGCCTTATGGAAATAATACGAAGAAACCTTGTGCATGCAAGCTTTGTGGAGAAATAGGACACAAACATAAAGAACACAAGGATGGATGCCCTCATTGTGAAGAAAGTCACACAGCCGAAGAATGCCCAACTAGGCAAATTACTTGTTTCTTGGGTGAAGGGACTACCTACTACCATGCTCAGTGTCACATTTACCCCATGGTACAACAAACTATCCATCAGAAGAAAGAAGCAATGAAATAAGCCCTCATGGAAATTTTAGAAGAACCTATGATGAAAGAAGATGTTGAGGGCACACACGAAGAAGACCCAATTAAAATTTACACCAAGTCATGCTATTCATGTGGAGAAGAAGGACACATCTCCTAGTATTGTCCGAAGGAGTATCCAGCAGAATCCCCGACAGTGGAAGTAGAGTATGACCCACAGGAAATAGAAGCCCTGATTGGTACGGAAAAGTCTAGGAGAGAAACAGAATGTATCCCCAGAACAACCCAATTTCTACAAAGAAGGACCTGAGTCATATCGCATGTTTCAGGTGCAAAGATCCAGGGCACTACTTCAGTGGTTGCCCAAAAAGGAAGTCGATGACCCAAGGCGGCTATGTGATCACAAGGAAACCTCGAGACTTGTCAGAAGTAATATGTTTTCGCTGTAATGAAGCTGGTCACTTTGCCAAAGATTGTACCAATGGGAAGGATACTTGTGCTAAATAGTTAAGTTGAGGCATGTAATGGAAATGCAGTAGATTGTAATAATTTGAGAATCAATAAAGTTAGCATCATTGGTATTGATTGGGATTTTATGAGTTGTTAATATATAGGCAATGAGTAAAATCATGATACGCGGAATAAGATTTTGAAGAAACTAGTGTTTTTCATTTTAAGGGTGGTAGAACCCAACACCATTACTCGAATAAAAGAGCTAGTTACGTCAGACCTTGGAATGGACCACTCAATGATGAGTCTGAGAAATTACATCTTTGTTTTGAACCAACAGAAGGAAGGGATACAATACAATTGCATTGTTTAATAATGCTAAGGGAGCTGGAGGTTGGAATAATGATGAGTTGCAACCCGATGGTGGGTTCAAGGTTTACAAGTGATGAGATGGGCCATAACCCATAGGCTCCAGGACCTGACAAGAAGCAAGCACACTCTTGCTGAAGGAAAAAAACCTGGAAGAAGATATCAACAAACGATCCTATAGGAGTTACGCAAAACCAAGAGTTGTCAAGAAACAATAGATGTTTGCTTGGCTTGCAGAATCCATGGAGTTACCCGAACTTAGTTTGTCGAAAAGAGAAATTCTGCAATGCTTGTGAGGATGACCGAGTGTTAGAATGCGAGATTCACTAAACCATATACAAAGTAATGATTTGGGTGCGAAATGGATTGATCACCATGCCGACTTACTCTTATTATTCACCTCCGCTATATGGGATGGTAAATTTGAGTGACTTACCCATAGTAGAGGCACAACGATATCAAAGCCTTGCTTGAACCTTAGAATGGTATGGCAATTTTCCCTTGTACAAGGCAGTTGTTGCCAACCGTAGGTCATACAGTGAGAATGAAGCCCAGACCTATTTTCTGCAGGGACGCAGTCATATTGTTTGTTGACCCCCATGAGATATCGATAGTTGTTTAGTATTGGTGCCAGACCTGTCAGCTAAGAAGACCCAGTCATGGAAGAACCTTACCAAGATAAAAGAACACAAAAACTAAGGAAAAGGTTGTACCTCTACCGGAGATCCCCAGAGCAAGAATTATCCTGAAGATTTGAGAAGACCAACCCTGTCAACAATAAGGATGGAGTATAGGAGTTTCGATGGAACGATAACCATGTTTCTAAGGGTGGTAGCACCCCAGATCTTCGCGACAATCAATGGATTTTGAGGAGACCCCGAACCTAACCTATTTCTTTCTAGCCTCTCTGAATTTCGAGGGCGAGATTCATTTTAAGGGCGGTAGGTTTGTAACATCCCAAAATTCTAAATTTTGGTATGTTATATTAATTATGTAATAATGATTGCTTGAGTGATTTGCTGTGTGAAATTGAGTGGAATTTGGAACTTTTTGAATGATAAATGAGAGGGAATAAAAGGACTTTCCCAAACATTCATTCTTGCTTTTGGTTCAATGGAATTCAAAATTTAAAACAAACCCTAGAGTGAAGCTAACATGACTTATTCTATTTGAAAATAAAAAGGGATTTTGAGAAGATTTGAATTCCTTTCGAAACTAAATCAAACTCAGAAGCTTTATGCCACTCAAGGATTTTCATGAGAGAAGATATATGACTTCTTCAAAAAGAGAGGGGAAATGTTGAAAATTGAGTTTGAAATCAAAATTTATTTATTTGGATTTATTTGCAAATTGTTTTTTATTAGGAAAAATGTTTATTTTTCAAATTTGCATTTTAGGCTAGAAAAATGTTCACAGGGTCATATATAAGGCCATATAATTATGTGAAATTTTCAGGAAGTTTTAGACTTTTATTTATTTGTATTTTTGGTGTTTTAATGTCTGTGTTAAAGAAAACAGAAAACATGTTTTATTAAAAAAAGGAAGCCCAGACCGCGCCAGGCGAGGCAGCCGGCCCAGCCCACCCGCAGCCTTTTCCCCGCCCCCGTTTCCCTCGCTCGCCTCGCTCGCCCGCTCGCTCGCCGCTCACCCAGCCGCCGACAGGTGGGTCTCACCAGCCGTGTTCGTCCCCGTCCTCTAGCCGGAGTCCATCTCCCCGCACGACAGCGCCACCGCCGTTCGAATCCACTCGGGAATCAATCCCGAGGATTCCTTTGCCCAAGCCACACTACCTATAAATATTCAAGGCTCCGGCCCCGTTTTCGCCTCAAAACACAGCTGCCCTCGCCTCTCTGATAACCCTCAAGTATAGGGGATCAATTGTAGGCTCTTTTGATAAGTAAGAGTGTCGAACCCCACGAGGAGCTAAAGGTAGAAAAAATATTCCCTTAAGTTCTATCGACCACCGATACAACTCTATGCACGCTTGACGTTCGCTTTACCTAGAACAAGTATAAAACTAGAAGTACTTTGTAGGTGTAACGAGATACATTTGCAAGAATATAAATAGCACGTAAATAAAAACTAGGGGCAGTTTTAGGTAAAGAAGCAATAAAGTTAGTATAGCGAGTGTGGAAAAGTGGTGGTAGGAGTTGCAAAATTGTCCCTACGCAATTGACTATGTTACTAGATCGATAACAAGTTTTATGTGGGAGAGGCCTGTCGGTGTACGAAAGTAGGGGCTCTCCTTTGTACCCCTTACTTGTGCACGGGCAGTTAGAGCCACGTCTGCGGCCACACCTAACAGGGGGGAGGAGGGAAACCAAAGCACAAGACTACCAGAGCAGTGCCAAGACGGTGGTGCAAGAAGGCCAAGCAAGAAGATATGCTTCCCTGGACAAGACCCTTGCCGGGGCGGCCTGCACGCCCCCGGCAAGAACCCTTGCCGGGGCAACTCATCCAACGCCTCTGTTGCAGCCACCCTTGGGCCTAGGAGTTCCGACACCATCAACAATATTGGAACCAAGGCTCGGGAAGTGCCTACGTGATGGCATGCAGATCTTTGTAAAGACTAGGGTCTACGAATCCTAAGATGAGAACAAGAAGACAAGACGACCGCAAGGCTCCTTGCCGAGGATGCCCACGAGGCCCCAGCAAGGCTCCTTGCCGAAGACACCCCCGAAGCCCCGGCAAGCCTCTTGCCGAGGATGCTCACAGAGGCCCCGACAAGGCCCTTGCCGGGAACAGACGTAAGACCGCGACAAGCCCTTGCCGCCCCATCGTCACCTCAGCTCGGCGGCCGACTCACTAGCCCAGGCAAGTACCCGCGTGGCAGTATGTGGTTCCTGGTCCAGCTAGTCAAGCGCCTGCGTGGTGGCATGCAGATCTTCATGAAGACCCTACCACCACGCCATTTCAGCTGCCTGCCCCGTTGGCCTGGACGTGCGTCGCAACCAGACGGAGCGGCGGCGGACGGGACGGGCCTCGTTCCCATCCCCGATAAAGCAAATGGAAACCTAATTAGCGCATTTAATGCATCTTGTCCCCTAATGGCAGGAGATAAGCTTGTACAGTGTATACCTTTCCACCTCCTGTGTGCCATTGTGGCGACCCCTTTTGACTATAAAAGGAGGCCCGAGGCATACTGGAGAAGGATTTGGATCTTTTGGACTAGACATGCACTGTAGCTAGTTCAAGAAGCTCAAGAACACTCAAATACACATCAAAGCAAGACTAGGATATTACACATCTTCGCGGCCCGAACCTGGGTAAACGATCCTTGTGCTGACTCCTAGACCCGCTCTTTACACAACCCCGCGCCTGTCAACCGTAGAAGGGATCCCAGTGATCCCATAGGTGTCGTTCCCCGACATCTTTGGCGCGCCAGGTAGGGGGGCCCAGTTGTGAAAATCCAGGCTATCATTTAGTTTAGCAGTTCTTCATCGCCATGGCTTCCAAGGAAGAAGATGACCAAGCGTGCGGCATCATCAGCGAGTGCAATGGATGCCCATGCAACAACAAAAAAGATAAGTCATGCTAAACTTTGAGTAATTCCTCTTTACATAAGGTTATTCTCCTCGGAGATCTTGCTCTCTGTATGATAAACCTATACGCAATGGGGACCTTCCACTATTGGCAACGCCTTCGTCCTATTTTGAGTCCGCTCAACAGTTCGAGCGGCCGCGTCGAGAACGGAAGGGTAGCCTTTCTGTTACTGGCAACATTTTTGTCCTGTTTCGAGTCCGCTCAACAGTTCAAACGGCCGCGCTAAGAACGTTAAGGTGGTTTGCCTGGCAGCAAGCACATCGGGCAGGCTATTGAGGATCCGTCCTCAAAGCGCCGTGGCTTGGGTTTGCGCGCCGGCAAGCCTATCCAATTAATCATAGGGTGGACATACAAAGAGGGATCGAATAGGAAAATAGCGTGCGCACTTCAAAGTACTACATAGTTATATTACATCAATTGTTGCTGCGGTTCTAACTAAATATAAAAATTGTCTTGGTTTTGAACCTACAACAGCGATGGGAAACAGGTGCCTAATCCCGACGCTGGCCTTCTATCCTCTGAACTCCGACGACGCAGCTGATGATGGGCTTGATATGCTCCTTGAGCGTCGCGAGGTCTGCATCCTTCGGCAAGCTCTCCAGCATGGCGTCAAAGTCGAGGTTGGGGTTCCAATATGCCACCTTGGTGAGAACCTTGGTCAAGGCACCCCGGGCACAGCCTCCTGGACTCATTGGCCAGATAAACCGCTCGGTCGGAGCGGAGCTTTTCTAAGGCGTCGAGGATGCACTCAAAGAACAAGGTCAGGCTGGCGTTAATGCTGAGGTTCGCCTCCCGAAATACCTGAAGTTTGGCATGCCCATGGCGGCGAACTGTGTGGTGAGCTTCTCCGCGACATGGACAAGGCGGCTAATCCAGAGGTTCTCGCCCTTCACGTAATCCGCGTGGTTAGCGGCGTCGTTCTTCCGCAGCTGCCTCTCCTTCTCCAGATCCTTGTTCAGGGTCTCCCCCCGAGCCCTGGCCTCCGAAAGCATCCCCTTGAGACCCTCCAGCTCCAGCTTCAGGTCTTTAATGGAGTCACGGGCCGTGGAGACCTGCTCGGCCTTGCCGAGGACTTCGGCCCGTGCCTCCGTAAAGGCGGCGTTGATCGTATCCTTCTCCTTTGACAACTTCAGAACCTATTCATTCAGGCCATCCCACTCCACCTCCAACTCCTTCATCTTGCCAGCATGGACCCGAGCTTGGGCATTGAGTGCCTCTTTCTCCCTCTGCTCTAGTTCCTGGGTCCGCTACGCGACGAACTTTTCGACCTCCTCATCCTTGCCGTGGAGTGCAGCGGCGAGTGCCCGCTCACGAGCGGTGAGGTCTTCCTCCTGGGAATCCAGTTGAGGTTGGTGCTGGTTGTGGTTGGCCTCATCCTTGGTGGCCTACTCCTTTGCCACCTCCTGGACCTTCTCAAAATCAGACTGCTCTAGGATAAGCTCTCGGGCGCGCTCGTCCAGCTGATCCTGGGTGGCCTTCAACTCATCTTGGGCCTCGGCAAACCAAGTTTGCATCTGGGAACGCGCTCCTGGAAGTCTGCCTCTACTTTATCCACCACCGCCAACCTGGACTTTGCCTTGTCCAGGCAGGCGCGGTGAAGCACTTGGAGCTTCTGGAAGTCGATGCCCATGGCCCGCAAGAGTTGCTCTTCTTGAGAACTGTCACCGACAGCGCTCGGTTCGTCAATAACCTCAAGCCCGGCGGCGGCGAGCACCTCGTCGTCGAACACCTCTCCCTCGGTTGGCGCTCTGGTGCTTGCCGTCCATGGGAGGTGGACGAACAGGTCGTCGCTCACCTTCAAGTAACGGCCAGAGCCAGAGGCAACAGAGGAGGGAGGTTGGTCATCAGCCGCCATCTCCTGGGTAGCAGCCTTGCCGGCCTTCTCGGTAGCAGCCTTGCCGGCAGTGGCCTTACCGGTCCCTCCGGCAGGCCCCTTGCCGGCCTCCTCGGCACTGGCCCCACCGGTCCCTCCGGCGGTCCCCTTGACGGCCTCCTCAGCAATGGCCTTGGCGGCCTCCTCGGCAGCGATCCTGTTGGCCTCGGCCTCATTGTCCTTGACTACCTCCTCGATGATGGACTCGACATCCACCTGCTCTGTCAAGGGAGGATCTAAAGACCAGGAGAAAAGGTGAGGCGAAGCCAGAGTCGAGGCTCAACATGAAGAAGACAGAACAAGGACAGGAAACAAACAACTTATCCGTACCAGGCTGGGAAGAAGTGGCACCCTCCCCGCCAGCGATTGTTGTCGGTGTAGAGTCACCGGTGCCCAAGTTCCTCTCCTCCTCTTGCATAGGCATGGGCTCGGTGGTCGATGCCCTTGCCGGGGACGCTCCTCGGGGCGGCGTAGTTGAGGGGGGCGGCATGTTAGGGGTGGCCCTTTGCGACCCCTCGTGTTGCCGTTCCACTCCTACAAACCCGGCAAGGTCAGCATCGAGGATTCACACCCCAGTGTTCATCTGCGGAGGAGTGAGTAATGAACTTACGCTGTGGGCTAGAGTGGGGGCTACGCCGGGGGCTGTTGTCCAGGCTGCTCTCCACCAACAACGGCATACCCGAAGTACCCATCGGGGGCTTGTCGCCCATCGAGGCCCTGTCCCTCTTCGCTGCCCTCTGGGCCAGCGTCTCCATGTCCCTGTAAAGACAACATCAAATCAAAGAAAGATAATATAGAGGTGGAGCCAGGAGGTAATGTGGGGAGCAAAATACATACTCGTTCTCCGCCTGCTCCTCCTCCACTAGCTTCCTTTCCTGCTTGGGCTGAGAGACCCAAGATTGAAGTCAACATCCATGGCGACATCTGCGGGAGGGGAAGAAGGAGATGGGGTCCGGCCATGCTTGGACGAAGAGGAAGCAGTCACCGTCCTCTTTGCCACCGCGGTCTTCCCCGCCTTCTTCACTGCCGCGGCCTTCATCGCCCTCGTCTCACGCATGATTTGCTCCTGGGGCTGCTGCCGCTACGCGATGCTGCCGGGCCGGACCGGCTCACCAGAGCCATCCCGCCGCAGGATGCGTCGCCTCCCCATGGCCAGAGGGTCAACGGCCCTGACCTCCTCTTCGGAAGACTCCTCGACCACATCTTCGATAAGAGGAGCGTTGTTGTCGGCGTCAGCGCCATTCGCCTCCCCAGCAGACTTCGCCCATTCGGCGAGCTCCTCATCCTTAGCGGCCGCGTCGGCCTCATCCTCCACTTGGCCGGTGCTGCCGGAAACCAGGGCAAGCGCCGCCTCCGCCGCCCTAGTGGCAATATAATCCAGCTCCTCCTTGGTGGTGTCGCGGATGAGCACCGGCTCTTCGCGAACGTAGCCCTCCGACAAGGTGTCAAAAAATTCCTGCACCTGATCCACTGGCGGCTCGGCCCAGGCCGGACCAAGGCCATGCACATTGAATTCTGGCATCATGGCAATAATGGCGGAGTGGCGAGAGTTGTTGCTCAGCGGGACCACTCCTGCCGGCAACCCAAACAAAGGCCCCTTGACGGCCTTGCCGATCCTCTCGGCCCTGCCATCACAGTCCACGTCAAGCTGGAAAAGCCTCTGGCAAAGATGGGCATGCCCCATCACCGTGAAGTTGTGCTTCAGACCAGGGCGGAGCCTCATGACGTCGGCCGCGTGCCAAGCCGGCCTCCCCTTGTTGTGCAGTGGCGCGATTCATCGGCGGATGAAATCGGCCCCGATCATCTCAAGGGTGAGCTCGGCCTGAGCGAGATGGTGGATCCTGGTGGTGGCGATCGAGAGGTTCTTGTCGTTGACGTCGACATTCCCCCAGTCCTTGTGGCAGATCAGCGGGCTCTGATGAACTCGGCAGAACTCCGGTGGATCATCCTCCTCGATCCATAGCCACCGACTCCTCCACTCCTCCTACCTCTCCTTCTGCGCACCCTTCGGATACATACCTTTCTCCTGGGTCCGTGGAATCCAGGTGACGCAGCCGGAGATGCCGTCCCCCGCCTGGATGCGAGGATAGAAGTAGTGGCGGAAGAGCGCTGTACTGGGAACCATCCCGGCGAAACCCTCGCAGAGGTGGGCGAAGAAAGCCATGCACACCACGGCATTCGGCGTAAAATCAAGAAGATGCAAGCCATAGGTGTGCATAACATCATTGAAAAAATCGGAGAAAGGGGGACAGAGGCCACAGGAGAAGTAGTCGACGAAGAAGGGGTACCGATTCGGGCTGGCCTGGGCGAATTTGGCAGGGACGATGCGCGTGGCTGGATGCCCCGCCGTGTGCCTCCCCCACAGAGGCCTGAAGTAGTCCCTAAGTTCGACCGCATCGACCGTCGAGGGGAAGTAGGCGAGCTGCCTCAAATGCACCGCCAACTCGCTCTTCGGTAGCTCTTTCTCCCCCGCGTCCTCGACCACTCCCTTGCCCTTACCAGACTTGGCTGCCATGGCGGCTAAGAAGAGGTGAGGAATCGAAAGCAAGGAGAGCGCGGCGGCGGCGGGCATAGGCAAGAGCTTCGGCTTTTCGCTTGAAGAAGAAGAGGAGGAACGGCAACTCCGAGACTAGAGAAGCGCAGAAGGTAAATGAGTGGCGCGCCTGTAGTTTTCCCTTTTTATGGGGAAGGCGCGGGCCGCCCCCTTTACCATTTACTGCGATGTGACACGGGCGTGCAACAACCGCCCCACGCACGACCCCCACGTCAACGCAGATCCTGGGGAAGTGCAACCACCAGAGGAGTTACTGCAGTAAAAAGAATCCGGCCCCGACTACCCGCGCACCGTTCTGAGCCTAGCCCAACAACGCGTCGTGCTTATGTATGGCCCAGGCCCGGGGGCTCCTATCGATGTACAAAAGTAGGGGCTCTCCTTTGTACCCCATACTTGTGCACGGGCAGTTAGACCATGCCTGCGGCCACACCTAACAGGGCGGAGGAGGGAAACTGAAGCACAAGACTACTAGAGCAGCGCCAAGACAGTGGTGCAAGAGGGCCAAGCAAGAAGATAGGCATCCCCCGACAAGACCCTTGCCGGGGCGGCCTGCATGCCCCCGGCAAGAACCCTTGCCGGGGCAACTCACTCAACGCCTCCGTTGCAGCCACCCTTGAGCCTAGGAGTTTCGACACCATCAACAATATTGGAACCAAGGCTTGGGAAGTGCCTACGTGATGGCATGCATATCTTTGTAAAGACAAGGGTCTATGAATCCTAAGATGAGAACCAGAAGACAAGACGACCGCAAGGCTCCTTGCCGAGGATGCCCACGAGGCCCCGGAAAGGCTCCTTGCAGAATACACCCCCGAAGCCCCGGCAAGCCTCTTGCCGAGGACACTCACAAAGGCCTCGGCAAGACCCTTGCCTCCGCGGCAAGCCCTTGCCGCCCCATCGTCACCTCAGCTTGGCGGCCTACTCACTAGCCCAGGCAAGTAGCCATGTGGCAGTACGTGGTTCCCGGTCCAGCTAGTCAAGCGCCTGCGTGGTGGCATGAAGATCTTCATGAAGACCCTACCACCACGCAATCTTAGCTGCCTGCCCCGTTGGCCTGGACGCGCATCACAACCGGACGGAGTGGCGGCGGACGGGACGGGCCTCGTTCCCGTCCCTGATAAAGCAATTGGACACCTAAGTAGCGCATTTAATGCGTCTTGTCCTGTAATGGCATGAGATAAGCTTGCACACTGTATACATTTCCACCTCCTATGTGCCACTGTGGCGACCCCTTTTGACTATAAAAGGAGGCCCGAGGCATACTGGAGAAGGATTCGAATCTTTTGGACTAGACATGCACCATAGCTAGTTCAAGAAGCTCAAGGACACTCAAATACACATCAAAGCAGGACTAGGGTATTACGCATCTTCGTGGCCTGAACCTGGGTAAACGATCCTTGTGCCGACTCCTAGACCCTCTCTTTGCACAACCCTGCGCTCGTCAACCGTAGAAGGGATCCCAGTGATCCCATAGGTGTTGTTCCCCGACAAGGCCACTGCCAGCATGTCATCCCTTACTTGTAATTCTATGCACTTTTGATTGGAACTATTAGCAAGCATCCGCAATTGCTAACATTCATTAAGGTAAAACCCAACCATAGCATTAAGATATATTGGCCCCCCCTGTAATCCTGTATGCATCAATTTCTATGCTAGGTTGAAGCTTCTGTCACTCTTGCCCTCCAATACATAGTCCTATCAACATACCACTAACCCTATGGTGTGATCCACGTGCACACTCATATGATGGGCACCAAAGGACATCAACATAACCACAAGCAAATTAAACCAATCATAGCAATTCACCAATCACCGATAGGACAACAAAAATCTACTCAGACATAATAGGATGACAACACATCATTGGATAATAATATGAAGGATAAAGCACCATGTTCAAGTAGAGGGTACAACGGGTTGCGGGAGAGTGGACCGTTGCAGATAGATGGGGGAAGGTGATGAAGATGTTGGTGAAGATGACAGAGGTGTTGGTGTAGATCGCCGTCGCACGATGATGGCCCCGGCGGCGTTCTGGTGCCACCGAAAGCGAGGGGGGGGGGGAGAGCCCCCCTCCTTATCCTTCTTCCTTGGACTTCTCCCTAGGTGGGAGAAGGGTTCTCCCTCTGGTCCTTGGTCTCCATGGCATGGGAGGGGCGAGAGCCCCTCCGAGATTGGATCTGTCTCTCTGTCTCTCTCTGTTTCCGCGTTCCCAGATTCTGGCCTTTCACCGTTTCTTATATTCCCGAAGATCCGTAACTCCGATTGGGCTAAAATTTTGACCCGATTTTTATCCGAATATTAGCTTTCTTGCGGCGAAAGAAGGGCACCAACCGCCTTACGGGGTGGCCATGAGGGACCAGGGCACGCCTGACCCCCTGGGTTCCCCCTTCCTCGTGGCCCCCTCGGGCATCGTCTATGTTGATTCTTCTTCCCAAAATTCATAAATATTCCAAAACAAATCTCCGTCGATTTTTATCCCATTTGGACTCCGTTTGATATGGATATTCTGCGAAACAAAAAACATGCAACAAACAGGAACTGACACTGGGCACTGGATCAATTTGTTAGTCCCAAAAATAGTATAAAAAGTGGCCAAAAGTATATGAAAGTTGTATAATATTGGCATGTAACAATAAAAAATTATAGATACGACGGAGACATATCAGCATCCCCAAGCTTAATTCCTACTCGTCCTCGAGTAGGTAAAAGATAAAAAAGATAATTTTTTTATGTGGAATGCTACCTAGCATACTCTTGATCATGTAATCTAATCATGGCATGAATATTAAGACACGAGTGATTCAAAGCAATAGTCTATCATTTGACATAAAAGAATTTAATACTTGGGCATCCCAACAAACAATCAAGTCTTCCAAAATATCAATGCTAAAGAACGTTACCCCTACAAAATCATATAGTCTTTTATGCTCCCTTTTCTTAACACAAGGTACCCCTCATGCCCATCCCGGTGTGAGCCAAGCAATTGTTTTCATACTTTACTTCTTCAAACCTTTTCAACTCTTCACGCAATACATGAGCGTGAGCCATGGACATAACATTATTGGTGGAATAGAAGGTGGTAGTAGACAAAAGTAGGGAGAAAGTCTCACATCGACTAGGCAAATCAATGAACTATGGAGATGTCCCTCAGTTGATATCAATGTCAGTGAGTAGGGATTGCCATGTAACGGATGCACTAGAGCTATAAGTGTATGAAAGCTCAATAGAAAACTAGTGGGTGTGCATCAACTTGCTTGCTCATGAAGACCTAGGGCATTTGAGGAAGCCCATCATTGGAATATACAAGCCAAGTTCTATAATGAAAAATTCCCACTAGTATATGAAAGTGAAAAAATAAGAGACTCTCTATCATAAAGATCATGGTGCTACTTTGAAGCACAAGTGTGGAAAAAAGATAGTGGCATTGTCCCCTTTTTTCCTTTTTTTTTTCTTTTTTTTGGGGCCTTCCTTTTTTTGGGCCTTTCTCTTTTTTTTGGCCTTTCCCATTTTTTTGGGACAATGCTCTAATAATGATGATCATCACACTTTTATTTACTTACAACTCGATGCTAGAACAAAGTATGACTCTATATGAATGCCTCCGATGGTGTGCCAGGATGTGCAATGATCTAGCATAGCAATGACATCAAAAAACGGACAAGCCATGGAAACATCATGCTAGCTATCTTACGATCATGCATGGCAATATGACAATGATGGTGCGTGTCATAACAAAAGGAATGGTGGAGTTACATGGCAATATATCTCGGAATGGCTATAGAAATGCCATAATAGGTAGGTATGGTGGCTGTTTTGAGGAAGGGTATAAGGTGGTTTGATGCACCGGCGAAAATTGCGCGGTACTAGAGTGGCTAGCAAGGTGGAAGGGTGAGAGTGCTTACAATCCATGGACTCAACATTAGTCATAAAAAACTCACATACTTATTGCAAAAAATCTATTGGCCCTCGAAGCAAAATACTATGAGCATGCTCCTAGGGGGGAGGTTGGTAGGAGTTAACCATCGCACGCCCCCGACCTTTGCGCAAAGATAAACAATCAAAATACAATGCGCGCCAATTTGGTTACATAGTTAGGAGACCATACGTGCATGCTTCGGGAATCACAAACCTTAACACCAATATTTTTACTAAACTAAAATCATTCACTAGTACCTCCCGCATATTAGCATCTCTATATCGCAAAACTATTGCAAGGAATCAAACATATCATATTCAGCGATCTACAAGTTTATATAGGATTTTATGACTAACCATGTGATTGACCAATTCCTGTCAACTCTCTAAATAGATATAAGTGAACCAAGAGAGTTTTAATTCTTTCTACTAAAGATATGACCACGCTCTAACAAATATAAGTGAAGCAAAAGAGCATTCTACAAATGGCGGTTTTCTATGTGAGGAGAAACAGGCAATCCAAACATCAAATGATATAAGTGAAGCTCATGAAGCATTCTATAAAGCCATACTCAAAAGATATAAGTGAAGTGCAAAGAGCATTCTATAAATCAACCAAGGACTATCTCATACCAGCATGGTGCATTTGTTAAAATAAAAATAAAAAGCACATTTCTTAACACAAGCTTTGAAAGTTGAAGATCTTGGTTTTAGACAAGCGCAAGTTTTAGCCTTTAATGGTCCTCTAAGATCTTATCACTATTCTTGTTTGCACTTGAGATGAATATATTTTAGATATTTGAATGTGTGAACCCGATGTTGTTCAGATCCTTTTGATCTTGATCATTTAAAAAATGCACGATGTAAAAGTGTTGAATGTACAAACTGAGATGTGCATGTTGATTATTTATAATTTAAACTCGCAGCCAAACACCATATGTCATTCGTTTCATTTCAGAAATCTGTGTGGCAGCCAAACAGAAAAATTGTGTGGCAGCAAAACAAGAAAACTCGATTTGGAAACCAAACCAAATGAATTCTTCGCAGGAATGTGTTTTCATTTCATTTCCACCAAATGAAATGAAAGCCTGGGAGACAAACGAGTTGTGAGATATTACCAAAAAAGGCTTTTGCCTCGCTTTATAAATAAAGCAAACCAGCACAGCCACAAAGTATCACAAATGTTCACCCACACACACACAGAAAGTCGCACAACATAGAGTACAAGAGGGTTCTGCTGAGAGCACAACTCAACAAGGTGTAAGATATTATGCATGCCTGAAGTTATGCATGGCAACCTTAGGCTGAAATCCAAACACGAGCTTCACGTTTTCATCAACAGAAAGCAATCTTATACTCCCTCCGTTCCTATACGGAGCAAAAATGTGAACTCACAATCTAAAATATGTCTATATACATTCGTATATAGTCTACATTGAAATATGTATTTAGAAACGCGCGGGTGGGGGGGGGGTATCATCTGATATACGTGACACGACAATCTCATGTAATTAACATACCTAGCAGGTCTATAATAAACAAAAGTGCAGGACAACGGAATGCACAACAGTGTTATCTGTCAAACACTACAGATAGCCCCAGGACAAAAGCTACCAACACCATATCTACTACCCAACTTCAGGGGCACACCAAAATCCTACCAGTGTCTAGATATAGATCTGATGATCATCAATTGTAACGATGCCATCGCCTCCAATCTTTTTATGGCTTTGCTTCTTTACCCGCAGCTGATGGAGCTTCCCCACCCTTGCTCCCCTCCTTTGTCTCGGTATCTACATCAGCTGCATTTACAACAACATGGAAATAGTTTAGAGCACAGTACCACCCATAAAATCCATTTTCGGTATCCAAGAGTTGAGACTAGACTTCACAAGTTCTTTATGTTAGGTTGCAATAAATAGACCAAATCAAAATTTCGTAATAATTCACAAAAGAGAAGGCCAACCAAAGTCTTTTTGTACTGTTCTAGGAACTGATGGTTAAAAGCAGTCGTCTCGACTTATATTGAACAACACTGCACACAGTTTGACACTTCCACATGCATGTGTATGTGATAGGCAGATTATCGAAGAAACACCGAAGATATGTCTATGCTACTCACGCATTGGACATCCAAAAAATCGAGGTTCACTAAAAGGCTAAATAATTAAGAGTAGGATTCACCAAAAAGTCTTACTAGTTCACTCCTTATGAATATTATCAGCATGGCACTAATCAAATATCAGGACAAAAATATGAAGCCTTGAACAGGCACATGCTTCCCAAACAAATCATGTAGTACAAGACAAACATCATAAGCTACCTTTGTTAGCATTGTTAACTACATTGTCTTCATCATCCTCCAAAATCTCATCATCGCCATCATCATCATCACCACCTCCCATGTCCAGCTTCTGCAAACACAAAGAACAATGAGAAACCTTGCTAACATTTACTTCATCACCGAAGAAAGATTGTACCAGACCCATACCGAGAAGTCCATATCACCAAAGTCACCAACTACAACACATATAACTTGATGCCAGTTCACCCTCAACAACATAGTAGGGTATAGGACACAAACAAACACATGCCACATAACTTACATCTGGCGTCTCCATCATCCTCATGTTTCCATTTATCCCAATAAACCTTGAGGAACACAAGTGTCCTGCCTTCCTTCTTGAGTAGCCTAGGCCACCACAAGGAATAGGATAGGAATGCACGTGCAAAACAGAGCATTTGCAAACACAAGTTTTCTATCAATCTGGGTGTTTCGTTCACGGGAATTGGAAGATCACATCAATGCAAAGAAGCATGGTCAAATTAAGTCAAACCATAAGAAATATACAGTCATAATAATGCTATTATGCTACTATCACTTAGTCTTGTTTTTCATGAATAGGAATTTGAAAAGGAGGGCCAAGTGGATACTAAAATTCCTACGGTTTTTCTTTGAAAGAGACTCTAAAGGAAATTTCCTACAATTTTCGTTTGCTCCATTCCTTTGAACCAAATGCATGAGAATAGTAGTACCATAGGAAACTTTCCAATTCCTATGTTTTTCCTTCACTTTTACTTTCAACCACGGGCAATTCTAGTAGGCAGATTTGAATAGGCAAAAGCCTTCACTCCAAAAATATTTTTGTACAACTTATACTACTTTGGACCGAGGCCACTGCCCTACTAGCTCAACTCCTAGGCCCATCAACACATGCACAACTCGAATATGCATAAATAAATAAGGATGAATTTTAGTCCTCGGGGCAACAGCCCCTTGGCTCTCCTGCATGTCGATAAATAAATAACAACTGTTAGCATGTAAAAATTGCACCCAAGAAGATGACATTTGTCATAATTGCAGACACCAACCTAAATATTGACAACATCAAAGAGCTCAAGGTCAAGCTGATACTACATGTCATCAGCAAGGGCCTTTGCTGAGAAGTTGAAATGTCCATCAGGCTTCGAATTGAGCTTCACAACCTTTGCGTCGGGTAGCTCAATAGTCTAGTAAACCTTGTCTAGCCTCTGCGCCCACTTAATGCTCGGATGGCGACTGCACTCAAAACAACCCCAATCACGATTTTGATGAAATCTTTTTTTCGTTTACAATCACGACAATCATTAACAATAAGAATATGGCCAGACAATTTGTTGGCCAAAAACTGGCAATTTTTTTGCGTGGTTGGCCAAACAAATGGTAATCAACCAACCATGCTCCGGAACGCCAAACAGGGCGGCCCTTTGAAAAAAAAATCTAGGATATCACAAAATCGCAATGACTCGCATACTTGTGTGTGACTAAGAAATATAGTAACTTACAAGCCGCAATGTCCAGACTCCCAAGTCCAAACTTCCTGACCAATGATCTAACTGACTAAACCACCTAGTATATGACAGACAAGACCATATTCAGAATCCTATAACCGAACAAAAGTAGCGGCCCGCTCAATGATACGTCTCCAACGTATCTACTTTTCCAAACACTTTTGCTCTTGTTTGGGATGATTTGAATGGAACTAACCCGGACTGACGCTGTTTTCAGCAGAATTGCCATGGTGTTGTTTTTGTGTAGAAATAAGAAGTTCTCGGAATGACCTGAAAATCCACGGAGAATTATTTTGGAAAATATAAAAAATATCTGCGGAAAGATCTATGTTAGGGGGCCCACACCCTGTCCACGAGGGTGGGAGGCGCGCCCCCTGCCTCGTGGGCCCCCTGTTGCTCCATCGATGTACCCCCGGACTCCATATATTCACTTTCGGGGAGAAAAAATTAGAAAGGAAAAATTATCGTGTTTTACGATACAGAGCTGCCGCCAAGCCCTAATCTCTCTCGGGAGGGTTGATCTGGAGTCCGTTCGGGGCTCCGGAGAGTGGAGATCGTCGCCATCGTCATCATCAACCTTCCTCCATCACCAATTCCATGATGCTCACCGCCGTGCGTGAGTAATTCCATCGTAGGCTTGCTGGACGGTGATGGGTTGGATG
The DNA here is from genome assembly GCA_902687465.1 of Secale cereale. Lineage (NCBI taxonomy): Eukaryota > Viridiplantae > Streptophyta > Magnoliopsida > Poales > Poaceae > Secale > Secale cereale. The sequence continues at coordinate 432,851,667 of LR738712.1, read as the reverse complement.
AGATTTACCATGTAATCGAGTTAGTTTTGTTAGGGTTTGATCCCCAGTATCCACTATGTTCTAAGATTGATGTTGCTATGACTTTGCTATGTTTAATGCTTGTCACTAGGGCCTGAGTGCCATGATTTCAGATATGAACCTATTATGTTTTCATGAATATATGTGTGTTCTTGATCCTATCTTGCAAGTCTATAGTCACCTACTATGTGTTATGATCCGGCAACCCCGAAGTGACAACAATCGGGACCACTCCCGGTGATGACCGTAGTTTAAGGAGTTAATGTATTCACTATGTGTTAATGCTTTGCTCTGGTACTCTATTAAAAGGAGGCCTTAATATCCCTTAGTTTCCACTAGGACCCCCCTGCCACGGGAGGGTAGGACAAAAGATGTCATGCAAGTTCTTTTCCATAAGCACGTATGACTATATTTGGAATACATGCCTACATTACATTGATGAACTAGAGCTAGTTCTGTGTCACCCTAGGTTATAACTTTTACATGATGAATCGCATCCGACATAATTCTCCATCACGATCCAATGCCTACGAGCTTTCCACATATTGCTTGTTGTTGATTTACTTTTCCGCTACTGCTATTACAAAAACTACAACAACACCACCGTTACTTTTATTGCTGCTACCACTATCTCCATATTACTTTGCTACTAAAATACCTTGCTGCAGATACTAAGTTTCCAGGTGTGGTTGAATTGACAACTCAGCTGCTAATACTTAAGAGTATTCTTTGGCTCCCCTAGTGTCGAATCAATAAATTTGGGTTGAATACTTTACCCTCAAAAACTGTTGCGATCCCCTACACTTGTGGGTTATCAAGACTATTTTCTGGCGCCGTTGTCGAGGAGCATAGCTATATTCTTTAAGTCACTTGGGATTTATATATGTTGGTCACTATGAAGAACTTGAAGGACTCAAAACCAAGATTTATCCCTCAACTACGAGGGGAGGTAAGGAACTGCTGTCTAGCTCTGCACTTGATTCACCATCTGTTATGAGTAAATTAGCGACACCTACTCTTGCTATTGAATCTGATATGTCGCATGTTCTTGAAGATGCCACTTCTGCTATGTATGATGAAACTACTTCCATACTTTATAAAAATGTGCCACTAGGTGAATTTCTAGATGAACAAATTGCTAAGGTTAGGGAGAATGCAAATACTGAAACTGATAATATTTATGAAAGTGATGATGAAGCTTCTTCCCCTAGATATGAATTGCATGTTGTTGCTGAGGGTTATGTTATGGATGAAGAAACTGCTAGAGACTTTCTTGCTTGCAACAATAGATATGATCTTAAGAAATTATTAGCTAAGCTGGAAGAAAAGTCCTTGAATGCTAGAATGAAACATGACCCTGCTTTTGCTACTTCACATATCTTTGTTACTGATAATGATTACGATTTCTCTGTTGATCCTAAGTTAACTACTTTGGTTGAATCTGATCCTTTCCATGGCTATGAGTCTGAAACTGTTGTGGCACATCTTACTAAGTTGAATGATATAGCCACCCTATTTACCAATGATGAAAAGATTCATTATTACTATATCCTTAAGCTATTTCCGTTCTCGTTAAAGGGTGATGCTAAGACATGGTTTAATTCTCTTGATCCTGGTTGTGTACATAGTCCCCAGGATATGATTTATTACTTCTATGCTAAATATTTTCCCGCTCATAAGAAACAAGCTGCCTTACGGGAAATATAAAATTTTGTGCAAATTGAAGAAGAGAGTCCCCCACAAGCTTGGGGGAGGCTTCTCCAGTTACTTAATGCTTTGCCTGATCATCCTCTTCAGAGGAATGAAATACTTGATGTCTTTTATAATGGACTAACCGATGCTTCCAGAGACCACCTGGATAGTTGTGCTGGTTGTGTTTTCAGGGAAAGAACAATTGATCAAGCTGAATTACTATTGAATAATATGTTGTCCAATGAAAATAATTGGACACTTCCTGAACCATCCCCTAAGCCAACTCTGAGGAAAAGGGGTGTTCTGTTTCTCAGTCCTAAAGATATGCAAGAGGCAAAGAAATTCATGAAAGAAAAAGTTATTAAAGCTGAAGATGTTAAGAATTTACCGCCTATTGAAGAAATACATGGTCTTGATAACCCGAAACAGGTAGTAAAGGTAAATTCTCTTTATAGATTTGATGAAGTGATATTCCTCGTTATAAGTCTGCTAGCCAATGCTTAGATGAGTTTGACAATTTTATTGTGAAGCAAGAAAACTTCAATGCTTATGTTGGTAGACAATTGCAACGTAATGCTTATATGATTGAATGCTTGAGTGATTACATGTCTAGAGTTAAAGGTGAATTGAAACTCATTAGTTTACATGCTTCTATGGTTACCACTCAAGTAGAACAAGTACTTAAGGCTCAGAATGATTTGCTCAATGAATTAAATAGTAAGAATAATGACTATGCTGTTAGAGTTGCAACTAGAGGTGGTAAAGTGACCCGGTGACCTTTGTATCCTGAGGGCCTGTCACAGCCCTAGAGTTCTGCTTTGTAACTAGTTGCATTAGTGAGTGGCACCCATGCATCATGTTTAATTTCCATTTAAATTTGAAGTGGGGAAGGTGAAAAGCCTCAGAGATCTTTTCTAAAAATGATCAACATAAAAAATTGCTTCAAATAAACCCAAGAAAATGTTCCTGTTAAGCTATAAAAATATTGGAAAGAGTTAAAATTCAAACCAATATTTTTGGAGTCTCAGGGATATATATTTTGGGCCTTTGGATTTAAATCAATAAGTATTTGACTTTTGGATAATATTCATTTATATAGAATATATTTCAAAAGGCCCTGAAATTATTTACGTGCCTTTGGAAAAGTCCAGAATGGCAACACACAAATATTCAGAAGGTTTTGCCCTGATTTGATTTACTTTTCAATTTGAATCAGTGGCAAAATGAATAAACAAAAGAAAACAACACAGAAAATAAAACAGAGCAGAGGCTTACCTATAGCCGGCCCAACCAGCAGCCCACCCAACAGGCCCAGCCCACCACCGCCGTCGTTCTCCTGGCGCCAGTCGGCCAGGCGTGTGGCCGGCGTGCGTGCTCGGTCGTGCCGCCACGCCACCTGCCTGCCTGGTCGCCCGAGGACAGCGCAACGCCTCGAATCGTCTCGCCGCTGTCGTCTGGATCGAGCCGGCCTCTCCAGTCCTCCCCCTCGCCTCTCCCTCACTCCCTTCCAGACATGGCCGAACGCCACTGTCGCCGCCGCTCGCCACCACCGCAGCCACAACCACCGCCTCGCCACCCTGAGCTAGCCAGGAGCTCCGCTGCAACGTCTAAGACCTCCTCACCAAGCCATGCGACGCCGGACGCCTCGAAGTGCCACCCCTGATGCCTTCTTCAACCTCGGGTGCCGCCGTTCGTCGCCGTCGATTCGCTCCGGCCAATCTGTCCTCGAGCCCGTTTCGACGCCCCCTGCACGCGCCGTGAGCACCTGCGTCTTTCCCCTCTCTCCCCGCAGTCTAACCTGTCCTCTAGCTAGCTCACAGCCGGAGCCGTGAGCTCACCGCCGCCGACCATGGCGCCACCATGGTCCAAGCCACTTTAGCTCGCATCCGCGCGCGTCACCATGCTCAGGGTCTTTGCAGGAAGCCAACACAACTGCCAGCTGCCCTCCCAGCGCACCACATCCCCGCGCTCGTCGATGCCCGAACTCCGGCCGCCGCGCAAGTCGTTTCCGCCGTCGATTTAGGCCACCGGAGCTGCTGCTTCCTGCACCACTCGACGAGGAGCACTCCAAGCCTTCTGTAGAGCCTAGTCACGCGCCAAACCGTCGCTGGACGGCGATTCCCGAAGCTCGCCGCCGTGTTTGGCCTCGTCGGCTGCAGAACGCCGGCGAGTTTGACTTGTTTGACTGGGGGGTTGACCACCCCGGGTCACTGACGTATGGGCCCCACGCCCTTAGTCAACCACTAACTCACTGACGTGTGGGCCCAGGCCCCTGACTAATTAGAGTTAGGTTTAGATTAGTGTTGTCTAATTTAGTTAATTAGTTGAGACACTGACATGTGGGTCCCAGCCGTCAGGTTTGACCTGGGCTGGTGCTTTTGACTTGCTGACGTAGTGATGATGTCACTATGACGTCATAAATGCTTTCTGGGATTTTAAATTAATCAAAAATGATTTATTATTTCAGAAAATAGCCAAAACTTCTAAAAATCACAGAAAATAATCTATAACTGCAATGAAAATAATTTATATATGAAAAATGATCAAAAAAATATGAGGAATCTGTTTATGGCATTTTCATACATGTTTGAACAAGTTAAACCTGCTGATGAGGTCAAATCAATTAAATGATAATTAAATAACCACATGTGGAGTTTGAATTTGAACCTTGGGTTCAAACCAACTTCATTTAATTGTGTTGCTCGTTGCATTAGCTCAATCCACAGCATATTGCCATGTCATGATCATGCATCATATTGTTGCATTGCATTGATTGTGTTCCTTCTTTGTTGCCGGTATTTGTCCCCTCTCAGTAGACGACGTTCCGACGATGAGTTCGATGACACCGATGAAGAACTATTACTATCTTCGGAAGTGCCAGGCAAGCAAACCCCCTTTGAGCATTCCGAAGCAATTCCACTCTCTCGCTCCTGCTCTCTCTTACTGCGTTAGGACAACAACGATTGAACTGCTTTTGCTGCGGTAGCTGAACCCCTTTCCTCTGCATGACCTGTCATTGCCACAGTAAATAGTTGAAACCCACTAGCATGAGTAGGAGTTGTTTGAGCCATGTTGTGCCTACTCATTCATGCTTTCTGGTTATGCCTGCTATTGCTTAGAGTTGTGTCAGGTCTGATTCATCGGGAATGAATTGGAATGGTGATGAACATGTCCTACCGTGTGTGAGCTAAGTGTGTGAACACGATTTCGTATAGGTAGCGGTGAGAGGCCATGTAGGAGTACATGGTGGGTTGTCTCACTGGAACCGTCCTTAAGAACTGAGTTGTGTGTAAGTTGTCCAATGACATAGCTACTACCACGCATTGGAATGCTTAAGTGCCCCTCTTGACTTATTAATCGACCCGATCTCTGTCCAGGAGTTGCAACTAGTTTCTGGTGTTTGTAGGTAGTGCTAGTAGTCTACCAAGTGGCACCCGGTAGAGGTGGGCTTGGGACAGACTAGGTGCAGTGGCACGGTGTACCAAGTGGCACATGGTTGGTGGGCTTGGGAACCCTGTACACATCGTTTGGGGCCGTGAGCGACACCCGGCCGGATCTCCTTACGGATGGAACCCGAATAGGCAATAAACCTGGACTAGAGTCTTGTGTGGTTAGTCAGGTCGTGGCCGACACCCTCGCCAGGCTTCCGCTTGAAGGTTGCCGAGATACACGACGTGTACATGGCGGTAAGTGGCGAGAGCGTGTGTGAAGAAGTACACCCCTGCAGGGTTAATATGATCTATTCGAATAGCCGGGTCCGCGGTTATGGACTTCTTGGATGCTTACGTGGTACATATGCAAGTGAAAGTCGATACTCTAAAATGCTCAAGACAAGTGTGAGTGCTATGGATGGCCTTCTCGTAGGGAGACGGGAATGGATCCATAGTGGTGTATTGGTTGGTGAATATGTGGACTCGTGTGCGCCACCTCAAAAGAGTTACTTGCAGTCGTAGTTTAGGATAGCCACCGAGTCAAAGCTGGCTTGCTGCAGTCAAACTCCACCACCCCTTGGTTGATACTGATGCATATGTAGCTAGTTCTGATGTAAGTCTTGCTGAGTACCTTTGTACTCACGTTTGCTTAATTTATGTTTTGCAGAGAGACTTCAGTCTCGCTAGTGGTTCCGCGTGGACTTCGACGTTTAGCTTGTTACCTCAGCTACGATCTTGTGCCCTTGGAAGGGTCTAGTAGATAGTCAGGCTTCTTAGTCTTTTTCTTTTGTAGTTGTCTGTACTCAGACATGTTATGCTTCCGTTGCCTGTATGCTCTGTATGTTGGGTCATGTGACCTCTGTTTGTAATAAATGTTATGATGGCTCTTCTGGGCCTTTATCTATATGAGTTGTTGAGTTATGTTGTGATGCCATGTTGTACAACACATACTTGCATGTTATGCGTACGTGTAATGTGTATTGCTATGTGTGGGATCTGACACCTAGTTGTTTACCCTTGGTAGCCTATCTTACAGGGAAATGTCTCCTAGTGCTTCCACTGAGCCTTGGTAGCTTGCTACTGCTCCGGAACACTTAGGCCGGCCGACATGTGTCCTTCTTCGTTCCTGTGTCTGTCCCTTAGGGGAAATGTCACGCGTTGTTCTTTTAAGTCCTTGTAGCTTGCTATGACTTGGGTTCATACGTTGATGACCGACACATTCGTTGCTGGTTCATGTATGCCTGTCTCTGTAATTTAGCGCCACTTTTGGTTTATAACTAGTCATGTCAGCCCAGGTTCTCTGTCATATGGATGCTAGCGACACTATCATATACGTGTGCCAAAATGCGCAAACGGTCCCGGGCCAGGTAAGTGTAATGCCCCGGATGTAATACTTTCCCTTTTGGGTATATAATATATCTCCGGCTTCATCTATTTCCATTTCGGGTTCTTTGTCTTTCGGGCTTTCGTCGTTTTGTTGTGTGAGTGTGTGGCATTCATTCATATCATGTAGACATGTGCATTGCATTGCTTTTGTGTTGTGGGTTGCATCCGGTTCCGTGTGTTTCTTCCCGTTGTCCGTTTCGCGTTCCGGAGCTCCCTCACGTGTCCGTGACGTCCCGTAGGCCTACTTTGTTGTTCGGGCGTTTTACGTTACCGGTGTGCCGCGAGGTTGTGTTGTGTGTTGTTGTTTTGTTGTGTGCAACCCGCCTCTCAAATCTCATCTCGTTTGGACTCCGTTGACTTTTCCATCCGTTGTCCGTGTGGGTCCGATGTGCCTTCACTTCGTGTCCCGGAAACACCCCTGCTGCATTCTTTTATCTCCGTCTAGGCCTTTTAAATCAAACCCTGCGATCGGATCCGTCGGATCGCGATCGGAGGGCTCCTAGCGCCCCTAAACTCCCTCCTAACCCTAAAAACTGCTACATATAGACCCCCCTAGTTTATTTGGGCATCCCCTTCTTCTTCCCCTTCTCCACTTTCTTTTTTTTCCTTTTCTCAGATCCAATCCCCAAAATATCTTCTGGATCCCGAGAGGATCCCTGGGTTCGAGCGCTCCCGCAGCCGCAGCTCGAGGCTTCCTCGATCGGATCCCGATCGATCCGCGGGTCAACGCCCCAGGCGCCTGGTTCGCTCCAGCCAGGCCTCGATCTCCACCTCGCCGATCCGATCTGGAGGACCACTTCGCCGAGGCTTTTCGCGCCGGGCCCTTCCTCCGTTCCTGCGCTGGCCCATCGACCGCGCCGGCCCATCGCCTCCCTTCGCGCGCACCAGGCGGGACCTCCCTCCCTCGCCGTACCGAGCCGCCGCAAGGGCTCCGCGCCGCTGCACCGCAGGCCGCCCCGCGGGCCGCCAGCCGCCAGCCTCCGCTTCGCCACCGGCCTCCGCCCGAGCGGGCCCGTCTCGCCTCCACCGCGGCCCAGGCGCCGCACCGCGTCACCAAGTCCAGCCGGGCCACCGCAGCCGCTCCGCGGGCCCTCGCCGACCAGGCCGACTCCGCGGCGGGCCGCCGCCGCACCAGCGCTCGCCGCCTCGGGCCCGCACCGCGCAGATCCTCCAGTTTCGGGCCGATCCGCGCCGCCGGCCCATCTCCTGTTCAGATTTGATCTAGGTTGACTCTATTTTTTTTCCACTAAGTCCAGTTTTACCTGTTCTGATATGCAAAGTTTGACCTGCTGTATCTTTTACTGTGATGCTCCGTTTTGCGCGTGTAGCATGTCCAGACGTTCGTGGAGATGTCCTCTACGTTTTACCTGCTGTTGTCATGCATGTTAGAGATCATCTAGGGGCTTGTTTTGCTGTTGCAAGAGTGCATCATGATATAAACTGCTGCTATGTGTTATTTTCATGCCACCTTTGACATGTGATATCTTTTAGCTCGTTTGTCCAAACGATGCAAATGACATGTCCACGTGTTCGTCTTGCCACGAACTACGTGTTGCTTGTGATAGGTTGCATGGTAGATTTATTGTTGCCTTGTTATCATCGTTGCAAAGTGCCATGTTCATATGTTGTGTTTTCACTTGTTATGAAATGCCATCTTGATGAGCTCGTTGTAATCGTGGTGTTCACCTCTATGAAGCATGCTTGTGTGTTTCGGGATCACCTTCATGTGCACTTTGAGGAGGTGCTTACCCTTTGCCATGTTTAGTTTCGAGGTGACTTAAACATGCTCTTTTGTGTGCTATGATGATATTGCTGTTTTAGGACTTAGTGATTTTTCACTAAGTCTGAAATCTGTAACGTTCCGATGCCATGTTCGTGTGATGTTCTAGGAAAAAGCATGATAGTTTTGGGGTGGATTTTGATTGTTCCTTGTAGTATATATTGTTGTCTTTCCATTAATATCCTCACATGTCCAATTGAGTGGCTGTAGCATGTTTATCTTTTGCTCTAAAGTTTCAATAAAATTCTGCTGCCAGAATTTTATTGCAAAGTTCAATATGTCCAAGATCATTACTATTGATCCGTGACTCCGTTGGGGGTGCACTTTGGACCTAGTTGCTGTACTATATGTCTAGTTTGTGTTCAAGTCCTTTGCCATGCTTTTTGGGTGCTGTAGCTTAATTATTTTGAGCTCCAAAGATGCTATGTTGCTGTAATTTTCAGCTTTCGCTCAAATCTTGTTTCGGGCATAACTTTTAGCCCGTAACTCCGATTTCAGCGAATCTTATATCAAACTTGATTGTTTTTCCGTGTAGATTAATAATATCAGATTGTTATCTTGTTTTGAGGTGTTTTGCTTGAGTGATGTTTTACGTGCTCCATGTGCATCCTTAGTGCATCCATCATGCATTCATGTTTTTCGAGTGCGCATTGCATCTTGTTGATTGGTGCTTGGTGTGATTGTTTTGTTTAGAGCCGGAAGCTGAGACCGGGTACGAAGTTGAGCACGAGGTTTCCAACGAGGTTGAGCACGAGGATCCTTCTTACGATCCGAACGACTTCTCTTCAGGCAAGATGACCGAACCCCGATAACATTACTATCTTTGCCTATTGCTAGTAGTCTCGATCTATAGTTTTGCCTCGATGCCCATGATCTTCTTGTCAGCCTCCTACTTGTAACCAATTGCCATGTTTAACCACCCTACCTATGCAAACCGTTGCTTGGCTAAGTACGCTTCGCTCAGCCCTTCTTATAGCGTTGCTAGTTGCAGGTGAAGTGAAGATGCTTGCTCCATGTTGAAGTTTGGTTGGGTTATATCACACTATATAAATGCTTAAATTGAAATCATCTATATATTGGCAAGGGTGGAAGGCTAAGCCTTTTGCTTGGTGATTTGTTCCACTCATGCCGTTAGGATCCGTATAAGCCGGTATTATGTTCCTTGATTATGCGTTCCTAACACGGTTGGGGTGTATGGGACCCCCTCGATAAACCGCTAAGTGCTAAGTCTTTTCCAGCAAGTCCCAACATTGGTACTATTTGCCTAATAACAAACTAAACATGCATAGGGAGTAATTAACCCTCTTTCTTAATCAACAACCCCGGGCCAGTGCTCCACATGAGTGTTGGTCCGAAACGGGGGTCCTGCGGGGCCACCTCGAGGAAACTCAAGGTCTGGTAAAAACCCGTAGCATCACCCATCCGGTCGTGTCCTGAGACTTAGATACGCGCAGCTACTATCAGGGTGTCGACACGCCGGGAGGATTTGCTGGATTAGCCTTACCTTAGCTTGGTATATCTTGAGCACGGGATTCCGAGGATACTCGGGTCTTCCCACTTTGGAGTTGCGACTCCGCGGATCGTGGGCTTGTAATGGGTCAAGTTGGAACACCCCTGCAGGGTTTGAACTTTCGAAAGCCGTGCCCGCGGTTATGTGGCAGATGGGAGCTTGTTAATTCCGGTTGTAGATAACTTGACACAATGTTACTAATACACTACCAGCGTGTGTTCCATGACTGTCAATTTCCGAATAGGGATTCGGGAGTTGAACACGGAGGGGTTATGATTGTGATCTTGTAGCTAGGATCACTTCGTGATCACTTCTCGCCGATGCCTTCTCTTCTCGCTCTCACTTGCGTAAGCTAGATGTTAGTTGCTGCTGCAGACTTGTTCTTTCTTCAGCCCCTTTTCCCTCACCTAAAGGCTTAAATAGTTCTGTTACCCGGGAACGGGATTGCTGAGTCCTCTGTGGCTCACAGTTACTTCACACACCAGATGCAGGTCCAGTTGTGAGCTATCCAGGCGATGGCACCGAGCTGGATTGGGAGTACGACGAGGAGCGTAGTCGGTACTATGTGCGCTACCCGGACGATCAGTAGTGGAGTCTCTTACTAGGATTCGATCCGCCTGTGGTTTATTTATCTGAGTTTGGTACTTTGACATTTGGTTTTTGCCCTTAGAGGGTTGTAGTGTTCTTATTGTATGATGTTTGAGACTTGTACTGTAATTCTGTGACGTGGCGAGTGTAAGCCAACTATTTTCAGTTTACTATCCCCTCTTTTACATGAGTTGTGCAAAGATTACCAGACTTGAGATCATTCTAGGATGGACTTATGCCTTTAAGTCGTGCCTCGACACGTAGGAGGTATAACTCCATCCTGGGCACTACAAGTTGGTATCAGAGCCTTCTCCGACCTAGGAGCCCCCACTGTTTGATCGAACCATTGACGGTTGAGTCTAGGCACACACTGAAAACTTTTTGAGTCCTATATTATATCGGAGAGTAGGATTTCTTTGCTTCTCATCCCCTTTCTCTCTGGTGAGGACTCCTGACGTCTACTCTTGTCTCTCCTATCTTCAAAATTTGCACAATTTTTTTTTTAGGAATCCCGCGAGTATTCTGGGATTGTTTCGATGTTCTTGTGACAAGGATATTGTTCCCGATGCCTCCTGTTACCGAGGAGTTGAGCTTCGGGGTATCATTGTAACAAGCATATCGCGGCAGTACTAAATACTTAAGACGGCCGACATCGAAAATCTCCCCTATACGGCCAGTGGCAAGATAACCCCGACATCACCCAGTACTGGGGAGGTAGTTCGGGAGTATTGCCATAGCTTGTTATAGTGGATGCTTTTCGAAGGTCCGAGGTACACAGTTTCCGAGAAAGACTGGTTATGTGTTGAAGGATGGATACACCTGGATGTAGGTTAGAGTTGATTGCGCGGTGCTTCCCGTGTATCCCCAACACCTGATTGCATAACTGGAATCTTTCGGAAAACTATAGGTGGGTTTTATCCAGTAGATCGTAGAAATTCTTCCAACGAATGCAGGTTAGTGAGTTCGGGGTTCGACATTGAGTGAAGGGGTTATATGACCGATGTTACTATCAGGAGTTGCATCTTAAAGGGTCCTTGGCTATGCTGATCCGGGGATTGCAAAACCTTTTCGTAACACGTTCATATGCTTTCAGCACAAAGATGTTAGAACGAAACTCCTCTCTTGTGTTTGTTCCCGTCTGTACCTTGTTGTTTTTCTTATTTTATCCTTTTGTTCCCTATGTGGCTTCTCGTGAAGACTGATGTTATCAATTAACTGAGAAATTCATTCGTTCCTCTTGTTCGGATGATATCATTCGTTCTTATTGTTTGAATGATTATTGTGAAGACTTGTTGCAATTCATTCCATTGATTCAGCTTATTCCTTTTGTCAATCAATTGCTGATTCGTGGTCATCTCTTACAGGATGGCTCCGAAAAGGGTTCCGAATGCTAACCCAGAGGTGGAAGAGGTCCCAGAGCATCCTCCTTCACCTCCTCCTCCGCCTGAGGCTTGGAGAGCAATTATGCAGACTACAGCTCAGAACACTCAGTTGACGATGCAGATGATGCAGCAAATGCAAGCTATGCAAGCTAATCAAGCTAATCAGGGTGTTCCAATGAACCAAGGCAACTTCTTCCAGCAGCACCATGCTACTCTCATCCAGTTCCTGGCTAACAATCCTAAAGCTTTCAGTTACTGTGTCGACCCTCTTGATGCTGAGGATTGGTTGACCGACATAAAGAAGCATTTTGAGTGCAGTAACGTGAAAGAAGATGACTATGTGATGTTTGCAGCCTTCCAACTGAAAGATCAAGCAGCTGACTAGTGGCAGCAGTACAAAGACTCAAGGCCGGGTCAAGTGATCTCTTGGGAGAATTTCTGCAAGGATTTCCGCTCTTATCACATTCCTACAAGTGTCATCGAGGGTATGCGTGAGCAATTCCGCAACCTCAAGCAGGGCTCCATGACAGTCTATCAGTATAATGTCAAGTTCCAAAACCTCGCTCGCTATGCAAAGCAAGACATTCCTGATGCAAAGAGCAAAATCTATCAGTTCCGCGGAGGTCTCAAAGATGAACTTCAGCTTGCTCTCACTTTGTTCGAGCCAGACGAATTCGATAAGTTCTATAACATGGCTTTGAAACAAGAAGCAGCTCAGCTTAAGATGGAGGCTTCTAAGAAGAGAATTCGAGATGCTGTTCACTCTTCCTCATCGTCTCAGTTGGCTGCAAAACAACAGAAATTCTGGCTTCCTCCTCCTCCAGTGATTCGAGCTCCATACAACAACTCCAACAACTACAACAACTCCAACAACAAGAACTCTAGTGGTCGTGGTTTCTCCCACCCACCCAACCCAAGCAACCAGTCGAAGAAGCAGTTTCAGTCTCAAGGCTCCAAGTCAAGTGGCTCTCATTTCCGTCCTCTCTCAGAAGTGACTTGCAACAAATGCACTCAGAAAGGTCACTATGCCAACAGATGTCCGAATCCGAAGCGTCTTCCTCCTCCTCCACCTGTGAGTTCAGCTATGGTCAAGCATGATCCAAAGGCTGCAAGGGTCAATCTGATGAATGCAGCACAAGCCGAGGCTTCTTCTGATGTCATTTTGGGTAACCTTCCAGTGAACTCTATCCCAGCTAAAGTGTTATTTGATTCAGGTGCTTCTTGCTCTTTCATGTCTCAACCATTTGCATCCAAGAATAATGTTGACATCAAAAGCTTGCCAAGGGAGTTATCAGTTATTTCTCCGTGGAGACGAATGCATTCTAGCATATATGCTCCGGATGTTTCTATTCGCATGGGTGACTATCGATTTTTAGCTTCTCCGGTGATTCTTGGTCATTCTGACATCGACCTCATTCTCGGAATGGATTGGCTTTCTCAGCACGATGCTCACATTGATTGTGCTCAAAAGGAAGTCAAGTTGACTCATTCTGATGATGATGTGATTATCTTCGCCTCCAGGGATAATACTATTCGGCTTTTCTCTCTTAATGATAAGGGTGAAATTAATGCCATAGAGCAAATTCCTGTGGTGAACGAATATCAAGACGTCTTTCCAGAAGATCTTCCAGGCATGCCTCTACACCGTCAGGTGGAGTTTGTCATTGAACTCGAGCCGGGCACCGAACCTGCTTGCCGGCGTCCATACAAGCTCTCTCCGGATGAATTGAAGGAATTGAAGAAGCAGCTTGATAAGCAGGAGAGTATGGGTCTCATCAGACCGAGTACATCTCCGTCGGGCTGTGGTGTCTTATTTGTCAAGAAGAAAGATGGCACGGAGCGTCTCTGTGTTGACTACCGGCCATTGAACAAGAAGACGATTAAGAACAAGTATCCGCTCCCCAACATCAACGAACTCTTTGAGCAGCTCAAAGGAGCTAAAGTATTCTCTAAGCTTGACCTCCGAATGGGCTATCATCAAATTCGCATTCGCGAGGAAGACATTCCCAAGACGGCCTTCAGAACGAGCTACGGTTCATACGAGTATACCGTCATGTCCTTCGGCCTCACCAATGCTCCTCCTACCTTTTCAAGGATGATGCATTACATCTTCAACCCCTATACGGGCGAGTTCGTGCTTGTGTATCTGGATGATATTCTGGTGTTTTCCAAGAATGAAGAAGATCACGAAAAGCACTTGCGTCTGGTTCTTGATCGACTCCGAGAGCATAAATTCTATGCCAAGTTCTCAAAGTGCGAGTTCTGGCTCAATAAGGTTTTGTACCTGGGCCACATCATCTCAGCTGACGGTATTGCGGTTAATCCCGAGAAAGTTGAAGCAATTGTCAACTGGGAAGCTCCTCAGAACGTCAAGCAGCTCCGCAGTTTTCTGGGTCTTGCCAACTATTGCAGAAGGTTTGTGGAGAACTTCTCCAAGATTGCCAAGCCTCTTTCCAACCTGCTTCAGAAGAATGTCAAATACTTTTGGTCTCCCGAATGTGAAGTGGCATTCAATGCTCCAGTTCTGACTCCTCCGGATGAAACCAAGCCCTATGAAGTATTCTGCGATGCTTCTCTTCAAGGTCTTGGTGGTGTGCTTATGCAAGATAAGAAAATTGTGGCATATACTTCTCGGCAGCTCAAGCCCAGTGAGAAGAACTATCCCACACATGATCTCGAGCTAGCAGCTGTGGTACATGCTCTGATTACGTGGAGACATCTGTTGTTGGGCAGAAAGGTCGACATCTTCACTGATCACAAGAGTTTGAAGTACATCTTCACACAGCCGCATCTGAACCTCCGCCAGACTCGTTGGATTGAAATGATCCAAGAGTACAACCCCAGCATTGAATACACTCCAGGCAAGGCGAATGTGATTGCAGATGCTTTGAGCAGAAAGGCATATTGCAACAGCCTTCTTATCAAGCCATACCAGCCTGAGCTTTGTGAAGCTTTCAGGAAGCTCAACCTCCAGGTTGTTCCGCAGGGTTTTCTTGCTAATCTCCAAATTGCTCCTACCTTGGAAGATCAAGTCCGTGAGGCCCAGCTCAGTGATACCATGGTGAAGAAGGTGAAACATGGGATTGCAAAGGGCACTCCAAAATACAAGTGCTTCCGTGTTGATGAGAGAGATACCTTGTTCTTCGAGGACAGACTCGTTGTTCCCAAAGGTGATCTCAGGAAGCTCATAATGGAAGAAGCTCATGATTCTCTCCTTTCCATTCATCCCGGCAGTTCAAAGATGTATCAAGACCTTAAGCAATCTTACTGGTGGACACGCATGAAAAGGGAAATTGCCCAATTCGTGAATGAATGTGATGTATGCAGAAGAGTGAAAGCAGAACATCAACGTCCAGCCGGTCTTCTCCAACCTCTTCCTATTCCCGAGTGGAAGTTCGACCACATTGAAATGGACTTCGTCACTGGCTTTCCTAAATCCAAGCGAGGCAATGATGCTATCTTTGTGGTGATTGACAAGCTTACCAAAGTCGCTCACTTTCTTCCAGTCAAAGAATCAATCAATGCAGCTCAACTTGCAGAGCTGTACACTTCCAGAATTGTGTCCCTACATGGCATTCCTCAAGTGATATCCTCAGACCGTGGCAGCTTGTTCACATCAAGGTTCTGGGACTCCTTTCAGTCCGCCATGGGCACGAAGATCAGGTTCAGCACTGCCTTTCACCCTCAGACTAGTGGTCAAGTCGAGCGTGTGAATCAAATTCTAGAAGATATGCTCAGAGCCTGTGTCATCTCCTTCGGCATTAAATGGGAAGACTGCCTTCCATTTGTCGAGTTCTCTTACAACAACAGCTTTCAAGCAAGTGCAGGCAAAGCACCGTTTGAAATTCTCTATGGCAGAAAGTGCCGTACCCCTCTCAACTGGTCTGAAACAGGGGAACGTCAACTCCTTGGCAATGACTTGATCTCAGAAGCCGAAGAAATGTGCAAAGTCATACGTGAGAATCTCAAGGCCGCTCAGTCGCGTCAGAAGAGCTACTATGACGGAAAGCATCGTGATTTGGCTTTCGACATCGGTGATCATGTCTATCTCCGAGTTTCTCCGATGAAAGGAACCCAAAGATTCGGTATCAAAGGAAAACTTGCTCCTAGATACGTCGGGCCTTTCAAGATTCTTGGCAAAAGAGGCGATCTAGCCTATCAGCTCGAGCTCCCTTCCAAGTTTGCAAATGTTCATGATGTCTTCCATGTGTCTCAGCTTCGCAAATGCTTCAAGGCACCTGAGCGCATGATTCCGTTTGAGGAGATTGATCTTCAACAAGACCTTTCCTACCGAGAGCATCCAGTTGCAATTCTTGAAGAAACCGAACGCAAGACTCGCAACAAGTCCATCAAGTTTCTGAAAGTCAAGTGGTCACATCACACAGACCGAGAAGCTACCTGGGAACGAGAAGATCATCTTCGTTCCGAGTATCCTTCCTTTTTCCAGTCCTAGATCTCGGGACGAGATCTTTTTGTAGTAGAGGAGAGTTTGTAATGCCCCGGATGTAATACTTTCCCTTTTGGGTATATAATATATCTCCGGCTTCATCTATTTCCATTTCGGGTTCTTTGTCTTTCGGGCTTTCGTCGTTTTGTTGTGTGAGTGTGTGGCATTCATTCATATCATGTAGACATGTGCATTGCATTGCTTTTGTGTTGTGGGTTGCATCCGGTTCCGTGTGTTTCTTCCCGTTGTCCGTTTCGCGTTCCGGAGCTCCCTCACGTGTCCGTGACGTCCCGTAGGCCTACTTTGTTGTTCGGGCGTTTTACGTTACCGGTGTGCCGCGAGGTTGTGTTGTGTGTTGTTGTTTTGTTGTGTGCAACCCGCCTCTCAAATCTCATCTCGTTTGGACTCCGTTGACTTTTCCATCCGTTGTCCGTGTGGGTCCGATGTGCCTTCACTTCGTGTCCCGGAAACACCCCTGCTGCATTCTTTTATCTCCGTCTAGGCCTTTTAAATCAAACCCCGCGATCGGATCCGTCGGATCGCGATCGGAGGGCTCCTAGCGCCCCTAAACTCCCTCCTAACCCTAAAAACTGCTACATATAGACCCCCCTAGTCTATTTGGGCATCCCTTTCTTCTTCCCCTTCTCCACTTTCTTTTTTTTCCTTTTCTCAGATCCAATCCCCAAAATATCTTCTGGATCCCGAGAGGATCCCTGGGTTCGAGCGCTCCCGCAGCCGCAGCTCGAGGCTTCCTCGACCGGATCCCGATCGATCCGCGGGTCAACGCCCCAGGCGCCTGGTTCGCTCCAGCCAGGCCTCGATCTCCACCTCGCCGATCCGATCTGGAGGACCACTTCGCCGAGGCTTTTCGCGCCGGGCCCTTCCTTCGTTCCTGCGCTGGCCCATCGACCGCGCCGGCCCATCGCCTCCCTTCGCGCGCACCAGGCGGGACCTCCCTCCCTCGCCGTACCGAGCCGCCGCAAGGGCTCCGCGCCGCTGCACCGCAGGCCGCCCCGCGGGCCGCCAGCCGCCAGCCTCCGCTTCGCCACCGGCCTCCGCCCGAGCGGGCCCGTCTCGCCTCCACCGCGGCCCAGGCGCCGCACCGCGTCACCAGGTCCAGCCGGGCCACCGCAGCCGCTCCGCGGGCCCTCGCCGACCAGGCCGACTCCGCGGTGGGCCGCCGCCGCACCAGCGCTCGCCGCCTCGGGCCCGCACCGCGCAGATCCTCCAGTTCCGGGCCGATCCGCGCCGCCGGCCCATCTCCTGTTCAGATCTGATCTAGGTTGACTCTATTTTTTTTCCACTAAGTCCAGTTTTACCTGTTCTGATATGCAAAGTTTGACCTGCTGTATCTTTTACTGTGATGCTCCGTTTTGCGCGTGTAGCATGTCCAGACGTTCGTGGAGATGTCCTCTACGTTTTACCTGTTGTTGTCATGCATGTTAGAGATCATCTAGGGGCTTGTTTTGCTGTTGCAAGAGTGCATCATGATATAAACTGCTGCTATGTGTTATTTTCATGCCACCTTTGACATGTGATATCTTTTAGCTCGTTTGTCCAAACGATGCAAATGACATGTCCACGTGTTCGTCTTGCCACGAACTACGTGTTGCTTGTGATAGGTTGCATGGTAGATTTATTGTTGCCTTGTTATCATCGTTGCAAAGTGCCATGTTCATATGTTGTGTTTTCACTTGTTATGAAATGCCATCTTGATGAGCTCGTTGTAATCGTGGTGTTCACCTCTATGAAGCATGCTTGTGTGTTTCGGGATCACCTTCATGTGCACTTTGAGGAGGTGCTTACCCTTTGCCATGTTTAGTTTCGAGGTGACTTAAACATGCTCTTTTGTGTGCTATGATGATATTGCTGTTTTAGGACTTAGTGATTTTTCACTAAGTCTGAAATCTGTAACGTTCCGATGCCATGTTCGTGTGATGTTCTAGGAAAAAGCATGATAGTTTTGGGGTGGATTTTGATTGTTCCTTGTAGTATATATTGTTGTCTTTCCATTCATGTCCTCACATGTCCAATTGAGTGGCTGTAGCATGTTTATCTTTTGCTCTAAAGTTTCAATAAAATTCTGCTGCCAGAATTTATTGCAAAGTTCAATATGTCCAAGATCATTGCTATTGATCCGTGACTCCGTTGGGGGTGCACTTTGGACCTAGTTGCTGTACTATATGTCTAGTTTGTGTTCAAGTCCTTTGCCATGCTTTTTGGGTGCTGTAGCTTAATTATTTTGAGCTCCAAAGATGCTATGTTGCTGTAATTTTCAGCTTTCGCTCAAATCTTGTTTCGGGCATAACTTTTAGCCCGTAACTCCGATTTCAGCGAATCTTATATCAAACTTGATTGTTTTTCCGTGTAGATTAATAATATCAGATTGTTATATTGTTTTGAGGTCTTTTGGTTGAGTGATGTTTTACGTGCTCCATGTGCATCCTTAGTGCATCCATCATGCATTCATGTTTTTCGAGTGCGCATTGCATCTTGTTGATTGGTGTTTGGTGTGATTGTTTTGTTTAGAGCCGGAAGCTGAGACCGGGTACGAAGTTGAGCACGAGGTTTCCAACGAGGTTGAGCACGAGGACCCTTCTTACGATCCGAACGACTTCTCTTCAGGCAAGATGACCGAACCCCGATAACATTACTATCTTTGCCTATTGCTAGTATTCTCGATCTATAGTTTTGCCTCGATGCCCATGATCTTCTTGTCAGCCTCCTACTTGTAACCAATTGCCATGTTTAACCACCCTACCTATGCAAACCGTTGCTTGGCTAAGTACGCTTCGCTCAGCCCTTCTTATAGCGTTGCTAGTTGCAGGTGAAGTGAAGATGCTTGCTCCATGTTGAAGTTTGGTTGGGTTATATCACACTATATAAATGCTTAAATTGAAATCATCTATATATTGGCAAGGGTGGAAGGCTAAGCCTTTTGCTTGGTGATTTGTTCCACTCATGCCGTTAGGATCCGTATAAGCCGGTATTATGTTCCTTGATTATGCGTTCCTAACACGGTTGGGGTGTATGGGACCCCCTCGATAAACCGCTAAGTGCTAAGTCTTTTCCAGCAAGTCCCAACATTGGTACTATTTGCCTAATAACAAACTAAACATGCATAGGGAGTAATTAACCCTCTTTCTTAATCAACAACCCCGGGCCAGTGCTCCACATGAGTGTTGGTCCGAAACGGGGGTCCTGCGGGGCCACCTCGAGGAAACTCAAGGTCTGGTAAAAACCCGTAGCATCACCCATCCGGTCGTGTCCTGAGACTTAGATACGCGCGGCTACTATCAGGGTGTCGACACGCCGGGAGGATTTGCTGGATTAGCCTTACCTTAGCTTGGTATATCTTGAGCACGGGATTCCGAGGATACTCGGGTCTTCCCACTTTGGAGTTGCGACTCCGCGGATCATGGGCTTGTAATGGGTCAAGTTGGAACACCCCTGCAGGGTTTGAACTTTCGAAAGCCGTGCCCGCGGTTATGTGGCAGATGGGAGCTTGTTAATTCCGGTTGTAGATAACTTGACACAATGTTACTAATACACTACCAGCGTGTGTTCCGTGACTGTCAATTTCCGAATAGGGATTCGGGAGTTGAACACGGAGGGGTTATGATTGTGATCTTGTAGCTAGGATCACTTCGTGATCACTTCTCGCCGATGCCTTCTCTTCTCGCTCTCACTTGCGTAAGCTAGATGTTAGTTGCTGCTGCAGACTTGTTCTTTCTTCAGCCCCTTTTCCCTCACCTAAAGGCTTAAATAGTTCTGTTACCCGGGAACGGGATTGCTGAGTCCTCTGTGGCTCACAGTTACTTCACACACCAGATGCAGGTCCAGCTATGAGCTATCCAGGCGATGGCACCGAGCTGGATTGGGAGTACGACGAGGAGCATAGTCGGTACTATGTGCGCTACCCGGACGATCAGTAGTGGAGTCTCTTACTAGGATTCGATCCGCCTGTGGTTTATTTATCTGAGTTTGGTACTTTGACATTTGGTTTTTGCCCTTAGAGGGTTGTAGTGTTCTTATTGTATGATGTTTGAGACTTGTACTGTAATTCTGTGACGTGGCGAGTGTAAGCCAACTATTTTCAGTTTACTATCCCCTCTTTTACATGAGTTGTGCAAAGATTACCAGACTTGAGATCATTCTAGGATGGACTTATGCCTTTAAGTCGTGCCTCGACATGTAGGAGGTATAACTCCATCCTGGGCATTACAGTAAGGTGGCACCCGTGGGGATACCATGCGTGAGACCGCAAAGTGATATGATGTGTTACAGGCTAGACCTGTGTGACTTAGGATCGGGGTCCCGACAGCTTTGGTATCAGAGCCTGACTGCCTGTAGGATTAGTAAGCCAAACTGGTCGAAGTTGTGTCTAGAAACTCTTTAGTTATATTAAGGTAATTGATTGTGGAAGGGAACGTAAGGCTCTTTTTACTCCTTTACCCTATGACCTTCTGATCTGAGTCACCTTCTTCTTTCTACGGGGGTTAAGAAACTAGGATTCTCATTCTAATTATCAGGATCACGTTAATTGTGGATTCAACCCTCAGTTCAGTTTCTACTACTTCCGTTTGTTAAACTGTTGGTCTTAGAACCTTGACATTATGATGCTAAGTGGTTATGCCACCTTTTTTCCTTGAGTCTTAAAAGTATTTTCGAGCATTTACAGCCGTTATGTTGTCCGAGTCATCCCAGGTCTCTAAACAATCTGATGCATTTGCAAATCATTCCTACCTGTTCTTAATGTCCTTTTAGGCCAGATTAACCACACTAGTCGGTGTGTGGAGGTACTCCATTACCTCGACACATATGTTGGAGTTATTATTATGACCCTAGGTGTCCTAGAGAATCACCCAGTAATCTAGCAATACTCTGTATTCCTAGTGTGATAATTCTGGCCGTCAATCTCGAAAGCATCCCATGATGCCATTTAGTTAGTAGGCATTCTATTCCTGGGTTCTTGAACCCAAGACTCACTCCACTTACCTCCTGTTGGTAGTATTTGCTCGTCCCTTTAGGATATTAGTAACCTTGTGATAGTCCTCGAGGTCCGTGGTATATCATTCTTCCAAATACCATGAACCATCCTTGGCAGAAGTTCTTCTGAACCAAAAGATCACAACCAGAGCGCTCTTGAGTATTACTCCATTCACATTGTGACTTTGCCAGTCCTACCTTTCTGCATGGGTTATCCGGAAGAAATATGTTGAACTCATTCGACATGCTAATCTATGCATCCACAACTCAGAAAGCTATATGTTCCTTTGAGTTGTCCCTTTTTAGTCGTATTACGATCCCGTCTATCAGTTGATAGTCATGAGTAGTTGTGCATTCGTGTTCATCAATGCCTTTTACTCTTGTGGTCCGTCAAGCCATTCTATTCTGGAATGACTAGAAGAAATAAACTCCAGTACCTTATCCATATCTAGGATTGGGTCAAAGCAGTTGTACCCCGCAGATCAAAATGACATTCCAACTTTTATTCTGTTCTAACTTGGAGTGTTACCATCTTTATGTCAAGAATGTCATGGGAAGTGCACCACCTCCTATGAACTCTTGATACAGTGATACTTCTCACCATCATCATTCATTCCTCGGTCTCCGTGTTGTGGTAACCGGAATACTGACAAGTGAATCGTGATGTGTGAAATTAATACTCCTAGCAACTCCGTTGCTTGGTAGTTAATGGGCGATAATTTCATTCTTAGTGTGTTGGTTACTGAATCACCATTCTAAGATTGATCGTGCTACCTAGTCCATATTTCCTGGTGCACTTCTCGATCAATGAGTTGGGATTGTATCAATCTCTCGCTCTTTTGATCATATCGACTTACCCTGAAAAGCAAGATTGTTCGCAAGCTTAATAACATGTCGGTGGTTCGTGATTTTCCGATTATCTTTTCGGAAGTATTACCAGGTTGATCCCTGACCGCTATGTTGAGCTCATGATCAAGTTGGTTTCTTATAACCAATCCTTCTCCAGGAATCTATATTGCATACCCTTGAGCTAGTTGGTTAAGATAGACAACAACTTGGAGAGTTGGAAGGTAAAAGCTTTTCTGTCCTAGCTCATCCCTAAGGGATATTTTGTATCTGTGTTGAAGAAAGATGGTATTTCATCGATTGATCCTCGTGATTAGTTAATGGATCTATCATCTTATTCAAACTTTGATTTGAGTATGGGCTATTGTCAAGTCAAATCAGAACCAATGATATTCGTAATGTTGTCTTACTCGTGGTTGACCCCTCGAGCATATACCGTTACATCTTTTGGTCTGACCAATGCTATCTCTTTGCTCACATAGTTGTGGAATTCCATCTTCATGGAAACCTGGATGAATTATTGTTGAACCCATCGACAACATCCTTATCTTCTCCATGATTTCGTTGAACATCTAGCTAGTGTTGGAAACTTTTATAAGAATTATCTTCATGTCCTATTCATGAAGCATATGCTTGGACGAAAGAAATGTCTTCCTATAATTCACGTGCGTTTGATGCAAGTTGCCGCTGTGAATTCGAGAAAGTCAATATTGCTCCTCTAGAGTCATACCAAGTCAGTCATGCTTACGTGCGAAGTATTCTATGGTCTGATAGACTGATCGTCTTCATTCTGTATGTATCCCTAGCACACCAAGCCACTGATTGATTTGTTCAAGGAGAAGAAGTTTCTTCTTAAGAGCTAGACTTATGTAAGGACTTCGTTATCCGCAATGATGGTTCCCCCTGAACTCGGTAGTGTTTCGTTATAAGACTACCATGTGGTCATGCTTGTCTTGGACAACGTGTTCACATGTATGTAGCAGAACCAGCTCATGTTTTGGAGCTTGCTATTGTAGTTCACTCCCCGAGAATCTCGCAATGTCGTCTCGTCGATTTGGGTTGCAAACCTTCATTTTTTTCTTTCTAGACTCGATGAGTCTGGAATATCCTGACACCAACCAGAACTGAATCTCAGGCAGATATGATGGTTGGAGCATTTCCCAAGAAATATAATATTGGCCTCTCAATAACCGGTAAAGTGGATGTCGTGGCCAACACACCCAGCCGGAAGACCTATTGTTGTAGTATCTTGATTGAAGAAGTTGGCCACCTCCCCATAGGGACTTCGTAGGATTTTCTACCTAGTTGTTCCTTATGGATTCTTGTGCTCCCGAAGTCCGACCTTTACTTGATGTTCAAGATACCAAACATATCTATGAATGGCTTACGCTAACACATCAAGGAGAACATTAGAAGTGGAGTGCTAAATGTTTCTCGGTCGATCATCCAGATTTTGCCACTTGACTCCGCCAAGGTGAAATATGAGAAAGTGTTATCTTCCTTTGCATCTGCATCGTTCATCGTTATTCATCATGGTAGTATGTGGTGCTGCCAGGATCCTTGACACGGATATTGGTAAAACCTTGATGAATATGGGAATGCTCAAGTTCTTGAGAGCACGCACAAGCACTAGGTGTTATCACCGGCACTAACCAGGATTGCTCCCTGTGTTCTTGGTTATGCTATAACCTTTCCAAGAGTAGATTCCCTCTCTACTATTGGGTTTCTTCTTAGTTACCAGAATCATTCCCAGCATTTGCTTTTTGTTCCCAGCTTGCACCGTCAATCTGCCATTTACCATGGGTCCCATCCATTTTCGGTGATAAGCAAAAATCACCATTATGTTGTCTTCAACAAGGTAGTCCACATCATCCATGCTAGATGGAGAACGTCATTCTTACGGACTTCGTCAAACGATCGATTGTGATTTGCCTTAGGCTGGTATATATAATTTCAATGATCTCTATATCAAAAGTAATTCTTTTTGCCACTTAAGGGAATAACTCTACGAGTCACCTTCTCCAAGGTGCCCCGTCTGGTGGTATCGATCACCATCTTCTTAGGTGTGGAATTATTACCTGTTAAGTAAATCTTCATCGTTTGTTTCACTCCATCCCTCTAGATGTGTGTTCTGTGTCTCAGCTCAAGAGATGTCTTAACATCTCACTCCATGAGTTGATTTGAGTTGCTCGATCTTTGGCAAGATCGATTCCCATAGAGTTTCTTCTGTTATCACTGTGTTGGACAAAGATCTGGAAATCAAGGATGTCAGGATCAACATGATGCAATGAATCAGCAAATTCGAGGAGGACAGTTGAATCGAGAAGATTGTGTTAGTTAGTGTCCCCTCTGATTTCTTATCTCACGTCTTGAATCTCGGGACGAGATTCTTGTTTAGTGGGGGTGAGTTGTCACAGCCCTAGAATTCTGCTTTGTAACTAGTTGCATTAGTGAGTGGCACCCATGCATCATGTTTAATTTCCATTTAAATTTGAAGTGGGGAAAGTGGAAAGTCTCAGAGATCTTTTCTAAAAATGATCAACATTAAAAATTGCTTCAAATAAACCCAAGAAAATGTTCCTGTTAAGCTATAAAATATTGGAAAGAGTTAAAATTCAAACCAATATTTTTGGAGTCTCAGGGATATATATTTTGGGCCTTTGGATTTAAATCAATAAGTATTTGACTTTTGGATAATATTCATTTATATAGAATATATTTCAAAAGGCCCTGAAATTATTTATGTGCCTTTGGAAAAGTCCAGAATGGCAACACACAAATATTCAGAAGGTTTTGCCCTGCTTTGATTTACTTTTAAATTTGAATTAGTGGCAAAATGAATAAACAAAAGAAAACAACACAGAAAATAAAACAAAGCAGAGGCTTACCTGTAGCCGGCCCAGCCAGCAGCCCACCCAACAGGCCCAGCCCACCATCGCCGTCGTCCTCCTGGCGCCAGTCGGCCAGGCGTGTGGCCGGCGCGCGCTCGGCCGTGCCGCCACACCACCTGCCTGCCTGGTCGCCCGAGGACAGCGCAACGCCGCGAATCGTTTTGCCGCTGTCGTCTGGATCGAGCTGGCCTCTCCAGTCCTCCCCCTCGCCTCTCCCTCACTCCCTTCCAGACATGGCCGAACGCCACCGTCGCCGCCGCTCGCCACCACCGCAGCCACAGCCACCGCCTCGCCTCCCTGAGCTAGCCAGGAGCTCCGCCGCAACGTCTAAGACCTCCTCACCAAGCCATGCGACGCCGGACGCCTCGAAGTGCCACCCCCGACGCCTTCTTCAACCTCGGGTGCCGCCGTTTGTCGCCGTCGATTCGCTCCGGCCAAGCTGTCCTCGAGCCCGTTTCGACGCCCCTGCACGCGCCGTGAGCACCTGCGTCTTTCCCCTCTCTCCCCGCAGTCTAACCCGTCCTCTAGCTAGATCACAGCCGGAACCGTGAGCTCACCGCCACCGACCATGGCGCCAACGTGGTCCAAGCCACCATAGCTCGCATCCGCGCGCGTCACCATGCTCAGGGTCTTTGCAGGAAGCCAACGCAACCGCCAGCTGCCCTCCCAGCGCACCGCAGCCCCGCGCTCGTCGATGCTCGAACTCCGGCCGCCGCGCAAGTCGCTTCCGCCGTCGATTTAGGCTACCGTAGCTGCTGCTTCCTGCACCACTGGACGCGGAGCACTCCAAGCCTTCTGTAGAGCCTAGTCGCGCGCCAAACCGTCGCTGGACGGCGATTCCCGTAGCTCGCCGCCGTGTTTGGCCTCGCCGGTGGCAGAACGCCGGCGAGTTTGACTTATTTGACCGGGGGTTTGACCACACCGGGTCACTGACGTATGGGCCCCACGCCCTTAGTCAACCACTAACTCACTGACGTGTGGGCCCAGACCCCTGACTAATTAGAGTTAGGTTTAGATTAGTGTTATCTAATTTAGTTAATTAGTTGAGATACTGACATGTGGGTCCCAGCCGTCAGGTTTGACCTGGGCTGGTGCTTTTGACTTGCTGACGTAATGATGATGTCACTATGACGTCATAAATGCTTTCTGGGATTTTAAATAAATCAGAAATGATTTATTATTTCAGAAAATAGCCAAAACTTCTAAAAATCATAGAAAATAATCTATAACTCCAATGAAAATAATTTATATATGAAAAATGATCAGAAAAATATGAGGAATCTGTTTATGGCATTTTCATGCATGTTTGAACAAGTTAAACCTGCTGATCAGGTCAAATCAATTAAATGATAATTAAATAACCACATGTGGAGTTTGAATTTGAACCTTGGGTTCAAACCAACTTCATTTAATTGTGTTGCTAGTTGCATTAGCTCAATCCACAACATATTGCTATGTCATGATCATGCATCATATTGTTGCATTGCATTGATTGTGTTCCTTCTCTGTTGCCGGTATTTGTCCCCTCTTAGTAGACGACGTTTCGACGATGAGTTCGATGACACCGATGAAGAACCATTACTATCTTCGGAAGTGCGAGGCAAGCAAACCCCCTTTGAGCATTCCGAAGCAATCCCACTCTCTCGCTCCCGCTCTCTTTTACTGCATTAGGACAACAACGATTGAACTGCTTTTGCTGCGGTAGCTGAACCCCTTGCCTCTGCATGACCTGTCATTTCCACAGTAAATAGTTGAAACCCACTAGCATGAGTAGGAGTTGTTTGAGCCATGTTGTGCCTACTCATTCATGCTTTCTGGTTATGCCTGCTATTGCTTAGAGTTGTGTCAGGTCTGATTCATCGGGAATGAATTGGAATGGTGATGATCATGTCCTACTGTGTGTGAGCTAAGTGTGTGAACACGATTTCGTAAAGGTAGCGGTGAGAGGCCATGTAGGAGTACATGGTGGGTTGTCTCACTGGAACCGTCCTTAAGAACTAAGTTCTGTGTAAGTTGTCCAATGACATAGCTACTACCACGCATTGGAATGCTTAAGTGCCCCTCTCGACTTATTAATCAACCCGATCTCTGTCCAGGAGTTGCAACTAGTTTCTGGTGTTTGTAGGTAGTGCTAGTAGTCTACCAAGTGGCACCTGGTACAGGTGGGCTTGGGACAGACTAGGTGCAGTGGCACGGTGTACCAAGTGGCACCCTGTTGGTGGGCTTGGGAACCCTGTACACGTCGTTTGGGCCCGTGAGCGACACCCCGGCCGGATCTCCTTACGGATGGAACCCGAATAGGCGATAAACCTGGACCAGAGTCTTGTGTGGTTAGTCAGGTCGTGGCCGACACCCTCGCTAGGCTTCTGCTTAAAGGTTGCCGAGATACACGACGTGTACATGGCGGTAAGTGGCGAGAGCGTGTGTGAAGAAGTACACCCCTGCAGGGTTAATATGATCTATTCGAATAGCCGGGTCCGCGGTTATGGACTTCTCGGATGCTTACGTGGTACATAGGCAAGTGAAACTGGATACTCTAAAGTGCTCAAGACAAGTGTGAGTGCTATGGATGACCTTCTCGTAGGGAGACGGGAATGGATCCATAGTGGTGTATTGGTTGGTGAATATGTGGATTCGTGTGCGCCACCTCAAAAGAGTTACTTGCAGTCGTAGTTTAGGATTGCCACCGAGTCAAAGCTGGCTTGCTGCAGTCAAACTCCACCACCCCTTCGTTGATACTGATGCATATGTAGCTAGTTCTGATGTAAGTCTTGCTGAGTACCTTTGTACTCACGTTTGCTTAATTTATGTTTTGCAGAGAGACTTCAGTCTCGCTAGTGGTTCCGCGTGGACTTCGACGTTTAGCTTGTTACCTCAGCTACGATCTTGTGCCCTTGGAAGGGTCTAGTAGATAGTCAGGCTTCTTAGTCTTTTTCTTTTGTAGTTGTCTGTACTCAGACATGTTATGCTTCCGTTGCCTATATGCTCTGTATGTTGGGTCATGTGACCTCTGTTTGTAGTAAATGTTATGATGGCTCTTCTGGGCCTTTATCTATATGAGTTGTTGAGTTATGTTGTGATGCCATGTTGTACAACACATACTTGCATGTTATGCGTACGTGTAATGTGTATTGCTATGTGTGGGATCCGACACCTAGTTGTTTACCCTTGGTAGCCTATCTTACAGGGAAATGTCTCCTAGTGCTTCCACTGAGCCTTGGTAGCTTGCTACTGCTCCGGAACACTTAGGCTGGCCGGCATGTGTCCTTCTTCGTTCCTGTGTCTGTCCCTTAGGGGAAATGTCACGCGTTGTTCCTTTAAGTCCTTGTAGCTTGCTACGACTTGGGTTCATATGTTGATGACCGACACGTTTGTTGCTGGGTCATGTATGCCTGTCTCTGTAATTTAGCGCCACTTTTGGTTTATAACTAGTCATGTCGTCCCAGGTTCTCTGTCATATGGATGCTAGCAACATTATCAAATACGTGTGCCAAAATGCGCAAACGGTCCCGGGCCAAGTAAGGTGGAACCCGTGGGGATACCGTGCGTGAGGCCGCAAAGTGATATGATGTGTTACAGGTTAGACCTGTGTGACTTAGGATCGAGGTCTCGACAGGGCCACCCCAAGAGAATTGAGCAAGATTCTCAGAGAACCAATTTAGATGCACCTAGTTCGTCTATGAAGAAGAAAAAGAAAAATGATAGGACTTTGCATGCTTCTACTGAACCTATAGCTGACACACCTGAGAATACCAATGATATATATGTTTCTGATGCTGAGACACAATCTGGTAATGAACATGAACCTAGTGATACTGTTAATGATGATGCTCAACCTAGCAATGATAATGATGTAGAGATTGAACCTGTTGTTGATCTTGATAACCCACAATCAAAGAATCAACGTTATGATAAGAGAGACTTTGTTGCTAGGAAGCACGGTAAGGAAAGAGAACCATGGGTTCAGAAACCCATGCCTTTTCCTCCTAAACCATCCAAGAAAAAGGATGATGATGATTTTGAGCGCTTTGCTGAAATGATTAGACCTATCTTTTTGCGTATGCGTTTGACTGATATGCTTAAAACAAATCCTTATGCTAAGTATATGAAAGACATTATTACCAATAAAAGAAAGATACCTGAAGTAGAAATTTCCACCATGCTTGCCAATTACACTTTTAAAGGCGGGATACCTAAGAAACTAGGAGATACATGAGTACCCACTATACCTTGCTCCATCAAAGGAAACTATGTTAAAACTGCTTTATGTGATCTTAGAGCTGGTGTTAGTGTTATGCCTCTCTCTTTATATCGTAGACTTGACTTGAGTAAGTTGACACCTACTGAAATATCTTTGCAAATGGTTGATAAATCAAATGCTATACATTTTGGTATTTGTGAGGATGTGCTTGTTGAAGTTGCAAATGTTATTATTCTAACGGACTTTGTTATCCTTGATATTCTCGAGGACGATAGTATGTCTATTATCCTTGGTAGACCCTTTTTGAATACTACAGGGGCTGTTATTGATTGCAACAAAGGCAATGTCACTTTTCATGTCAATGGTAATGAGCATACGGTACACTTTCCGAGGAAACAACCTCAGCTCCATAGTATCAATTCTATTGGAACAATATCAACTATTACTATTGGAGTTTTTGAATTTCCTCTTCCTACTGTCAAGAAGACATATGACATTCTTATTGTTGGGGACATACATATCCCCATTGAGGTAACCTAGTGTTATTCGAAAATTCTCCGGTTTCATGTCATTTGGAAAGAGTTTATTAACAAGACTTGATCAACCTTGTTAATGGATTCCTTTTGATGAGCGTGAGATGGGTGAATCTAGATAGCACAACCTTCTGTGCCCTCCTTTTACCTTCTGTTAATTAGATTAAATAAAGCAAAAATAGTATTTTATGTCTGTTTCCAGACATATCCGTGCAATAAAAAAATACACCAAAAATAAAAGTTCTCCAAATGCCCTGAAAATGAAATATGACTTTTTCTAGAATATTTGGGAATATTTGGCACAGAGAACACAGCGAGGGGAGCCAGCACCTGGCCACGAGGGTCCAGGGCCCGCCCACCCTCAGAGGGCATGCCCCCCGCCTCATGGGCCCCACGTGGCCCCCTCCAGTTATTCCTGCATCCACACACTCCATCTTCCTCCCAAAAAATCACTATCCAGCTCAAGCACGAGTTCTAACTCATCTTGCTGCTATTTTTGATCTCCTTGCTCAAAGCTCCATTCACAAAACTGCTTGGGGAGATTGTTCCTTGGTATGTGACTCCTCCATTGGTCCAATTAGTTTTTGTTCTAGTGCTTTATTTATTGCAAATTTTTGCTGCTGTGGTGACCTGGTTATTGAGCTTGCATGTCAAATTTCTTTGGTCCCAAGTAGTTCTAATGCATGATATAGTCTCTAGGCACTTGTAGGAGTTGTTGCTATCAATCTTGTTGAGTTTGGTTCACTTTTATTGTGAGTTACTAAAAATTTCAGAAATTTTCAAAGGAGGAAAATGATAAAGATATTGTTGAGAGGATCCTCTAGTAAAAGTTCAGAGGATAAGAAGAAAGAAGAAAATAAAAAGCCCAAATATAATCTTCCTCGCACTACGGAAGTTCGGCCGTGTGAATGGCCTTGTAATGAGTTCATGGAAGCCGCCGGGATTTACGAAGACTTTTATTATTTGGCGAACAATGCAAGCCTCACCGACATCCTCCACGACCAGCGTGAACAGTATCTCTTACTCACTAATATTTTCACGCAAAACTTTCATTTTCATGCTAAGAAATCACCACCTTCAGTAGAGTTTCGTTTATATGATGAGGTTAAGGAGATGTCATTCTTTGAATTTTGTGAAGTATGCAAGATACCCTTTGCTGGTAGTCTTGATGAACCATGTTGTGAAGACGTTGAGGGGTTTATTGACATGATAGCTATAGGGGAAACGTGACAAGTTTCAGGGGCAAGAATTACCTGTATACATTTCCCTGTTCTACCCTACTTCGCTATATTTGCCAGTAGATGTTTAATTGGTCGCAGGAACATTGGGAACCTTAGTGCCCCTGATATTGTCATTTTGCGCCATGCTTTGTTTCGAGACACAACTTTTAGCTTGGGTGTCGTCGTTGCTAAACGATTAAGTCTTAACTGCACCAAAGGTCCCGTCTTTGGAGGCATCTTTTCTTCTCGCCTTGCTGAACATTTTAGAATACCTATTAGGCATCATGAGAAGGAAGAAAAATTGCTTGCCCCTATTTATCTAGATTATAAGAGTATGATAGCACATGATTTTATTGTTAAAGACAAGGGGAAATTGCTTAATTATAAATTGAGTTTTGATGAAAAATATTGTGAGATTATTACCTTGCCTGCACCATCTCTATTTGATCCGTTTTCAGGCATATACCTCGTTTCATCAGAGGCCTTCTACAAGTACCAGAGCCAGGAACGAGCTTCAGAGCCTGAGCCGGAGCCACCCCTCGACCCTTACCGTTAATCTGTTTATGGGTGGGACCCAGATGAGATGGCCAACCAGTGGCAATCAGAGGACACCTCTCAGTACACCCGAGAGAGTAGCTTTGTTCCTTGGCCATAGACCAACTTAGGCCAAAAGCCTAAGCTTGGGGGAATACATGTTTCTCACCAACTTTACATTCATGTTCACACACTTATTCTAGTCGGCACTCTTTCATTGTACTATCCTTGCTAGTTTCAATTCTTTTTCTTAGTCTTTTTCTTGTGTGTTAGAAAAACCTTAAGAAAAACAAAAAAAATAGTTGTAGCTTTTAGCTAGTTTACTTTCCTTGCTTGTAGCAGTAGTAATTAAAAGAAAACCCAAAAATATTTCTCGTTCTTCTTTTGCTTGTTGTGAGCTTTCCCGTGTAAATAGTTTCTTTTCTTTTCTTTGGGGGTCAAGAGGAGAAGACCATGATTGAAAATGCTTAGTGGCTCTCATATGCTTTATTGTTGATTTAACATTGAGCCATATTACCTTGTCTTCTCTCTTGTATTAAATGCTCGCAGATTCCAGCTTAATCTAATGCACGTGCACTATTATTATTATCCACACCGTTCGGTCATGCGAGTGAAAGGAAATAAGGATGATATATGATGAACTAATTGAGATAAGAAAAGTTGGTATGAACTCGACCTCTCTTGTTTTTGTAAATATGATAGTTCATCGTTCCTGATTCAGCTTGTTATGATTGAAACATGCTTGCAGTGACAATTAGAGATCATATCTGCTTATGCCATGCTTAATTAGCTGAGAGTTTATAATGGTCGATCTTGCATGCCAACATGATATTAAAATGGTTGTGATGTGGTATGATAGGGTGGTATCCTCATTTGAACAATTAAAGTGGTCTGACTTGGCACATGTTCACGCATGTAGTTGAAACAAATCAACATAGCCTCCACGATATTTATGTTCATGGTGATTTATATCCTACTCATGCTTGCATTCATCGTTGATTAATTTCAATGCATGTTCATGACTGTTGTCGCTCTCTAGCTGATCGCTTCCCAGTCTCTTTCTATCCTTCACCTGTACTAAGCGGGAATACTGCTTGTGCATCCACTTCCATAAACCCCAAAGTTATTCCAAATGAGTCCACCATACCTTCCTATATGCGGTATTTACCTGCCGTTCCAAGTAAATTTGTATGTTCCAAACTCTATACCTTCAAATGAAATTCTGTTTTGTATGCTCAAACAGCTCATGTATCAACTAGGGCTGTCTATATCTTCCATGCTAGGTGGGTTATTCTATCGATGAGTGGACTCCGCTCATCATTCATGAGAAAATGGCTGGTAACCGGGATGCCCAGTACCATGCTCAAAATCATAATAATTAAACAAAACTCCCCCAGGGCTGTTGCTGGTTTGGACGGTACCCGTTGTTTCGGGCCAGCCGTGGAGTGTGCTTGTTGGTGGTTGGGGGAGTATAAACTTTACCATTCTATTTGGGAACCGCCTATAATGTGCGTAGCATGGAAGATATCGAGATTCTTGGTTGTTATGTTGACAATGAGAGTATACCGCTCAAAATGTTATTCATCTCTATTTAAAAGTCGAGCTCTGGCACCTCTACAAATCCCTGCTTCCCTCTGCGAAGGGCCTATCTATTTACTTTTATGCTGAGTCATCATCCTCTTATAAAAGAGCACCAGTAGGAGAGCACCTCTGTCATTTGCATGTATTACTATTAATTTACATTGAGTATGATTGTGACTGGATCTCTTTTGCCATGAATTACAATGTCTAGTCAGCCCTTGATCTTTAAAGGTGCTCTGCATTTATGTTTTGCGGTCTCAAAAAGGGCTAGTGAGATACCCTCTTGTTATATCATATTATGATTGTTTTGAGAAAGTGTTGTCATCCGAGGTTTATTATTATTGCTCACTAGTTGATTATGCCATTGATATGAGTAGACATGAGACCTGAAAGTTATTGTGAATGTGGTTAGTTCATGATCTTGCTGAAAACTTGAATGATGTCTTTACATATTTATAACAACAAGAGCAAACAGAGTTTGTCAAAGTTTTTCTTTATCACTTTCAGTTTATCAACTGAATTGCTTGAGGACAAGGAAAGGTTTAAGCTTGGGGGAGTTGATACGTCTCCAACGTATCTACTTTTTCAAACACTTTTGCCCTTGTTTTGGACTCTAACTTGCATGATTTGAATGGAACTAGCCCGGACTGACGCTATTTTCAGCAGAATTGCCATGGTGTTGTTTTTGTGCAGAAATAAAAAGTTCTCGGAATGACCTGAAAATCCATGAAGAATTATTTTGGAAAATATAAAAATATCTACGAAAAGATCTACGTCAGGGGGCCCACACCCTGTCCACGAGGGTGGGGGGCGCGCTCCCTCCCCCTAGGCGCGCCCCCTGCCTCGCGGGCCCCCTGTTTCTCCACCGACGTACCCCCGGACTCCATATATTCACTTTCAGGGAGAAAAAATCAGAGAGGAAGAATTATCGCGTTTTACGATACGGAGCCGCCGCCAAGCGCTAATCTCTCTCGGGAGGGCTGATCTAGACTCCGTTCGGGGCTCCGGAGAGTGGAGATCGTCGCCATCATCATCATCATCAACCTTCCCCCATCACGAATTCCATGATGTTCACCGCCGTGCGTCAGTAATTACATCATAGGCTTGTTGGACGATGATTGGTTGGATGAGATTTAGCATGTAATCGAGTTAGTTTTGTTAGGGTTTGATCCCTAGTATCAACTATGTTCTAAGATTGATGTTGCTGTGACTTTGCTATGCTTAATGCTTGTCACTAGGGCCAGAGTGCCATGATTTCAGATCTGAACCTATTATATTTTCATGAATATATGTGTGTTCTTGATCCTATCTTGCAAGTCTATAGTCACCTACTATGTGTTATGATCCGGCAACCCCGAAGTGACAACAATCGGTACCACTCCCGGTGATGATCGTAGTTTGAGGAGTTCATGTATTCACTATGTGTTAATGCTTTGGTCTGGTACTCTATTAAAAGGAGGCCTTAATATCCCTTAGTTTCCACTAGGACCCCGCTTCCACGGGAGGGTAGGACAAAAGATGTCATGCAAGTTCTTTTCCATAAGCACGTATGACTATATTCGAAATACATGCCTACATTGCATTGATGAACTGGAGCTAGTTTTGTGTCACCCTAGGTTATAACTTCTACATGATGAATTGCATCCGACATAATTTCCCATCACCGATCCAATGCCTACGAGATTTTCCTATATTGCTAGTTGCTTATTTACTTTTCCATCACTACTATTACAAAAACTACAAAAACACTACCGTTACTTTTATTGCTGCTACCGCCACTATCATATTACTTTGCTACTAAACTATCTTGCTGCAGATACTAAGTTTCCAGGTGTGGTTGAATTGACAACTCAGCTGCTAATACTTAAGAGTATTCTTTGGCTCCCCTTGTGTCGAATCAATAAATTTGGGTTGAATACTTTACCCTCGAAAACTGTTGCGATCCCCTACACTTGTGGGTTATCACTCAACTGGCGGCATTACCGCACATGAATCTAATCAAGAATAAGAGAGCGCGTGGAGAAGGATCACAAGCGGTTATCACCTCATCCTCACTGGAGTAAATTTCAAACACGCAAGTTATCACCCCTGCTGTGAGGGGATATAAGCCTTAGGGTTCAGGGTCGCGACTCAAGGAGGTGAGAGCGCCCGAGGAGAGACAGAGGAAATGAGCAAAGAGTGTTGCACCCGTAAAAGCGACGGGTTAGAATGGGATAGGAAGCCAACAAGGGCAAAACCGTAAACATGGTGGCTTAGCTGCTTCGGAAAGGCTCTGGATCGTTCGATGTTCTTCCAGTTTCAACAAGAGTAGAGGGAAGG
The DNA here is from genome assembly GCA_902687465.1 of Secale cereale. Taxonomy (NCBI): domain Eukaryota; kingdom Viridiplantae; phylum Streptophyta; class Magnoliopsida; order Poales; family Poaceae; genus Secale; species Secale cereale. The sequence continues at coordinate 432,816,319 of LR738712.1, read as the reverse complement.
CCCTACATCATTCGATGTCCTTTGGGTTTCAATCAACGAGAGTAAAGGGATATGCGCGCTTTTGATGTTAATAACAAATATGATGGAACTGGTGCAGTTCTCAGGGATGATCAGAGCTATTTTGTGGCTGCTTTCAACTAATCTTTGAATGTTGTTAATGATGCAACGACGACATATGCGATTGCTCTAAGGGACAGTCTTTGTTTGGCAAACACTATGGAGTGCAACTAGATTATAATGAACACCGATTACATAGAGGCGATCGAGATTATGAAACATGGAAAGTCATTCACTTGGGCCTGCGGCAGCGATCTATGATAATTGTTTCTTCATTTTTCATGAGTTTAGTGATGTTTCGTTCGAGTTTTGTCCTAGGGAAGTGTCGGGGGAAACTGTCCTCCCACGAGCACCTATGGGACCGGAGCCCCTTCTACGTTGCGGTAAAGGAGCGGAGGGAGCACGAAGAGCAGATCGAGGAACGCACGTGGGCAGTTTACCCAGGTTCGGGCCGCGCGGATGCGTAAAACCCTACTCCTGCTTGGATTGTATTGAGTTCTTGAGCTCGGGAGCTTGAAGAGCTAGCTACACCGAGCAAGAGAGCTGTCTAGGTTCCGAACCCTTTCTACGTTGTGCATGGGCCTCCTTTTATAGCTCAAAGGGGTCACCGACAGGTGTCAACGTAGAGGAGGGTAAAAATGTAACTTTGGTGGTAGTTGTAACAGTGCGGGAACAGTGCGTGAACAGTAGATGAACAGTGGTCTTCACCTAACCTCGACAGTGGGGGACAAGGGCATTAAATGCCCGTCACCGTCGACCCAAAAAGCGCTCGTCCAGGCTTCTCCGTTCGCCACGGCGGTAGCCTCGTCACCGTGGTGTGCCACCGTGTCCCCCAGGCTACACAGCCATCCGCCACGCGTCCCTGGAAGGGCCCCAGGGCGACGCGTGGGCCGATGAGCTGGAGCGCGGGCACACAGCGCAGGCTTCCCCCGGCAAGCAACTTGCCGGGGTCTTGATCTTGCCGGGCCCGGAAGCTTGTCGCTCCCTGGGTCCTGCCGGGGCGCGCGATGCGCCACGACGTGTCTTCTGAGATGCTGTTTTCTGGTCTTCCTGGCAAGCTCCTCTTGCCAGGGTCTTGTGTTAATGTGATAATCTTGAGCTTGGTGCGGCCTTCCCGGCAAGCTCCACTTGCCGGGGTCTTGATCTTCTGTCTTGTATACTTTGTTTTTGAATGGCTTCATAAGGACCGAAAAGGTTTCCGGCAAGCACGTGGTAAACCCTACCGCGGGAAGCTGCTACTGCCCGTGCACAAGTTGGGGTACTAAGGTACCCCTATCTTAGTACACCGACAATAGCCCCCGGGCCTGGGCCACACACGGTGCCGAGCGCTGTTGGGCCAGGCCCAAGACAGTGCACGGGCACTCGCGGCCAACAGCACGCCGAATCTCCTTCCGTATCCGCCGCATCCCCCCCCCAACGGCATGCGTCGATTGCGGCGTCGTGGGGGAGATCGTGGCCTCGTTCTTTAATGGGAAATGCGGAGCGTCCCCCACTTCCCCCTTAAAAAGCAGAGGAAGCAGGGGCAGTTTCCCTCCTTCGTCTTCATTGCGCCTTCGTTCTCCAGAAAACTTCCGCTTCTCCTTGCCTCCGCCCCTCCTCCGCCGTCTTCCGCATTCGCGGCGCCGTCGAGCTCCTCGCCTCTTCCCTCGCCGCCTCCACCATGGCTCCGAAGAGCGACAAGGCGAAAGCGGAGAAGACCAAGAAGGAGAAGTCCGAGCAGGCGGCGAAGCTGGCCGCCCTGCGGAAGAAGAGCGTGGTCTTCGCGCCGAGGCTTGGCGCGAAGGAGCTGCGGAACAAGTACTATCTGTTCTGGTCGGGGGAGACCAAGGCTCATCCCCACACCAGAGCCTTCCCCGCCGTCGCCAAAGATCTGTTCCCCGGCGGGTACTTCTTCTTCGATGCTTTCTTTCACTGCGGATTGTGCCCTCCGTACTCGGAGTTCTTTTGCGACATCATGAACACATACAACCTCCACCTCCTAGACTTCACTCCCAACGCCATCCTTACGATGGCCGTTTTCGCACATCTGTGCGAAAACTATGTTGGGATTCATCCCAATGTCGCCCTTTTCCGCCACTTTTTCATGCCTAGAGTAGAATCGGGCGCTCCCCTCTCCGGCGGCATCTCCTGGATCTTCCGGCTGAACAAGAAGGATTCATACCTGAAGGGAGAACTCCGCGGCAAGTGGGAGGAGTGGCGTGCAGATTGGTGCTGGATAGTGGAGGATAAGCCGGAGCCCTTCACCGCGTCGCGCACAATTGCCATAGTGCGCGGCAGAGACTGGAGCGAATTGGCCCCGGAGGACAACAAGCTCAGCATTGCCATCATTAGGATTATTCGTCTCCGGGTAGCCAAACTAACCATCGGAGAGGTTGGGGCAGATTTCCTCCGCCGCCGCATTGCCCCTTTACAAGAAAGGAAAAGGCCAGCATGGGAATTTGGCAACGCGGCGGATATTATGAGGCTGCGCCCTGGATTGAACTTCAATTTCACTGCTTTGGAGCTGAAGGGGATGGTCCGGGAGCTCTTCAAGAATGACCCGGCCCACCCGGAGTGGTTTAGACCTCCCCGGGGAGTGGTGTCGCTGTGCAACAGCACCGCCCGGGATTCCTTGCGCGCGATGATGCCTGCGTGCGACTCCCACGGCGTCGACCCCACCTGGATAGAGCCTCCGCCGGATGCAGTGTTGAGCTTTTTCGACAACTTGGTCGAGACGCCCAAGAACACCGAGGATAACAGGGGCCTTACCCGGGCCACTACGGCCCGGGATATTGCCTACATCGCTTCTAGGATGGAGGAGGCCGCCGCAGCTGCGGCGGCGGGTGATTTTGGATATTCTGTGGACGATGCAGAGGCTGCGGACGCGTCGTGCCAAGCAGAGGAGGCGGAAATCCTCAGGCTGCTCAAGCTTCCGCCCGACGAGTTTGCCGGGGTTCCTTCCTTGAGGCTTTCCGGGATACCCGGGGTTGCCGGGGTGAGCGAGGCTGCCGGAGGGAGCGAGGTTGCCGGAGGGAGCGGGGCCGCCGGGCAAGGCGCTGGGTCCAGCGGGCCTGCCGGGGAGGAGGAGGAGGACGTCGAGGCCGATGAAGACACCGGTGGATCTCTGGGGCTTGACGACGATGCCTCCTCGTCCTCAGAGAACTCCCCGCCTCTGGCAAGTCCCACGCAGCAACCAAGGAAACGCCTCCGCAAGGTGGCGACGGGGACGAGGCCACAAGCGCCTCGACAGCAGCCTGCGCGCCGGGCGACACGCGCTACCAAGGCGAGCCAAGTCGCGAAGGATGCGCCCCGCGCGCCAGCGCCAAGCGGAGGAGGATCCTCCCGGAGTGGAACGGCTGCTACTTCTGCTCCTCGGCCCTCGGCGACAACGGAGGCTGGGTCTTCGCAGCCCTCAGCCCCGGAGACCGCCAAGCGCCCGAGGGAGCCTTCCCCTCCTGCTCCTCGCGCGGGAGCATCTCAGGTGGAGTTCGACTTCTCCGCCCTCAGCTCCGATGACGAGGAAGAGGAGTAAGTACTTGCAGCTTGCAATTTCTTTGATCCTGTCTTGATTTTCCTTGTTGATTCTGATCTTGTTTTTGCTTTGCTTTCAGGACCCTGACCCAGCGGATGGTGAAGAGGGCCAAGATCCCTGTGGTTGAGGTTGAAGACGACTCGCCCGCCGCGGCGACTGGGGACGTGCCAGCGGCAAGCTTGCCGGATCAACCTGCTGCTCCGAGGAGCAGCCCCCAGCGCAGCCCCCAGCGTAAGTCTGGTCTTGAATTTTTTTGTTTGTCGGGCACGCTTGAGGTTTTTGCTTGTACTAATATCTTGTAGCCTTGTTTGTCTTGTGCAGAAGTGGAGCCGCAGCCGCAGGAGCGCCCGGAGACTACCCCCGACGAGCTACTTGCCCCACCATCCCCGCCAAGGGTGAGCTCCCCGGCGAGGGAGAGCGCTCCGCCAAGGACGGGCACCCCGACAAGGGCGGGCACCCCGCCAAGGGTGAGCAGCCCGACAAGGGTGAGCACCCCGCCAAGGGAGGGCGCGGGCGGCCCTCCGCCAGCAGGGGCCACCACTCCGCCGCCAAGGGTGGATTCCCCGGCGAGGGAGCCCGTCGTCGAAGAAGTCCGCAAAGGTAAGTCTTGTAGCTTCTTCTTCTTGAACTTGTCTTTTTGGATATTTGCTTGACCTTTTCTTTTCTTTTTCTTCTGCCAGATCCTCCTGCACCGGAGCGGATGGAGACGGAGGCCACCGTTGAGGAGGAGGTGCGCGGCGACGGCGGCGACGCCACTGCCACTGAGGGCATGGCTGGAGCCGACGAGCCTGCCGCTGAGGAGACCACCCCGACCGCAGACGCCGCGGGCGGAGAAGGGACCGGCCACCGCACTGCTGGCCCGGAGGCAGCAGGAGCGTCAGGCGCTGCGCCGGCCGCCGACCCCTCCGCGTCCACGGAGCGGTCGGGCGTCTATCTTGAGGCCCCCAACGGGATCTTTATACAAGTCCCGTGGGCGTCCTCGTCGCGAGCCCCCATGGAGGGAGAGACCTACGATGGAGAGGTCCTCGCCTCCGCGGGGTTGAAGGTCGTTGAGGCGCTTGGCGGGAGTGACGAGCCTGAAGAGGAGAAGCTTCTTCGCCAGCTCCTGGCCCTGTACCGGGCCAGGCAGGTGAAACTGGAGTCCCGAGAAGCTCTCACCGCCAAGGCTGGAGCTGATTTGGAGAAGCGCGCTGCGGAGCTCCGCGCCGCCAACCAGGCGGCCCTCCGCAACTTGGCGGAGGAGCGCGAAAGGATTGCCGAGGAGCAGCAAGCGTTCCTCCTTGAGAAGGCTGAGGCCGAGGAGCAACAGCGATTGGTTGGCGAAGAGCTGTCCCGGCGAGAAGGAGCGCTCAACCAACGGAAGGTCGACCTCGACGCCCACGAGGACGACCTCACCGCCCGGGAGCGGGCCATTGGCGGAGCCCTGAAGGAGGCGAAGGCTGCCGCTGCCACTGCGGAGACCGCCAAGAAGGATCTTGAGGCCAAGGTGGAGCAGCTGGAGCGGTACCTGAAGGCGAGTGCGGACAGAATCACCGCGCTCAATGTGGAGCGGGAGAAAGATGCCCACACCAACTCTAACCTGCAGGTACGCCTCTCCAAGAAAGGCGACGAGCTCACCGCCGCCAAAGACTCTATTGCTGACTTGGAATTGAAGGTCTCTACTCTGACTGATTCGCTCGACGCTGCCCGGGATCGCGAGACGAAGCTGAAGGACGAGCTCCGCAAGGAACGAGGCCTGGTGGAGAGCGCCGCCGTCTCGGCGAACCAGTTCAGCCGGGCAGTGGAGCAGTGGACTGACGATCTGGTCACCTCCGCTGCCAACATTGACAAGGAGATGATGGCGCTGAGGGCGGAGCACCTCGTGTATTCTCCCGACGAGGCCCTCCCCCACAGCGCCAAGTTAAGTCTCTTCTTCAGGGGAATCGCGCCGGGGCTTGCACGGCTGCGGGAGAAGCTCCCCGCGCAGTTGGCTGACGAGTCGCGTCGGCTCTGCGTGGGCACCTTGGAGCGCGTCTTGATGAAGATCGTCTACCGCAACCCCGGCATCAACCTCGTCAACGTCCTCCGCTCCTTGCCGGAAGACGCTGACCAGGAGGCGTTGAAGGCGCAGGTCGCCCACACCGTCACCAAGGTGAACAAAGTCACGAGGCGTGAAGGCGACCGCGTAGATTAGATTTCTTCCTTTCTGTTTCCTTTGCCGCTGCCAAATATGTTATGAACATGAATCGATTAGTTATTGCGGCAAGTTATCCTTGTAATATACAGTCTTATTTTGATCAGCCAATGCAGTGTTATCTCCCTTGCTTTGGTCCTTTACTTTGTATGCTTTTTACCCTACGCTTTTAGGGAACTTGCCGGCAAGGGGCCCTTGCCGCGAGCGCTGAGTGCTGGACTCTGAGCAGCCTGCTGGCAAAGGCCTTGTCGGCAAGCAACCTCGCCGCAGCTAGTCGCAACACACTTAGCTTGCTGAGCGAACTCGAAAACGAAGTAAGGGCGTGACACTTGTCGCAGCTCTCTTAAGTCGTTGAGCGTGCTCGAAAACAAAGTAAGGGTGCGGCTAGCTACGGGTAGGTTCCACCGCACACAGGTTTTCCATACAAAGTGTGGTTGTTCAAGGAAGACAACTAAAATTTTAAAAATTCGAACTGCTCAAATTCTGGTAACTTAGCTTTCATAAATTGCTTGTCCCCCGATAAGGCTTCTCTTTCTTGAACAGTACTTGGTTCATCCTCCACCTCCTTCCCCCCCGGCAAACTTGTGCGCGAGGAATGTTCCTTCTGCTTAAGAGGGAAAGAAAAAGAGGAGGGAAAACAAGTATATAGCTTTTCGGCTTGCTAGTGCTTACCGGGGATGTGCGTTGCGTAGAGTGCCAAACAATGCATGCAAATAACAAAGAAAAGCATGGAAATGGCAAATAGTGCGAAACACAAAAAGCTTTACTGATGCACGGGATCTACGCCCGGCTTTGTACAAAGGTTTACATGCAACAGCGGCAAGACTTGTACAAAAGGTGGTTGCCGGAGCGGATCACGGCAACCGCGCCTTATGGGTGAAACTTTCAAAGATGCTCTATGTTCCAGGAGTTGCTCACCGGTAAGCCATCTTCGGTCTCAAGGCGGACAGCGCCGGGCCTTGTGACTTGTCTTACCCGATAAGGGCCTTCCCACTTCGGCGTCAACTTGTTGGAATTCTTGGCAGACTAAACACGCCGAAGAACAAGGTCGCCTTCCTCGAGACTCCTGGCCTTAACTTTGCGGCTATGATAGCGGTGCAAGGCTTGCTGGTATCGAGCAGCTCGTACAACAGCCTGGAGATGTTCCTCCTCGAGGAGCAGTGCATCATCTTGTCGCAGTTGCTCTTGCTCGAGCTCATCATTAGCGAGCACTCGAGGAGATCCGTATACGAGTTCCGTGGGGAGAACTGCCTCTGCTCCATAGACAAGAGCAAAGGGCGTCTGTCCGGTGGCTCGACTTGGTGTCGTTCTGATTGACCAAAGAGCCGCCGGCAACTCCTCTATCCAGTTTCTTCCGCACTTGCGCAGCCTGTCGAAAGTTCTTGGCTTGAGTCCGCGCAGCACTTCAGCGTTGGCCCTTTCCGCTTGACCATTGCTCCTCGGGTGAGCAACAGAAGCGAAACAAACCTTGGCGCCAAGGTCTTGGACGTACTGCATGAAGGTGCGACTTGTAAACTGTGTACCGTTGTCGGTGATGATCCTGTTAGGGACCCCGAAACGGCAAACAATCTCTCTAAAGAACCTGACTGCTGATTGTGTTGTCACCTTTCTCACTGGTTCCACTTCTGGCCACTTTCTGAACTTGTCGATCGCTATGTACAAGTACTCAAAGCCCCCGACTGCGCGGGGGAAGGGGCCGAGGATATCGAGCCCCCAGACCGAGAAGGGCCAGGATAAAGGAGTCGTCTGGAGAGCCTGAGCTGGCTGGTGAATTTGCTTGGCATGGAACTGGCACGCTTCACACTTGGTTACTTGTGCAGTTGCATCTTGGAGGGCTTCTTGCCAGAAGAACCCTTGCCGGAACGCCTTCCCGGCAAGTGCCCTTGCGCCAATGTGGTGGCCACATATGCCTCCGTGTATCTCTGCCAACAGCTTCTGTCCATCTTCTCTGGAGATGCACTTCAACCTGACACCATTGAGTCTTCTTCTGTACAGTTCATTGTCCACGAACTGGTACATACTTGACTGCCTGGTTATTTTCTCTATCTCTTCTGGGTCGTCGGGAAGTTCTCCAGTTTGCAGAAAACGGACGATCTGCTGTGCCCATGCCGGAGCCCGGGGCTCAACGGCAAGGACCAAAGGCATGAGGGCTGCTGCGGGAACCCCAGCTTCTACGGCAAGAACCTCCGGTTCTGCCGGAGCTGATGGTCCCCCGGCAAGCCTGCCGGGGCAAGGCTTGCCGGGAAGGCTTGCTTCAACTGTACAGACCCTTGGATCTGCAGGAGCAAACTGTTCCTCAGCGTTTTGGTTGTTGATCTTGGAGACCTTGGCGACGGCTTCAGGAAGATCCGCCGGCAAGTAGTCGCCGGAGACCAACTTTCTCTTCTTGTTCTGCCCAACTGATGGTGTAACGGATGGTTGAGTTAACTTGAGCAGGAAGGTCCCTGGCTCCACAGGTAACTTCATTGCAGCACACTTTGAAAGGCCATCCGCAACATCATTCTGAGCTCTCGGGACATGCTCCATTTGCAGACCTTCAAAGTGCTATTCAAGCTTCCTCACTTCATCAACGTAAGCTTCCATCAAAGGGCTCTGATAACTCTTATTTACTTGTCGGACCACCAACTGTGAATCTCCCCGCACAATCAACTTCTTGATCCCAAGCTCGGCTGCAATCCTGAGGCCGGCAAGCAAGCCTTCATACTCAGCAGTATTGTTTGTCGCTTGTTCCTTGGGAAAGTGCATCTGGACAACATACTTGAGGTGCTCTCCGGTGGGCGCTATGAGTACCACGCCGGCACCGATGCCTTGCAGCGAGAAAGCACCATCAAAGTACATTACCCATTCGCTGCTTGTTTCTTGGACGGGGACGCTTGTCTCTGGGACTTCTTCATCTGGCGTTGGGGTCCATTCAGCTATGAATTCTGCCAAAGCTCTGCTCTGTATAGTTGAAGTACTCTCAAACTTGAGACCAAAGCTTGACAGCTCCAGTGCCCACTCGACGATCCTGCCTGTTGCGTCTGGATTCTGCAATATCCTCTTCAACGGAAAGCGAGTGACCACTGTTATCTCATGTGCTTGGAAGTAATGGCGCAGCTTTCTTGAGGCCATAAGGAGACCGAAAAGCAACTTCTACACCCCGGAGTATCTTGATCTAGCCCCATGCAAGAGGGAACTTACAAAATACACCAGGCGCTGCACCATCTTCCTTCGCACTTCCCCTTGCTCCTGCGCAGAGTTGTCCTTGTCGGGGCCAGAGCTTGCCGGCGGAGCCCCCTGCTTGTCGCTGGATTCGCTTGCCGGAGGTGTGGGCTCTTCCTCTGTCTCCCTTTCCGCTACCAATGCAGCACTAACCACTTGATTGGTTGCTGCTAGGTACAGCAGCAACTTCTCTTGCGGCCTAGGTGCGACAAGTATTGGAGTGGAGGACAGGTATCCTTTCAAATCCTGCAGCGCTGCCTTCGCTTCCGGAGTCCATTTCATAGGACCTGCCTTCTTCAAAATTTTAAAGAAAGGCAAGGCGTGTTCTGCGGATTTTGAAATGAACCTGCTGAGGGCAGCCACACAACCAGCAAGTCTCCTTACGTCCTTGACGCGCTTTGGGGCTTCAATATGCTCAATGGCTTTTATCTTGTCGGGATTGGCTTCAATCCCTCTCTAGGACACAAAGAACCCGAGAAGCTTGCCGGAGGGAACTCCGAAGACGCACTTCTCGGGGTTCAACTTGAGCTGGATCTTGCGCAGATTTGCAAATGTTTCTTCCAAGTCTTGGATCAGGGTATCTTTGCTCTTGCTCTTGACCACTATGTCATCCATGTAAGCTTCTACATTTCTGTGGATCCGTGGCTCAAAAGCAGTGTGCACCACCCTTGCAAATGTTGAGCCTGCATTCTTCAATCCAAAGGGCATGCGTATGAAGCAATATGTGCCACATGGAGTAATAAATGCAGTCTTCTCTTCATCTTCCTTGGCCATGAATATCTGGTGGTAACCTGAGTATGCATCAAGGAAGGAAAGCAGCTCACATCCAGCGGTGGAGTCAATAAGCTGGTCAATACGCGGCAAGGGAAATGGATCCTTGGGACATGCTTTATTCACATCAGTGAAGTCTATACATAGTCTCCACTTCCCGTTGGCCTTGCGCACGACAACTGGATTTGCTAACCACGTGGGATGGATCACGCCTCTAACCAGGCCTGCTGCTTCTAGCTTTTTTATCTCTTCGGCGATGAATTCTTGGCGCTCCACGGCTTGCTTCCTGACCTTCTGCTTGACGGGCCACGCATGAGGACAAACAACAAGCTTGTGCTCAATTACCTTCCTGGGAACGCCGGGGATGTCAGATGGTTGCCATGCAAACACATCGACATTCGCCCGCAGGAAGGCAACGAGCGCGCTTTCCTATTTGTTGTCAAGTGTAGCACTGATGGTGAAGGTACCACCAGTGCCGTCCTCCTTGGCGGACACCTTCTTGGTTGCCGGTGGAGCTGCCATTCCTTTCTTGCACTTGCCGGTGGAGCTCGATGGAACGTCCTCGACGGCAGCGCAACACTCCGAAGAGGTGCGTTTGCCGGAGTGGGCCCCAGAGCTCTTGGTCTTCCTCCCGGGAGCTTCAACGGCAAGTGTGTTGTTTTCTGCTGCGGCTGCTGCATCCCGGTATATCTTGTCGGCGCAGATAAGCGCGTCCTTCTTGTCGCCAGGGACAGAGATGACGCTTATCGGCCCCGGCATCTTGAGTACGTTGTAGGCATAGTGGGAAGCTGCCATGAACTTGGCGAGGGCAGGACGTCCAAGTATCCCATTGTATGGTAATGGGATATCGGCCACGTCGAAGGTTATCCTCTCCGTCCTGAAGTTGAGCTCCCCGCCAAAGGTCACTGGCAGGGTAATCTTCCCCTTCGGCTTGCTCCTCCCCGGGTTTATTCCTTGGAACGACCCGGTTTCTTCGAGCTCGCCATCTGGGATCTGGAGTTTCTTGATCACAGCCGAGGAGATCAAGTTCAGGCCGGCCCCGCCGTCAACCAACATTTTGGTGACCTTGAGGTTGCGGATGGTTGGTGAGACCAACATCGGCAAGCACCCGACCGCCGTTGTGCGGTCAGGGTGATCCTCAAGATCAAAAATGATGGGCGTGCTGGACCATCAGCAGCCTGCGTGACTCGACGGGCGGCTCAGCTGCGTTTACTTCCCGCACCCACTGCTTGAGTTGGCGGTGGGAAGCGTGCAGAGAGGCGCCTCCGTCGACACACAGAACTTCCGTGGCCTTCTGGAACTCCTGCTCGCTGTTATCTCCTTCCTCCATGTCGTCGTCGTCTTCTTCTTCCTCATCCTTGTCGCGGCCCCGGGGAGGTCGATCACCTTGCCGCTGCTAGGCCTTGCCGCGGCGCCCTCCCCGGCCATTGAATGGCCGCTTCTTACTTGGCTCTCCTCCGCCACCTTGGGCCTTCTCCTTGTCGCGACGCTCGTATTCAGCCTTCTGCTGCTCTACGAGGTACTCGACTCGCTTGCAGTTCTGAAGATCGTGGCCCTTGGTGCGGTGGATCTTGCAGTATTGCTTGTCGGAGCCGTCCTGCTTGTCGGCTGCCGCTACAGGGGCAGGTTCCTTGCCGGAGCCGCCAGCCTGTGCCTTCTTGGCGGGAGCCTCCTTGCCGGACTGCTCGACGACCAGCACTTCCTTGCTCTTCTTTCTTCTGTTGTTTCGCCGCCGGCTCTTCTTTGCCGGGGCGGCGTCCTCGATGTCGCTTCCTCCTGCGCCAGCATCCTCTCCGGGGAGTCTCCTCCCCTCTTCGGCGCGCGCGCACTTGTTGGCCAGAGCGTAGAGCTCGCTGACATCCCGGATCTTGGTCATGGCCATCTCTTCCCGCATGCGGCGGTTACGCACGTTCTGGTGGAACGCGCTGATAACCGCGGCGGGGTGGACGTCGGGAATATTGTGCTGCACGCGGCTGAATCGTTGAATGTACTTGCGCAGGGATTCTCCTTCCTTCTGGGCCAAGATGTGGAGATCACTCTCCTGGCCGTGGGGTTTGTGGCCGCCCGTGAAGGCGCCAACAAATTGGTGGCACAGATCTGCCCGTGAAGAAATGGAGCCTTCCGGCAAGTGCATAAGCCAAGAGCGGACGTTTGGCTTAAGCACCAGCGGGAAGTAGTTAGCCAGTATCTTCTCGTCGCATCCCCCGGCAGCCTGCACCGCGATGGTGTAGATGCTGAGGAACTCCGAGGGGTGCGTCTTGCCGTCGTACTTCTCGGGTACGTCGGGCTTGAATTTTTTCATGCTGGGCCACTGGACGCGCCGCAGCTCAAGGGTGAACGCAGGGCAACCTGCCGCGTACGGCAAGTCGTCTGGTTCACCGGGCGCGTGCGTGTCGACAGCGGTCCCAGCGCGCTGATCCGATTGTCGCCGGGCTTCTCGTCGGCGCTCGATGCGCGTCCGAGCGTCTTCTTGTCGCCGATCGTCGAGGACTTGGCGCTGGTCCCGACGAGCCCGCGGATCCGACGACGCCGTAGAGTCGTCGTCGACGTTAATCCGGCGGGGTGGCGTCTTCTGCTTCCGCGGCGGGGAGTGCACGGTGGTTGCATCCCCGGCGGTCTTGTCGCCATCGTCCTTCGTCTGGTCGACTTGCCGTGGCCGCGATGTCGCCGGCTGCTGCGGCGTGTCGTTGTTGGCGAAGGCGATGAGACTCTGGATCGTCGCCCTCCAGTCTTCGGCCTTGTCTGCCGCTGGAGGGAAATCGAGGAGCAGTTGCGCTCTTGCTAGCGCTTCTGCTGGAGAAGAGGAGAGCGGTGGCGAGCGGTGCGAAGAGCGAGATATGCTCGGACTTCTAACAGGGTTAGAAGGAGCAGCTTCTCGCCCCGGCGACCGCGCCTTGCTCGTGCCAGGACGATGGCCTTGAGCGTCCCGCGATCCTCCGGCTTGTCCTTGCCCCAGCAAGCGAATGGTACCTCCTGTACCATGGCGCTGCTGGCTTGGCACCTCTCGAGAGAGGCGAGGCGCGTCCACGGACACCGAGGCCTTGGAATTCGCCCGGTCGTCCGTCTTGTCCTTGGACTTGGTGGCGCCGTGAGTTTCCTCGCCGGTGACCACCCTTCCGCCGGCGCCTCCTCCACCCACCGTTGGTTCTGGTGGCGGTGGAATCGACGTAGATGGGCCTCCGACCTCCGAAGCCTTCTTCTTCGGGGCCATGTTGTTGTAGCTAGTGATGTTGATGAAGCTGGAGAGGTTGATGAAGAATGCGCCCACGTGAGCGCCGGATCAGGTTCGCACAACCTCGACGCCCCCTACCTGGCGCGCCAAAGATGTCGGGGGAAACTGTCCTCCCACGAGCACCTATGGGACCGGAGCCCCTTCTACGTTGCGGTAAAGGAGCGGAGGGAGCACGAAGAGCAGATCGAGGAACGCACGTGGGCAGTTTACCCAGGTTCGGGCCGTGCGGATGCGTAAAACCCTACTCCTGCTTGGATTGTATTGAGTTCTTGAGCTCGGGAGCTTGAAGAGCTAGCTACACCGAGCAAGAGAGCTGTCTAGGTTCCGAACCCTTTCTACGTTGTGCATGTGCCTCCTTTTATAGCTCAAAGGGGTCACCGACAGGTGTCAACGTAGAGGAGGGTAAAAATGTAACTTTGGTGGTAGTTGTAACAGTGCGGGAACAGTGCGTGAACAGTAGATGAACAGTGGTCTTCACCTAACCTCGACAGTGGGGGACAAGGGCATTAAATGCCCGTCACCGTCGACCCAAAAAGCGCTCGTCCAGGCTTCTCCGTTCGCCACGGCGGTAGCCTCGTCACCGTGGTGTGCCACCGTGTCCCCCAGGCTGCACAACCATCCGCCACGCGTCCCTGGAAGGGCCCCAGGGCGACGCGTGGGCCGATGAGCTGGAGCGCGGGCACACAGCGCAGGCTTCCCCCGGCAAGCACCTTGCCGGGGTCTTGATCTTGCCGGGCCCGGAAGCTTGTCGCTCCCCGGGTCCTGCCGGGGCGCGCGATGCGCCACGACGTGTCTTCTGAGATGCTGTTTTCTGGTCTTCCTGGCAAGCTCCTCTTGCCAGGGTCTTGTGTTAATGTGATAATCTTGAGCCTGGTGCGGCCTTCCCGGCAAGCTCCACTTGCCGGGGTCTTGATCTTCTGTCTTGTATACTTTGTTTTTGAATGGCTTCATAAGGACCGAAAAGGTTTCCGGCGAGCACGTGGTAAACCCTGCCGCGGGAAGCTGCTACTGCCCATGCACAAGTTGGGGTACTAAGGTACCCCTATCTTAGTACACCGACAGGAAGCCAATATAGCAGCACATGTTTTAGCTCGTAAGTCGGAGATGAGCCCTCTTGTGTGGCAAGAGGATCCTCCTGATTTTCTTGTGGCTGTCTTATCAAACGATATAAGAGTTTTGCCTAATGAATAAAACTGCCATCAAGGCTTTCCCTCAAAAAGAAAGTGGGATATGCATGCTTGCGCCGCACTGTTCTTCTGCCGGTGAGTATTTTTTGCCTTTTTAGTTGTCTGTTTTGGTTAGTCCCCCCTTGGTTATGGTCTCTTACAAATTTGTACGTCGTGCTTAATAAATACATAGGTAATCGAGAAACAGGGAAAACTAAAATATTAGTGAAACAAATATCTTATCCATAAGGCATCGTGGACAGGAAAGAGAAGGAGAAACATCTCCCAACCAAACCTCGAATATAGTCTGCATATGATAGGACTATATGTGAAGCTCAAATCAAACATATATGCAAGGGAAGAATGAAGACAGTGGGGCATGTTCGGGCAATCCGCAATGTCAAATATGGCCACTCTGGATATTTCTCTCTCTTTTTGGTACGACCACAAATCATGCGCACATGGGAAAATGGGGGCACCAAACAAAAGAGTTTCTGAATATATCATTCATCATATTAGCTATGTTCTTCTTAAATTAGATGGGTTATGGTTGTCAAGACATCGTTAATAGATTAGTCAAGAATAACATAGAACCTTCGAAGGTACGTAGTAATACCATCGAAAGAGGACAATAAAGGCAACCTAATGGGTTTTCCGTTATCGTAACACACTGAAGCTAGGGAAGATTGCAGAAATAAGTTATGTAAAACTTGGTTTCAGGTTCACTTTGTAAGGGAGGCGGTGATCAAGGGTTGTAGTTCCACAATTCAATAAAGCTGCAATGTATTCCATCTAAAAAACCCGAAGGTGCTAAGAAAATAATAACGAATATCTAGTTTCTATTTCATAAACGGCGAGCCAAGGAATAAGAATGCAGTCGCCTAATCTGAATTTGAAAAGTTGATGTAGTGCAGGAAATTGAGAGATAGCAAAAACCAGGTTTTGTTATGTTAAATTGTGATCCAAATTCTAGTACCGTATTGGACTAGACGTAGTACATACGGTGTGGGCCTTTGCGTTGGTACCGACGCGTACGAGTACACTCGTTTACTTGTCCTCCATGGACTCTCATGTATTGCCCTCTTATATACCCCACGTAGTCGCACCTATGACGGTCTATCGTCTCGTGCTTGTAATACTCCTCCTCATAGTGATTGCGCCTTCGTGCGTCCGTGGTTTTCTCCCGCAAGGGTTTCCACGTTAAATCCGTGTCTCTCTATCTCGTTTATTTCTCGTTATTATCTAACAAGTGGTATACAGAGCTGAGGTTGCAGATACAAGATTTGAGATGGGAGATTAGGGTTGTGGCTGTGCGCGCCGCCACCGTCCTGCGATCTCCGGATCGGAGATTGTTTCGCTGCAAGCTGGAGCCATTGCAGCCGCGCGTCGCCGAGATCGACAGTCGACAGGATTTCCATCGCGTGCGGTACGCTGTGTCCAAGACAGATAGGTGTTCCTTTTCTCCGCTGGGTCGCCGATCAAAAGTAGCCACCAGGCGTTAGCCATTGTCCTATCCGCCGAGCCGTATGTTGCTGCTACTCCACGTCTACATACAAATCGAGTTGCCGCTGGTGCTAATCAACCGGCTTCAAGTCCCGAGGAGATTGGATCAATCGTTGCTGCTGCAACTACTACCGACTGGAAATTACGATCGTTACACTGCTCCAGCTCCAGCTTCACGTCAAGCCATCGTCAACCGAACAAGTAGTAGTACTACAGTACCACTACTACTTCTCACGTGGTAGTTAAGGCTGATCTACAGATCATATTTGTTTTTCTTGACTTCGGTTGCTACGTCTACTGTCCGATACTACCAGGTGTTATTTATTCTTTCTTTTTCGTCTGCACCGCATATTAAATTCTTTCAAGAATTTTTTTATCGGCTTGTGCGACTTTGTGTACACAGATTTATCTACTCATGGCATCCATGAAGTATGATCTTCCGCTGCTAGACCGTGACACAAGGTTTACCCTATGGCAAGTCAAGATGCGGGCGTTGTTGGCACAGTCCGACTATGATGAAGCACTGGATAGTTTTGGGAAGAATAGAATTCAGGACTGGACTGATGAGGAGAAAAGAATTGATTGTCAGGCTTTGTCACAAATTCAACTCCATTTGCATAATAATATTTTGCAGGAAGTTTTGAGCGAGAAAACCACTGCCGCTCTATGGTTAAAGCTGGACGGGATTTAAATGACTAAAGATCTCACCAGCAAGATGCATCTGAAGCAAAAAATTATTCCTGCACATGTTACCCGAGGGAGGTAATGTTTTGAATCATATTTCAGAATTTAAAGAGATCATATCTGATCTAGCTGCAATGGAGGTTAAGTATGAAGAGGAAGATACTGCTTTAATGTTACTTTGTTCACTACCAAGTTCTCATACCAACTTTAGAGACACCATATTATACAGTCGTGATACTGTCACACTTAATGAAGTTTATGAAGCTTTGAACTCTAAGGAGAAGATGAAATTAATGGTGCCTCATGATGGTTCGAGTTCATCCCAGGCCGAGGGATTATCTGTTCGTGGTAGGACAAAGGAGAAGAACTCCAACAATGGAAACAGAGGCAAAAGTAAGAACGGCCACAGGGGCCGGTCGCAATCCAGAGACAAGAAGTATTACATATATTGCAAGAGAGACGGGCATGACATCTCCGAGTGTTTCAGGTTGCAGAACAAGGAAAAGAGAAAAGGGAATAAACAAGGTGAAAATTCTGCTAACATTGCTCGTGATGATAGTTCCGATGATGCTCTTGTCGTTACTGCTGGATGTGCTGAGACCAATGATGAGTGGGTACTTGATACTGCATGTACTTTTCATATGTGCCCGCATAGAGATTGGTTTACTACTTTTGATTCCACTACTGCTGCTGGTTCCGTTTTGGGTTTTGATAATTCACCATGCAAGATTGAAGGCAAAGGTTCCGCTCGAATCAAGATGTTTGATGGCACAATCAGAACTTTGACAGATGATCGGTATATTCCGAATATGAAGAGAAATCTTATCTCTGTGAGTGCCCTTGATGCAAAGGGGTACAAGTATTCAGGTGGAGATAGTGTTTTGAAGGTCACCAGAGGTTCCCTTATTGTGATGAAAGGTGACTTAAGTTCGACCAATGGTCTTTATTACCTTCGAGGTTGTATCATTTCAGGTAAGGCTACTCTAGTTATTTCAAAGAATTCTGATTGTGATGCTGCTAACCTTTGGCATATGCGTCTTGGACATATGAGTGAACTTGGTTTGGCAGAGTTAAATAAGAGAGGTCTTCTTAAAGGATATGAAACTGGAAAATTGAAATTTTGTGAGCATTGTATCTTCGGCAAGCACAAGAGGGTGAAGTTCAATACTTCGACTCATACAACTGAAGGTATTCTTGATTATGTGCATTCTGATTTATGGGGACCATCTTGCAAGAAGTCATTAGGTGGTGCTAGTTACATGCTGACCATAATTGACGATTATTCAAGAAAAGTTTGGCCTTATTTCTTGAAGCATAAATGGCAAGCATTCTCAGCATTTAAGGAGTGGAAGATTATGATTGAGAGACAAACTGAAAAGAAGGTAAAAATACTTCGCACTGATAATGGTATAGAATTCTGGTCTAAGCAATTTAAGAATTATTGCAAGTCTGAAGGCATTGTCAGACACTACACCGTTCCTTATACTCCTCAACAAAACGGTGTTGCTGAGCGTATGAATAGGACCATTATTTCCAGAGCCCGTTGCATGTTGTCCAATGCAAGTTTGCATAAGCGTTTTTGGGCTGAGGCCGCTTCCACTGCTTGTTATCTCATTAACCGTTCACCATCTATTTCTCTTAATAAGAAAACTCCAATTGATGTATGGTCTGGTTCACCTGCTGATTATTCATAGTTGATAGTTTTTGATTGCACTTCTTATGCTCATGTTGATAATGGAAAATTGGAGCCTAGGGCTGTTAAGTGCATCTTTCTTGGTTATAAGTCTGGTGTTAAAGGTTTTAAATTGTGGAATCCTAAAACCCAGAAGGTTGTTATTAGCAGAAACATTATCTTTAATGAATCTGCTATGTTACATGATGTGCCATCTACTAATGTTCCCGTTGAGAGTGAACAGCATGCTACTATTCAGCATCCTACTGTTCAGGTGGAGCATGTTATTGATTCAGGTCATACATCCGATAATGAAAATGTTGATGCACATGATGAACCCGTCGTTGATGATGAACATGTCACTCCCACTCCAAATCAGCCTATTGTTCCACCCGGTTGGAATCTTGCACGTGACAGAGTTAGGCGGGGTATTGATAAACCTAAAAGGTTAATTGAAGAGTGCTATATTGTTTCTTTTGCTTTATCTGTTGTAGAGGAAATTGAAGGTAATGCTAAGCCTTCTTCATATTCCGAGGCTATTATTTCTAGTGATAGTAATAAGTGGATGACCGCTATGCATGATGAGATGGAATCACTTGAAAAGAATGGCACTTGGGATTTAGTAAAATTACCGAGAGAGAAGAAACCTATTCGTTGCAAGTGGGTTTTCAAGAGGAAAGAAGGTGTTTCTCCTAATGACGAGACAAGATATAAAGCAAGGTTAGTTGCTAAAGGTTACAGTCAGATTCCAGGTATTGACTATAACGAAGTTTTTTCTCCTGTTGTGAAGCATAGCTCTATTCACACTTTACTCAGTTATGTTGCCATTCATGATTTTGAGCTTGAACAATTGGATGTTTAAACCGCATTCTTACATGGAGAATTAGAAGAGGATATTTATATGGAACAACCTGAAGGTTTTGTTATTCCTGGAAAAGAAAAGCTTGTCTGTAAGTTAAAGAAATCTCTTTATGGATTGAAGCAATCCCCTATACATTGGTACAAGAGATTTGACACCTTTATGCTCTCTCAAGGTTTCAAAAGGTCTAATTATGATAGTTGTGTTTATTTGAAAACTGTCAAAGGTTCAACTATTTATTTGCTCCTTTCTATTGATGATATGCTAATTGCTGCAAAGAGTATGTCGGATATTAATGAACTAAAGAAGCAATTGAGTACTGAATTTGAGATGAAGGATTTGGGTGCAGCAAAGAAAATTATTGGCATGGAAATATCCAGAGATAGACCATCTGGAAAAGTATATCTAAGTCAGAAGGGATATATTGATAAAGTTCTTTGTCGTTTTAATATGCATAATGCCAAGCCAGTAAGTACTCCGTTAGCTGCACACTTCAAATTATCATCAGCTTTATGTCCTAAGTCAGATGCAGATATTGAGTACATGTCTAGAGTTCCCTATTCGAGTGCAGTTGGTTCACTTATGTATGCCATGGTTTGTTCCCGTCCGGATTTATCATATGCATTGAGTGTTGTCAATAGATACATGGCTAATCCTGGAAAAGAGCATTGGAGAGCAATTCAGTGGATTTTTAGATACCTATGAGGTACTTCTAATGCTTATTTACAGTTTGGGAAAACTAGAGATGGACTTGTTGGTTTTGTTGATTCTGATTTTGCTGGTGATTTGGATAAGAGAAGATCACTCACAGGTTATGTTTTCACCATTGGTGGTTGTGCTGTGAGTTGGAGAGCAACTTTGCAGTCTATTGTGGCTTGTTCCACTACTGATGCCGAGTATATGGCTATTTCTGTGGCATGCAAAGAAGCTATATGGTTGAGAGGTTTGTACACTGAGCTTTGTGGAGATTCATATTGCCCTACCGTATTTAGTGAAAGTCAAAGTGCTATATATCTTACAAAGAATCCAATGTATCATGAGAGAACGAAGCACATTGATGTCAGATTTCACTATATTCGAGATGTTGTTGCTGAAGGTGATTTGAACGTATGCAAGATAAGTACTCATGATAATCCTACTGATATGATGACAAAGCCAGTTCCTACCAATAAGTTTGAGCTTTGCTCAGGCTTAGTTGGTATTTCTCACTAGTCCTATGAACTTTCACGCACAAGGTGTTTATGCTGATTTGGATGGAGTTATTCACTTTCTTCGACTACTCGAGGGAATTTGGCTCAAGGTGGAGATTGTTAAATTGTGATCCAAATTCTAGTACCGTATTGGACTAGACGTAGTACATACGGTGTGGGCCTTTGTGTTGGTACCGACGCGTACGAGTACAACTTGTTTACTTGTCCTCCAAGGACTCTCATGTATTGCCCTCTTATATACCCCACGTAGTCGCACCTATGACGGTCTGTCGTCTCGTGCTTGTAATACTCCTCCTCATAGTGATTGTGCCTTCGTGCGTCCGTGATTTCCTCCCGCAAGGGTTTCCACGTTAAATCCATGTCTCTCTGTCTCGTTTATTTCTCGTTATTATCTAAAATGTTAAAGAGCGATGCTACACAAACGACACTGATTGCATGATTTATGCACAATGAGTTAGCTGGGCCTTTCTTTATGTCTGATGCACGGATTAGCACCCTTGGATCAGTAGTTGTGCAATGATCGGCTAGCAAACTGTCATGCGTAAAGTAGTTTCGTTTGTTAAACAAACATCTTGTCCATATCTTCCTATCATGCTTACTCACCACAATAACCAAAGATACTGGTTGCTCAAACATGCTTATATTCACAGCCTATGGCAAACCGAAGGACCCGTCACTTGCCCACCAGCTGCTCAGTCTAGATAGTTGCGCACTCCTCAAGCGATATCAAGGTTCCTCGATGTAGTGGAGACTCCGAACAAAAGAAAACATAAGCAATTGATCGTCTTTTCTTATAGAACTTAAGAACCTGTATTGCTGAACATGCAAATCAAGTTAGAGCACATCATTTCAGATCACATGAATTCAATATTTCTTTACCTCCCAGTGGATGCAATTTCTCGCATATCGCCACCTCAGATTTATGGAACTTGTTGTTAAAGACTTCATCGTGGACACGGGGCTCATCAAAATCAGTTTTCCTTTGTTCTGTGCAATACATTTACATATTTGTTACCAGCATCCTTCTATTTTCTATTGTTATTGTGTATGGTTTGAACAAAACTTGCAGATTGCATAGGCTATGATGTATAAGATTTACTTCAACTTGATGTGTCTCCTGTAATATATACAAAGAAACATCTATGTCACGTACTAGTTGCCACACTTGCAAGATAGTATGTTAAATGTTGAATTATCTTTATAATTCTAACATAGTGAGAGATATCTTTATGCGCTTTAACCAATAGGTTATCTCGAGAAATGCATCTTAGTCACATAAGGTTGCCCGTAATGGGAGTATCATAGGTAGTATCATGCATGCTAACTAGGCAATTTTGATGATGTGGCATAGAATTAAATGAAGAGAGAGGGGGTTGAGTATCATATTATGATACCGTATCATATTAAATAATGTGCTAGTATGTGTCATGCTTGTCAATAAATGACTATCCTATGATACTAACATATGATACTATGCACTACGGATGTAGTATCATACACTAGTATCATGTGCATGATACTAGTATATGATACTCTCCATTACAACCAGCCTAAAAGCAATGATGTGCGACACACTTTTCCTACTTAACTAAATCATATTGAGAGTTGCAAATGAAGAAGAAAATAGAAAATATTGCGAGAAAAAGAAACCATGGCCAAAAAATGTGGGTCAAGGACACACCATGCAAATTATAGAATAGCAATAAGTGATGCTGATTTGAAAGAGCGATCACTTTCTGTTTATCGTCTTCTGAAGAACATATAGCCATCCTGTGAACAACATCGTCTCTTAATCTCTCGAGAAGTCCTTTATACATTATTGTATCCCTGGACGCATATGTGTCGACCACTTCCTACTTTCCATTTTATGAAATCTCTAACTTGGGGTTGCTTATGCTTTCTGCACTTACTAACATCATCCATGTAAATCTGTCGCAAGCCTACCAGTAGAGAGAATGGCTTCACGTAACCCATTGCTTTAGATGAGCCACCGATGTTAATAGGAATTTCCTGACATATAGCCCACACAAACGTGTATAAAATCCTTTTGTGCTCCCGCTGAAACCACACTATGCATATCAAACTCAAAATTATACAGAGCATAACGACAATCATGCAAGATGAGCGCCCAAATGAATCATAGTGATGAGAGGACCTATATGAATCCTAGTGTAGTGATCTTTTCCAGTAATTAAGTTGTTTTACTTGGTTGTTGGTTCTCCCGCTAAGAAAAACCACTAAGCATACTCCCTATGAACATGAACACCAAAATCATGACACGCCCAACTACAACAACAAGATTCAGAAAAACATACCGGTCACTTATTGCTTGGACAATTTACTTGCGGACCCCATGGCCCATTCCCTGTGGCATCAATTTTACTTCCGTATGGACTTGAACAATTTCCAGGTGTTGCGGCATCATTACTTCCTTGTTTCCCCAATTTAGCTTCTGAGTGTACATGTTCTCAAAATAAAAATATACAAAGATCCTATGTAACTGCTACATGCATATTTGTTACTGTTACTTTTGTGCCTACTCTTCTGAGTGCATCTCTTAATTTTGTGCCCACTCTTCTGAATGCGTCTCCTAATTTTGCGCCTGCTCCTTCACATTTAGAAAGACATATGGTATTACATGCAAGCTAGCATCCTCGAGCGACAACCATACACCTTTTTTGTTAAATTTGGTGTAGGAAAGAAATACAATATGGAGAATATGTGACAAGCAAAGGTGAAACTATATAATACTGGTTGAATGGAAATCAAGTAGCAGAAGAGAAGAGGTAACCAAATCAACCAAATTATTGCAAGTCTGAATAATAATAAACTTACCAGCTGAGAATTGCCTGAATGAGAACTGACATCATTCTCAACAGATTAAACGAATATAACTGCCACAACAACAGTCATCATATCGAAGAAGACTCCTCTGATCCTTGAAATTATGTCTCCACAATATGCAATGAAATTGGTACATCCATAACAAAATTCAGTAATGATGTTGACCATGATTATTTCTTTGACAATTCTGTTATAAAAGGAAAAAAGCATCATCTAAGTAATGTACAGATCCGTTGATATGGAAGACACAAAAGGGAAAGTAAATTTACATGAATAGAGCATCATAGAAGATACTAAAGAATGATAGTGAATTTTCAAAATACCTTGAAGTTGGCAGCAACATGGACTGGTATGGCAGCTCTTTTGACTACCAATAGGGAGATAATGCTAGTAAATTAATTTATATGCTCTGAGAGGTCAGATTTGTGGTTTAGAGAAACAACAATGTCATGAATTTGGTGATTCAAGATAGGTTATAGACTTCCAAACAACTCATGGACTTGAACACTTGGCCTGCAAAGCAAGGAAATAACGATGAGAATAAGCACATCAGAAGCTGATCGATACAACGAATATATATTTGAAACCACTTCCCTTGCATATTAAAGTCTGTATTTTTAAAATTCGATAGGGCACCAGCACCAGCCCACCCACCTTTGGATGAATCAAATTCATTTCACATTGTTTAAAGGAAAACATCACTAATATAAATTTCCTTGTAGTTGCTTAATTATGGTTTATCCATGTAGTATCTATTAACAGTTACTAATATTCAGATTATAGGTTCATTCGAACCAAAATATTTAGTAGCAAATTTTCCCAAACAAACATTAAGCATTATTATGCAACATTTAAGGCTGCAGTATACTAATTGAAACTAACTGTGAAAAAGCATATTCAGATATCTCTAATCCATACATAAATTATCAATTAATGCAACACGACTTCCAAATCCAATACTTGGATCATCAGTAACAAAAAAAGTCAATACAAACACATATGCATAATATCCTAGTGTATGCAACACCTCAATTATCATGGTAGTAATTTGTAAAATATATTTGCCAAAGGGAAGAAAACATAATTGAATGAGAACAATCACTGACCTGCAGCAGATGAGCATGATTCTTCATTGCAGATGAACATTCTGAGGCATGACCAATCAAAAGAACATGATTTACTCCTGCATATGAACATCAGCAACAATGATTTTGTCATTGTCGCAACCTCCTCACTCTCTTTCAATTCATGGGAGCTCAGTAACTTTAGAGATTTCACCCTATTTTTTTATTGTACATATAATGCAACCACCACATCTTGATATGTCTCCAATGTATCTACTCCCTCCGTCCCATAATGTAAGACGTTTTTTGACACTACACTAGTGTCAAAAAATTTCTTACATTATTGGACGAAGGGAGTATAATTTATGAAGAATCCATGCCATGTTTACAACAATTTTATATGGTTTGGTATGATTTGTACGGAACTAACACGGTCCGACACTATTTTCAGCAGAACTACCGTGATGTTGTTTTTTGTGCAAAAATAAAAGTTCTCGGAATGGGCTGCCGAAGCTTCGTGGGAGGACCAGAAGAGCCACAGAGGCCCCACAAGCCACCAGGGTGCGTCCAGGGAGTGGTCGTGGCGTGGTTTCTTGTGGGCCCATCGTTACTCCTTTTCGTGTGATTCCAACATAGAAAATTCCTATAAATATAGAAACTGCGGAAAGTTAACCTAGGACATCGACTCCAGCGCCACAAGCCTCTGTACCAAAGAGATCCCATCTAGAGCCCTTTTCCAACACCCTGTCGGAGGAGGAAATCATCACCACAGGCCATCTTCATCAACCGACGGTCTCCATGGAGAGAAGAGAGTAGTTCACCCTCGGGGCTGAGGGTATGTACCAGTAGCTATGTGTTTGATCTCTCTCTCTCTCTCTCTCTCTCTCTCTCTCTCTCTCTCTCTTGTGTTCTTGATTTGGCACGATCTTGATGTACAGCGAGCTTCGTTAATATAGTTGGATCATATGGTGTTTCTCCCTCTCTATCTTGTTGTGACGAATTGAGTTTTTACCTTTGAGGTTTCACTATTATCGGATTGAATACTTGTTGGATTTGAGAACACTTGATGTACGTCTTGCATATAAATATCCATGGTGATAATGGGGTATTATGTTGGTTCACTTGATGTATGTTTTGGCACTCAACTCGCAGATTCCCGAGGTGACATTGGGGTAATATATGCAGAGGGGTTCATGCACGTTTTTGTCCTACTTTCTCCGGTAGAAACCTTGGGGGTACTCTTTGAAGTTCTTTGTGTTGGATTGAATATTATGAACCTGAAGTTGTTTGCTGCATATCGAATAATCAACTGACGGATACTTGTGGTGACATGGGAGCATCTAGGTGACATTAGAGTTCGTTCATGTGCATCATATGGTGTTATTTTAGTACGAACTCTAGAGTCGTTTGTGACACTTACAGGAATAGCTCAATAGATTAATTGGAAAGGATTACTTTGAGGTGGTTTCATACCGTACAAAAAAATTCATCTTATGTTCTCCGCTATATAGGAACTTTGGAGTGACTCTTTGTCGCACGTTGAGGGATTGTTATATGATTCAATTATGTTAGCACTGTTGAGAGATTGCACTAGTGAAAGTATGAACCCTAGGTCTGATTTCTAAGCATTGCTACACCATTGGTGCTCCTTTTTTATCACTTGCCACCTTCTTATTTTTATATTTTCAGACCACAGAAACCTACATCTACTATCCATACTACACTTGTAACAACATCTCTCCACCGAACTAGTGCACCTATACAATTCGCCATTGTATAGGGTGTGTTGGGGACATAAGAGATTTCTTGTATTTGATTGCATGGTTGTTTGAGAGAGACCATCTTCATCCTACGCCTCCCACGAATTGATAAACTTTAGGTCATCCACTTGAGGGAAATTGCTACCATTTTACAAAACTCTATGCTTGGAGGCTCAACACGAGTCTACAAGAATAAGTTGTGTAGTAGACAGCAAGCTCTTTTCTGGCGCCGTTGCTGGGGAGGTGAGTGCTTGAAGGTATATCTTTAGATCTTGTAGTTGAATCTTTTAGTTTACTTTTTTATCAGTAGTTTTGTTTGTAAAAAGAAAACTACAAAAAATGGAATTGAGGTTGCCTCATATTATTCATCTTTATAATGTCTTTCTTGAAAATAATGGAGCTCCCCGAGGGAAGTGTAACACCTCTTCTCCCCGCTGTAATCTCTACTTAAACGTGGTGCTCAATGATATATTTTATGATCCAATGATCTGTGGCTATACTATGATGTTTGAGTAGATTTGTTTTGTCCTATGGGTTGATTGATGACCGTGATTGGTTTGAGTTGTATGTTTTATTTTGGTGTTGTCCTATGGTGCCCTCCGTGTCGCGCAAGCGTGAGGGATCCCCGCTATAGGGTGTTGCAATACGTTCATGATTCTCTTATAGTGGGTGGCGTGAGTGAATGAAACACATACCCGAGTAAGGGGGTTGTTGCGTATGGGAGTAAAGAGGACTTAATACTTAATGCTATGGTTGGGTTTTACCTTAACTAGTTTGTAACACCCCGAGAATGATGCTACAGTAATCTCCCACTAATGGTGCCATCTCATTAGGATTGACTGGGCCAAAATGCCCCTTGATAAATCAAAGGCAATTCAAATTTTAAAATAAAGTCCAATAGATTATTTCTTCAAGCAGTAAAACTAAAATGTTCGGTTTATTCTATATTTTCCCCTGATCTTTGTCATGTTGAACCAACATTATTTGACTCACCAGTTAATCTTTAGTCATTTATGAAGTGGACTACCATCATCATACTGGACCATTTAAATTCAAACATGGTTTTAAACTTTTCAAAATAACCCGAAACTTTGTTGACAGCTCCACAATACAGCAAGGTATTTTTGTGACAAGTTTGGCTGTTAAGAAAGTGCAAGTGGTGTGAATATAAAATGCAGAGTTGTGAGTAAATAAGAAACAGAGAGAAATAAAAGGGGAAAATGGAAAACGGGCCCTATGCACATGGCCCAGCCATGGCAACAGTGCGGTCCAGCCCACCATGACTGGCCTTTTCCCCCACGTCCCGCTACAGGAGGCAGGGGATGGGCGTGGTAGCCATCCAGACCTCCATGGCCGGCGCTGTCGATGTGTCGGCCATCCCTCGGCCATCTACGGGGTAAAAACCACGCGATGTCCCTCCCCTGAACCCTAGCTCGTCATCCCTCGCGCCCCCATCCTCCTCTTCCTCTGAAGCCACCTCCACAAGTTCACCGAGTCACCGTCGCCGTGGACCCCATCGTCCTCGCGCCCACCCAGCTCCCGGACGCCTGAGAATCTGTCCAACTACTTCGCCGTCATCGCCTATGTCAACTGCGTGGACGGATTCGGCCTCGGAGCCCCTGCAACGAGTAGATCAAACTCGTCTTCCACCTCGACACCCGAAGCACGCCGTCATCAAATTCATCTCCGTCGAACCCTCCCCGACCATGCCGTCTACTCCCTTGCGACCGCTGTGAAATGATCTTCAGTTTACCCTCCTCCCCATGCTCGTTTGCTTCCCGTAGCACCGCGCCCGTATTTTAGCCTCACCACTATCACCATGGTCGGGCCTCGCTTCGCGCGCGCCTGCGTTGTGCTGCCCACTGCCTGGCCTCGCCTCCGGCTGGCACCCGGCCACACCAGACCATGCTCACCCCGCCCCGGTCCATTCTTTGGCCGCGGCTATGCGCTCCCGTTCGCCCGTAGCTGCCCCCCGCTGCCGCCGCTCGCCGCTCAGGCGCCCTCACCCCGCCTCCGCCCGCCACTGCTGGCGGCCCATTGCTTCGCGCGCCCGGCCGCCGTCCCCTGCGCCCACATCGCCGCTGCTGGCAACTGCCACCGCCGCCGCAGCTTCCCCCATCGTCGCCTCGCACCTCCATCCACCGCTGCTCGGCCCCGCCTCGCCATGACACCAAGGCCGCACCCGCTCGCCGCCCCCTATCGCGTGGCCGGCCCGGCCCCGCCGTTCGCCGGTGCTGGCCGGCCCTCCTTCCCCTGGCTGGTGCCCCGCCGCGCCCCGGTTGCCATCGCAGGTCACGGCCTCGCCCCGTGCCTTCGGCCCTGTCGGGCGCCCGCACCTGGGGCCGCCCCATTAGCCCACGCCCGTCGCCCATTTAGGCCCCCGAGCCACTGACATATGGGCCCCACCTCAATAAACGAGTTAAATAAAAAGAATAATTAGTTAATTAAAACCCTAATCTCTCACTGACTACTGGGCCCCACTCGCTAATTAGGTTAGTTAGGTTAAACTAACTCTGTTAGTTAGCACTGTCACTTACATGTGGGTCCCACTGGACCCACCTGTCTGGTTTGACTGGTCAACCGACCAGTTGACCTGCTGACATCACTTTGATGTCATGTTTGCATCATCATTCACTATTCCAGATAATATTGGATTTAAATAAATAAATAAATTCAGAAAATCAATTAAACTTTAGAAAATTAATATAAAATTAACCGTAACTCGGATGAAAATGTTTTATATATGAAAATTGCTCAGAACGAAGAGACGAATTCGGATACTTGGCCTGTTCGCCTACCACATGCTACTAGCATAACGAACATGCAACATTCCCCCTCCAATTCATCTGTCCGGAAACACGAAGCACCAGGGATATTTTCCCAGATGTTATCCCCCTTTGCCGGTATCGTGTAGCACCGCGTTAGAGCATCCTAGCACTGCGTGTTGACATGTCGTACTTCTCTGTTGCATCTGTATGCTATGTATTTATTGTTTCTTCCCCCTCTTCTCTCCGGTAGTCTGCGAGACTGATGCTACCTTGGTGATCGACTGCATCGATGATGACCCCTCCTTCTCATCTGAGCAACTAGGCAAGCCACCCCTCCTCCTTGATCATTCCCATATAGCCCACTCTCTTCTCTCTTATGCTTGCATTAGAACTGGTATTTTTTTGTATGATCCTATTCCGTTGCATAGCATGTTGTTGTTACCCGCTTTCATACCTTACATGTTCATACTAAACTGCTTAGTATAGGATGGATAGAGATCCACCAGTGACCCCCACATTGTCCCTGTTCCGCCGCTGGATTATCAGAAGACCCGATCAACGGGATCGAAGACTAGGCCCCGACACCGCACATCACCCCCTAGTTGTACAACTCTACAAAGTTACTATCGAGTGTCGAGGGTGATACCTCGTATAGCACTTCTGGTGACATCTCTGTAGTGAAGTTAATCGGTCGTGGTCATCGAGGGTGATTCGTCCTTCACCACTCCCGATAACGACTCTGTCGTGCAACCCCTCAAGTGTGAACCATCGAGGGTGATTCCTCCTTAGTTCACCTTGACGATAAGATCAGGTGGAATTCCATCGAGGCTGATTCCTCAGGGTTCCCCCTTGGTGTTAGACACACAGTTACTATGGTTACTATGACTTTACAATGAACCATGTTACTAAAGACGGGTCGGCCCTGAGGGGTACCCGCACAAGCTTAATTGCGAGTGATGTGTAGTCATGTTGACCTGGAAGGTGCCCGCGAGATAATTACGAGGCGTGGCCGGGCATTCCTAGCCCTTGCCACAATTCCTCGAGAGGGGGCGATGGGGTCACATGATCGTGAGTCTCTGCTCGTTACCGCGCAAACGGTTTGGATATTTGATTGGAGGGGCCTCTGGCCTGATAGCACTAACCATCACGTGGGCATATGCTACTTCTCGAGATTGCGTTGTATTCCCTCGAAGAGGAAAGGGTGATGCAGCACAATAGCGTAAGTATTTCCCTCAGTTTTTGAGAACCAAGGTATCAATCCAGTAGGAGACCACGCGCGTGTCCCTCGCACCTGCACAAACAAATAAGAACTTCGCAGCCAACACGATAAGGGGTTGTCAATCCCTTTACGGTCACTTACGAAAGTGAGATCTGATAGAGATGATAGTTTGATATTTTTGGTTTTTTTGGTTATAAGAATAGAAAGTAAAAGCGGAAAAGTAAAGTAGATTGTAGATTGATATGTTGAGAATAGACCCGGGGGCCATAGTGTTCTCTAGTGGCTTCTCTCATGATAGCGATATTCTACGGCGGGTAAACAAATTACTGTCGAGCAATTGATAGAAAAGCGAATAATTATGAGACTATCTAGGCATGCTCATTATATATAGGCATCACGTCCGAGACAAGTAGACCGAAACGATTCTGCATCTACTACTATTACTCCACACATCGACCGCTATCCAGCATGCATCTAGAGTATTAAGTTCATAAGAACAAAGTAACGCCTTAAGCAAGATGACATGATGTAGATGGATAAACTGAAACATAGTGATATAAACCCCATCTTTTTATCCTCAATGGAAACAATACAATACGTGCCTTACTGCCCCTACTGTCACTGGGAAAGGACACCGCAAGATTAAACCCAAAGCAAAGCACTTCTCCCATTGCAAGAACTATATATTTAGTAGGCCAAACCAAACCAATAATTCGAAGAGACTTGCAAGGACATTATAATCATACATAAAGAGTTCAGAGAAGAACCAAATATTTCTCATAGATAATCTTGATCATAAACCCACAATTCATCGGATCTCGACAAACACACCGCAAAAAGAGATTACATCGAATAGATTTCCTCGAAGACCGAGGAGAACTTGGTATTGAGATCCAAAGAGAGAGAAGAAGCCATCTAGATACTAGCTATGGACTCGAAGGTCTGTGGTAAACTACTCACAACTCATGGTGAGGCGATGATGATGATGTAGAAGCACTCCGTGGTAGATCCCCCCTCCGGCGGAGCTCCAGAACAGGCCCCAAGATGGGATCACACAGGAACAGAAGGTTGCGGCGGTGGAACTAGGGTTTTCTCTGTTGTTCTGATAGTTTCGTGGTACGTAGGTATATATAGGAGGAAGGAGGGCACCGGGGGCCAGACGGGGTGCCCACGAGGCAGGGGGGCGCGCCCCCACCCTCGTGGACGCCATGTCAGCCCTACTCCATGGTTCTCACATCTCCCGTGCGTATTTTGCTCCAAAAATATCTCTCCCGAAGGTTTCATTCCGTTTGGACTCCGTCTGATATTCCTTTTCTGTAAAATCCTAAAACAAGCAAAAAACAGCAATCTGGACTGGGCCTTTGGGTTAGTAGGTTAGTCACCAAAATAATATAAAAGTGTATAACAAAGCCCATTAAACATCAAAAACATCATAAATAATAGCATGGAACAATAAAAAATTATAGATACGTTGGAGACGTATTAAGCATCCCCAAGCTTAATTCCTGCTCGTCCTCGAGTAGGTAAATGATAAAAACAGAATTTTTGATGTGGAATGCTAACCAACATAGTTTTTCAATGTAATTCTCTTAATTGTGGCATGAAAGTTCAGATCTGAAAGATTCAAGACAAAAGTCTATATTGACATAAGAAATAATAATACTTCAAGCATACTAACAAAGCAATCATGTCTTCTCAAAATACTATGGCTAAAGAAAGTTATCCCTATAAAATCATATAGTCTGGCTATGCTCCCTCTTCATCACACAAAATATTCATATCATGCACAACCCCGGTTTCAGCTAAGAACTTGTTTTTATACTCTGTTCTTGCAAACCTTTCAATTTTCACGCAATACATGAGCGTGAGCCATGGACATAGCACTATGTGGAATAGAGAGGTGGTTGTGGAGAAGACAAAAAGGAGGGAGATAGTCTCACATCAACTAGGCGTATCAACGGGCTATGGAGATGCCCATCAATAGATATCAATGTGAGTGAGTAGGGATTGCCATGCAACGGATGCACTAGAGCTAAATATGTATGAAAGCTCAACAAAAGAAACTAGTGGGTGTGCATCCAACTTGCTTGCTCATGAAGACCTAGGGCATTTGAGGAAGCCCATCGTTGGAATATACAAGCCAAGTTCTATAATGAAAATTCCCACTAGTATATGAAAGAGACTAAACATGAGACTCTCTATCATGAAGAACATGGTGCTACTTTGAAGCACAA
This sequence comes from Secale cereale, assembly GCA_902687465.1. Lineage (NCBI taxonomy): Eukaryota > Viridiplantae > Streptophyta > Magnoliopsida > Poales > Poaceae > Secale > Secale cereale. The sequence continues at coordinate 432,784,390 of LR738712.1, read as the reverse complement.
GTGTGCAAAAAGATAGTAGCAATTGTCCCTTCTCTCTTTTCTCTAATTTTATTGGAGGGGCTTTCTCTCCTCTCTATATTTTTTTTAATTTTTTTCTATTGGCCTTTCCTCACATGGGACAATGCTCTAATAATGATGATCATCACACTTATATTGAATTACAACTCGATACTAGAACAAAGTATGACTCTATATGAACGCCTCTAGCGGTGTACCGGGATATGCAATGAATCAAGAGTGACATGTATGAAAAATTATGCATGGTTGATTTGCCACAAATACGATGTAAACTACATGATCATGCATGGCAATATGATAATATGAAGCGTGTCATATGAACGGAACGATGGAAAGTTGCATGGCAATATATCTCGGAATGGCTATGTAAATGCCATGATAGGTACGTATGGTGGTTGTTTTGAGGAATATATGTGGTGGCTGTTTTGAGGAAGGATATATAGTGGGTGTATGGTACCGGCGAAAGTTGCGTGGTACAAGAGAGGCTAGCAATGGTGGAAGGGTGAGAGTGTGTATAATCCATCGACTCAACATTAGTCATAAGAACTCATATACTTATTGCAAAAATTTACGAGTCATCAAAACAAAGCAATCAACGCATGCTCCTAGGGGGAAGGTTGGTAGGAGTTAACCATCGCGCGCCCCCGACCTCCACACAAAGGCTGACACTTTACAAATACATCATGCTCTAACTTCATCACATAGAGGTTCACCATATGTGCATGCTACGGGAATCACTAACCTTAACACAAGCATTTCCCAATTTCATAATAACTCTACTAGCATGACTCTAATATCACTATCATCATATCTCAAATAAACTATCAAGCATCCAACTTCTCATCATATTCAATGCACTTAGTGTGAAAGTTTTTACTACATTGATCTTGGATGTCTATCATGTGAAGGCTAGTTTTACAGCCAAAGCACATTACCATGCTGTTTTAATAGACTCTCAAATGGATATAAGTGAAGAATGAGAGATCAACAATTTCTACAAAATATAATTACCACCGTGCTCTAAAAGATATAACTGAAGCACTAGAGCAAAAACTATTCAACTCAAAAGATATAAGTGAAGCACATAGAGTGTTCTATCAATTCCTAGGCCATATTTAACTCTCTCAAATAGGTGTGTCCAGCAAGGATAATTATGGTAAACTAAAAAGCAAAGACTCAAATGATACATGACGCTCCAAGTAAAACACGTATCATGTGGTGAATAAAAATATAGCTCCGAGTATATTTACCGATGGATGAAGACGAAAGAGGGGTTGCCTTCCCGGGGCATCCCCAAGCTTAGGCTTTTGGTTGTCCTTGAATTTTACCTTGGGGTGCCTTGGTCATCCCCAAGCTTAGGCTCTTGCCACTCTTTGTTCCATAGTCCATCAAAGCAATACCCAAAACTTGAAAACTTCACAACACAAAACTTAGACAAAAATCTCGTGAGCTTCGTTAGTATAAGAAAACAAACCACTACTCAAAGGTACAGTAATGAATTCATTCTTTGTTTATATTGGTGTTAAACCTACTGTATTCCAACTTCTCTATGATTCATACTTCCCAATACTACTCATAGATGCATTGAAATAAGCAAAAAAAACACACGAAAAACAGAATCTGTCAAAAACAGAACAGTCTATAGTAATCTGCAGTTTTCGCATACTTCTGTAACTCCAAAAAAATTGAAATAAATTGGTAAACATGAGGAATTTGTCTATTAATCATCTGAAAAATGAATCAACTAAATAGCACGCTCCACTAAAATCTGGTGACCATTCTAGCGAGCGCTAACGATTCTGTTTTTCGCAGCAAGATCATATAAACTTCACACAAGTCTTCCCAAAGGTTCTACTTGGCACAAACACTAATCAAAACACAAAACCTCATCTAAACAGAAGCTAGATGCAATATTTATTACTAAACAGAAGCAAAAACAAAAATATAAAATTGGGTTGCCTCCCAACAAGCGCTATCGTTTTACGCCCCTAGCTAGGCATTGAGATTTCAATGATGCTCACATGAAAGACAAGAATTGAAGCACAAAGAGAGCATCATAAAACATGTGACAAACACATCTAAGTCTAACATACTTACTATGCATAGGCATTTTATAGGAAAACAAATTAGCAAGACAAGCAAGATCTAGCCTATGCAAGGAAGAAGAAAGAAACAAGATCAATCTCAACATGAAGAGAGGTAATTTAGTAACATGAAGATTCCTACAACCATATTTTCCTCTCTCATAATAATTGTATGTAGGATCATAAGCAATTCAACAATATAGCTATCACAACACATATTTTCAACATGATCCACATGCATACGAAGTCGACACTCCACCAAAATAGTGGGATTAACATTAACTAAAGTCATGACCTCTCCAAACCCACTTTTATCAAAAATTTCATAAGATTGAACATTCTCCAAATATGTGGGATCTAAAGTTGACAATCTTCCAAACCCACTTTTAATATTATTACAAACATTATTATCAATCTCATATATATCATGGGGCTTGAATAAATTTTCAAGATCATAATAAGAATCACCCCAATCATGATCATTGCAACAAGTAGTAGTCATAGCAAAACTAGCACCCCCAAGCTTGAGGTTTTGCATATCATTAGCACAATTGGCATTAGTAGAATTTATAATAACATCATTGCAATCATTCTTTTTACTCAAAGAGCTATCGTGAATCACTTTATAATTTTCTTTCAATACTTCATCACAATTTTCAGATTCATAAATTTCAAGCAAAACCTCATAAAGATAATCTAGTGCACTAAACTCACTAGCAATTGGTTCAACATAATTGGATCTCCTAAAGAGATTAGCAAGTGGATGAGGATCCATACTTTAGAAAGCGAAGATGCAAGCTAATTGAGGGCACATAGCAACACAAGCAAACAAGAGGCAAGTGAAAGGTAAACACATGGAAAAAGAAGGGCGAATAAAACGGCAAGGGTGAAGTGCGAGAGAGGAAAACGAGAGGCAAAAAATGTAATGTGAAGAATAAGGGTTTGTGATAGGTACTTGGTATATGACTTTTGCATAAGCCTCCCCAGCAACGGCGCTATAAATTCTTCTTGCTACTTCTCGACCTTGCGTTGTATTCCCTCGAAGAGGAAAGGGTGATGCATCACAGTAGCGTAAGTATTTCCCTCAGTTTTTGAGAACCAAGGTATCAATCCAGTAGGAGACCAAGCGCGAGTCCCTCGCACCTACACAAACAAATAAGAACTTCGCGGCCAACGCGATAAGGGGTTGTCAATCCCTTTACGGTCACTTACGAAAGTGAGATCTGATAGAGATGATAGTTTGATATTTTTGGTTATAAGAACATAAAGTAAAAGCGGAAAAGTAAAGTAGATTGTAGATTGATATGTTGAGAATAGACGCCGGGGCCATAGTGTTCTCTAGTGGCTTCTCTCATGATAGCTATATTCTACGACGGGTAAACAAATTACTATCGAGCAATTGATAAAAAAGCGAATAATTATGAGACTATCTAGGCATGATCATTATATATAGGCATCACGTCCGATACAAGTACACCGAAACGATTCTGCATGTACTACTATTACTCCACACATCGACCGCTATCCAGCATGCATCTAGAGTATTAAGTTCACAAGAACAGAGTAACGCCTTAAGAAAGATGACATGATGTAGAGGGATAAACTCAAACATAGTGATATAAACCCCATCTTTTTATCCTCGATGGCAACAATACAATACGTGCCTTGCTTCCCCTACTGTCACTAGGAAAGGACACTGTAAGGTTGAACCCAAAGCCAAACACTTCTCCCATTGCAAGAACTATAGATCTAGTAGGCCAAACCAAACCAATAATTCGAAGAGACTTGCAAGGATATTATAATCATACATAAAGAGATCAGAGAAGAACCCAATATTTCTCATAGATAATCTTGATCATAAACCCACAATTCATCGGATCTCAACAAACACACCGCAAAAATATATTACATCGAATAGATCTCCTTGAAGACCGAGGAGAACTAGGTATTGAGATCCAAAGAGAGAGAAGAAGCCATCTAGATACTAGCTATGGACCCGAAGGTCTGTGGTAAACTACACACAACTCATGGTGAGGCAATGAGGAGGATGTAGAAGCACTCCGTGGTAGGTCCCCCCCTCCGGCGAAGCTCCGGAATAGGCCCCAAGATGGGATCTCACGGGAACAGAAGGTTGCAGCGGTGGAACTACGATTTTCTCTGTTGTTCTGATAGTTTCGGGGTACGTAGGTATATATAAGAGGAAGGAGGGCACCGGGGGCCTGATGGGGTGCCCACGAGGCAGGGGGGCGCGCCCCCCACCCTCGTGGACGCCACGTCAGCCCTGCTCCGTGGTTCTGAAGTCTCCCGTGCGTATTTTGCTCCAAAAATTTCTCTCCCGAAGATTTCATTCCGTTTGGACTCAGTTTGATATTCCTTTTTTGTAAAACCCTAAAACACGCAAAAAACAACAATCTGGACTGGGCCTTTGGATTAGTAGGTTAGTCCCAAAAATAATATAAAAGTGTATAAAAAAGCCCATTAAACATCAAAAACATCATAAATAATAGCATGGAACAATAAAAAATTATAGATACGTTGGAGACGTATCAGCATAGTATGGGCGTTCTGCGTCGTATGCATCAGCGGAAGCTTAAGTGATGTCATGCGATCGAGCGGCGCGCGCCGGGTTGGACTGGTAGGCACCTGACTTTTGAAGGAGGTAGCCTAGGTCTGCTCATCGGCCGCGTACGCAACGTGCAGGAGTTCCTAGGGCGATGGTCCATGACCCCTGGGGGCATAGGTTTAGTCCGACGTGCTGACCTCTCTATTAAGACTAGGTCGGGTTGCAGTGTATTGTTTGGCCGAGGCCGGGCATGACCTGATGGTGTGTCCGACCGGAGTTAAGTGAGCGTGGTGGGTAAGTTGGCGCACCCCTGTAGGGAAGAAAACATCTATCGATAGCCTGTCCTACGGCGGACACTTGGAGTTGTATCCCGATCGATACAACTAGAACTGTATGCTGAGGCATGTTTTGGATATGTTGCTCTGGGAGTCGAGAAAGGATCCCGGAGCATTGATACTACAACATAAATATGACTTTTGTTATACTACTCTACCCCCTCCTCTTGCTGCAATGTGGTGGTTTCCAGAAGATGCTAGTCTTCGGTAGGACAAGCTTCTCCCCCTCTTATCCTGGCATTCTGCAGCTTAGTCCATAGATACTACCCTTTTCATTGATACCGATGCATAAGTAGTGTAGGTCCTTGCTTGCGAGTACTTTTGATGAGTACTCACGGTTGCTTTGCTACCCCTTTTCCCCCTTCTTATTTCTGGTTGTTGCAACCAGATGGTAGAGTCTAGGAGCGAGATGCCACCTTTGACGACTGCTACTACCCCAAGGGTGCCTACTACTACGTGACGACCGCCGACGACTAGGAGTAGTTAGGAGGTCCCAGGCAGGAAGCCTTCCCCCTTTTCGATCGTGCTACATTTGTGCTAGCCTTCTTAAGGCAAACTTGTTTAACTTATGTCTGTATTCAGATATCATTGCTTCCGCTGACTCTTGTGTATTCGAGCCCTCGAGGCCCCTAGCTTGTAATATAAAGCTTGTATTATTTTAATTTGTGTCTAGAGTTGTGTTGTGATATCTTCCTGTGAGTCCCTAATCTTGGCCGTACACAATTGTGTGCATGATTAGTGTACGGTCAAATCGGGGGCGTCAGATAGTTGACCCATTGCGCAAAATGGTGCAGAGACCCACTAAAACCATGTTGTAGATGAAAATTGTTTAATTTTGCAAGGACATATTTGATATTGGTAGTTGAAAGCTCATGTGTTAAATTATATTGAAAATATGCTTATCACGCTGAAAAATCTGAGTTTGAAAAACAAAACATATTTGTATGGTTATCGCGCTTAGAAACCCGAGCGTAAAAAACATATTTGTATAAGATGTATAGACCAGTTAAGGATGTATTTCAATTTTTCAACAACTGCATTAGAAACTACACTCGGCCTGCATTAGAAACTACACTCGGCAAGACTTTAGATCTTAGTCACATTGGAAACCTAATGGCCTTAGTTATGATGTTTACAGAGACAAATAGTGAACAAAGCAATGACTTCTAATAGAATCATCATCATCTCTCACAACCTGTGTAAGTCTCGGTTCTGCACCTACTCTAAGTAGAAGGATAATAAGAAATTGAGGCTAACCTCTGTGGCTAAGGTAAAAAAAGACCTATCTTAAGATGCATTTGACCATGGTACCATCCTAAAAGTCCTTCCTAATGCTTCTTAGCTTTTTCCTTAGATGATCACCCTGCGTTTGAGTTTTTGTGCCACCTTCTCAACACTAATAAGCATTCCATTGGTAAGCTGATCTATGGGTTCAATACCAATCAACATCAAGAGAAAAAGATAATGTTATGCATCTCAGATGATTGATTGATTCATCTTTGCTACTGTAGATCAAATCTTTAGAAGGTTGTGGAGCTCTAAACTTCTCTCGAGTAGCTGCAACAGAAAAGAATAAACCATACCATACTCAAGTAGACCAGTGCAAAGCTCATTATAAAATAGAAACTTCAAAGGCCATATTAGGTAATATGTAGGTAGTATTTAGAAAACAATGGTTGAAAAATAAAAATATTTCTCAGTACAGAACAAACTAAAAAAACATTTTAGCACTAAAATAAAACTGCAGCAAGCACAATGGTTCCACTACACTGTGTAGATACCTAATTGCGAATTTAGGTTGTATGACTGATGGAATCAAACAACATATAAAGTATCTCCTTTCAAGTATTACCTCTGTAAACTTAGTGATCTAAAAGGTCTTATATTAGTTTACAGAGGGAGTATATCAAAAGACTATAGCTTGGAAAGCAAAAACAACGCAAGACACATGAGCCTTGCAGAGCATAACTCGAGTGTACAAAGGTCATTAGGCTCGAAAACTCGTCAATCCTTGAACCGGTTACATTATAAAAAACTTAAGCTTGTCGTAGAATAAAACTATTATGAACTACTAAACTCAACCTAACAAAAGTGGTCCATTTCAATGCATAACATTTGATATGCCGTCAATTGCCAAGTTGTCTAAAATTTTGGAATAGAACCGTGCGGCCCAAACATATCTTGTATTGTAGTTTACGGAATAAAGGAAATTCAAAAATATTTTAACATTAATTTATGGGATTTTTAATTCTATGCCCCCGATTTCTTAGATGCGTTCACTTTTCCCCATTCGTTAACTTTTTCCTCACTTTTCCCCATGTCTCGGGTTTTTGCTTTCACATTTTCCTCACTCC